>LPNX010498016.1:269129-301416 GCA_001517045.1 Pseudotsuga menziesii
TCATCATCATCAACATGATCATTATCGTCACCATCAACATCGTGAACATCATCATCATCACCTTGAACATCATCATCATCATTATCAACATGATCATCATCGTCACCATCAACATCGTGAACATCATCATCATCATCATCATCACCATCACCATCACCATCATCATCATCGTCGTCATCATCATCATCATCATCACCTTCATCATCGTCATCATCATCATCATCACCTTCATCATCATCATCATCACTGTTAGCACTCAGAATGTACCCAGGTTGTAAAAGGTAAACTCCAAGGTAACAGCAAAACCACTTTAGAAAGAAACTAGTGTTTTCTTTCAGAGAGGGATCTCTCAATACAGATTTAACAGGACCAGATATAAAACAACATTTAAAGATTTGTATGTATGGCTAAAACAATCACATAACCATTGGGCATGGAGTCACATACGTATAAAGATATCACAAAGACATATACACGAGATTCATCAAAGGCAAGATAATCACTTCATCATAGTCGTTCAATTTAATCCAGGTGAAACAGAAGAGACGAGGAAACAACCCATTAATACAGAGCATCAAAGATGAATTCTATATCAACTTTGGCAGAAAATGTATAAAATATCTGAAATGATGACTAGAGCATAAACATATGAATTCTAATCACCCAACGCTATATTTCAGATACGAAGAAGAAACAGAATGAAGTGTTACACTAGGAAAATACAATCACAAAAAGAAAGAAGCACAAACTGTGATATCAATGACATAGGAATCTCAGATAAAACCCCATGCATTCACTTTGTTATTCAAAAATATATGTTCTCCAAAATCATTGCACAATACGATGGGTTCCAACCCCCATCTCCTAAAATAGATGCTAATATATACATAAAATAATAGATCTTCCAAGAAGATTCATAACTGAATGATCGGCTTAATTTAGAGTCTTGTAACTAAACCCCTACCTTCTAGGAATAAATTACAGCTCCAATCCTAACAGATCATAAAGTAAAAATCAACTTGAAAATAGGTCTTTGCCCAGTTAGCTCCTCGGTATACAACGTCTGTATCTACAAATGAAGTATGTATTTCATTTTCCCAAACCTCTCTACGGCTTTCCACTGTTCTGCACTTGGGGTGTCACATTCCATCATCTCTATGATTGATACTTCAAATCCCATATAAGCTTCATATGATACCTTGGGCAATCCTCTTGTGACAAGTAGGAATTTTTGTAAAATTTCAAAATCTTCTGTCAATTTGTCCACAATAGCTTTCCCTGTTAAGCCTTTTTCCAAGTCATCAAACTTGGAATGGTCCATGCAACTCTGAACTAGCAAGTTGTGATAGTGCTCTTGAGAAAACAGCCGCCCTTCTACGTCCCAAAAGGAAGGCAGACCATCCTCGAATAGATCCTTGAAAACCTGCTTGAAGTTATTAACCTGTGCATCCATTTCATCAGCTCGGTCTTGGACCTTCTTCATTAAATGATGTTTGTGGATGAATTTCTTAACCCACAGCACTATGGATATCCTGTCTTTTATCCCCATATCATGTAATTTCTGATATGTCAGTCATTTTAAAAAGTTCAGCGCACTCTGAGATGTGGTGAGGGGCTTTCTTTCCATATGTTCATTCACTAATTTTAATCTTTGGTGGGCCAAATTGATCAAAATATTCTGATCATCAACGAAATTCAGATAATGCCGGAATTTGGTAACTTCTATAGATAGGGTGTCCCAAATAATGTGTTTTGCTCCTTGCACGGGACCCTTACCTATGTTTTTCTCCTTCAATTCATTGAACTTCTTTTGCAACTGGTTTTTGTCTTGTAAAATTTTGTTTTTACTTTCATTCATTTTGGCCAATTCAGACTTGATCTTTTCATTCTCTGTCTTCAGCTCTTTGATTTCTTCATCTTTTAAACTAACCTAGGACATAGGCACTAACAAATCATCTTCAGAAAAATAATCCAATGGCTTCTTGATATTCACAATGGACAGGTCTTCACCGGTGGGAGTCTGACTCATTAACTCCTCCATAATCTTCTTCTCATCAATTTGATCTTTTTTCATCAAGGAAATTTGAGATAACAGTTCATTCCGTTCGGCCTCCCACTTGTCTTTTTCTTCCTGCAACTCAATAGCTCTCCCTTTATATTCCATCATCTCTTGATGGACCTTGTCTTTCGCTTCTTGGAGAACCAATAACTCGGAAGACTGAACATGCTCAGTACCTGGGATCTTCAATTTTTTCTTTAAAACTTGTAGTGCATTGTCATTTTCCTCCAGCATTCTTCTGACTGCCTAGGTATTATCTGAATTGACAAAATCTGTTTGTAGTTTCTTAATCTGGACAGCATTCGCCTTATTTTCGACTCTTTCATGTTTCAATTGAATCTCTAACTTATCTGTCAAAATTTGTAATTTATTTATCTTTACCATAGCTTGTAACAAGTCTGAATAAATGATATCACTAGTTTGTTTGTGAAGTTATATCTTATCCAGTATACTGATCTTATCCAACCGGATCTCCATCTCTGACATCTTTTTGTCATTTACCATGGCTAACTTTAACATATTTCTTTCAGCATCTCTGGCAGAAATCAGAGATGTTTTTGGACTGTATAAATTTCTTACTCGCGGAAGCAAATTTCTTGTCTCTTCCAGAGACTGTTTTCTTTTCTCCATATAACTGGCTTTGAGTTCCTCCTTTGACTTAAAGACTGGGCTCAATTCTGAACCATCCACACTTTTAAAAGAGAACTGATTTACTTGTACATCCTTCATTGGAACTAGAGCAACCTTTTTGAAACCGTCAGAAATTTCTTCATTTAAAATTTCACCACCTTGAAACAACTTCGCCTTTTTATGTGATCCATCTTCGTCAATTTCAATACTTTCGATTTCAGACAGACTTCTCTTAATCACAATACTAGTACCCTTTGTTGTTTGGGATGCTGTGACAGGTACAGTATGTGCATCTTCATCAAACCTTGAAATCTCGGTAAACTGCAACAAATTGACTGTTTCGGCCAGACCTTCAATAAACTGGTGATCAAACGGTTTTTTCTTGTTGGCCTGCTTCCTCAAGGAGATTACATGGTGGGGATCATAATTTATCTTTGGCTCCTTTTGGAAATCCATATTCTCCAGCAATTTCTCTATGAACACTAAAGCACCTTTACTTTTGAAAATAAAAGAGCCAACCTTGAGGGGGAATTTAATATTTGAAGACTTCTTAAAAGCTCCAAAATGTTCTTCTTCAGACTGCAACCTTTGTCTCATGAATTCTAAAGCAAAAATCCTCGGGGTGAGGAAAGTAGGTAACTTATAAGGCTGCCCGGTAAATCCATATACCCTTAACACAGTGGAGTCTTTATGCAGGAACCAATCTCCAATTCAGTCTTCGGGTGAAGGCTGCATCAAACATTTCATCTCGTCCAAAACACAGGGCAATTCTTCATCAAGCAAAATTTTATACACTTCCGACATAATCGAATTGGCAAATTTGAACATGTTGATTTGCTTGGGAAAATCAGAAGAACAGATAGTATTAAAAAATTGCAGGTCATGACATTGGAACATAACAACATGTTGAACAAGTAGGTCTGAAATCTAAAGAACCGAAACTTTGGAAACTCACTCAACTGAAGATGGATTTCTTCAGCCAAGTACTCATCTAGACTAAACACAGGAAATGACTAAGATTCAGAGCCTAAGGAACTTATTTTCAATAAAAAACCAAGGATGACTTCGCCCATGCGACAATCATCATCAAGACCCAATATTTGACAGACCAAAGATACTACCAATTGTACTTCATTTTTAAAAATATGCACAGGGTAAGGTAAGGAAAGACCATCTAAAGATTGACCTTCTTTCAGAATACTAGACAGGAATTGGCAACGGATTTCAGTTTCACACTTCTTGTAAAATTCAGCAAGGACCGACTCATTCACTGACTCACGATTATCAGGGTAATTTTCAGGCAAATTGAGGTTTTCGCAGATGACTGTGGCATTAAATTTAAAAAGTATTCTGGACGTGGACTGACTCATGATAATTCTCTAAGAAGGGCAGTAGTTAACAGGACACCATTCTGCAAATTCTGAGAAATGGAGGGTTTGTTCGAGGGCGAAGTAATACAGAAAAAATTTACATACATTCAATATATCATTTCCTTGTGAATTGTAATACCACAATCTTTCTTTACTGACGGACACGCTTCCTAGAGATAGGAAAGGGTCACATACGCCCCTGTTTCTGTCGACCAAATAATCCTCTCTGTCATCAATAACATGCCCAGACCCTTGCAATTCTTTCTCGTGGTCCATAATTCAGTGATAAATGGCAATTAAACTGACGAATTATGGGTGTTTCAAGCCTTACCTGTTAACTGTAGCAGTTTGTTTGAAAATGATAGTTGAAGGTTGATGAATCCAGATGTCTCTTTCACCCGTTCGGAGCCAACAAAACACCCATGGGACAAGTCAACTTCCTTTTATAAGACCCCACTTCGGACCGTTCCTTCGGCAGTTTGCACGAAACCACTTTAGCCTCCGGAGTATGTCACAATTTGCCACGTGGACAACGGTTTATATTCCGCGACCACCCTCTCCCTTTATCTGTCGTGCACTTCCACACTCCAGACCCATTTGAAACCATTGATCTAATTCACCTTCAATTTCCAACCTTTGGATCAAGTGCTACATACCCCATTCCGCCGGGCGTCCTGGTCATAACCACCATGCAAGTCTTCGCTCCGGAGGTATCCCCAACCGTCGATGTGATTAAATTTATTTCTTCGACGTTATATTAGATGGAGTGTATCCAATTTCGTTGGGCTTCCCGATCCTATCTCTCGCGTAAGTTTATGTTCCGGAATATTTTACGACCATTGATGTGATCGACCTTTATTTGCCAGCCATCAGATTGGGTGGCACGTATCCAATTCCGTTGGGCTCCGTTGTTTTAACCATCGCGCATGTTCATAAATCAGAACTTATACGGGCTGTGGATCTCATCCAGATGGATCAATGACCGTTGATCCATATATTACCTTAACCACCCTCCTACACTTAACCCGCTCGCATCTTTTGAAGAGCGGAGATAATATAAGCCGTCGATTTTCTCCTTTCCGCCTCGCATCGTATGATATTTTGATAACTTGATGGTTTTTTTCCTATCATCATACTCTTATAATATAACTTTTAACCAAGATTTGACAAGCAACTATTATTTCTCCTTCATCATGGTCTTTTCATCCCTTGCTAAATAGATGTGTTATCAAATGGCTCCTTCTGGGGATGATATCCTCCCTGTGAGGTATCAAAGAACTTCGTAGACCAGGTGCCTTCTTTTGATTTTTCATAATAACTTCTACAAAACTCATCCTTTTGCTTTTCATAGATATATCATTTTTATATATTTTTAGAAAAGGAATGGTATGCTTCCTGAATCTTAGGGATTTCACTGCGAGCTTCAAATACACTCAGCTTACCATTCATGCTGATTTGTAAAGAAAAATAAGTATTTACAGGCTATGATACAAATTTTACCTTCTCCTTAGGATAGGTAATGCTTCAGATACCTTCCATTTACAGGGTTGCTCTTTAGAAGAACCCCATTTGTATATTCTAGCAGAAATGCGTTTTGCCCTCTGTATCCAGCAACAACATAAGGTCCTACCCACATAGGATCAAATTTTCCATGCTTGTCTTCATTAGGAGCATCCCACTTCAAAACCAGGTCACCAATTTGAAACTGTTCTTCCTTGATTCTTCTGTCAAAAGTATTTTTCATTTTCTCCTGATGTGACTGCACTTTGTCATAAGCTTTATTTCTCCGTTCTTCTATCTCGATGATCTGATTTATCCTTCGCTATATGTGATTTGGTTCTTCTTGCTGATTTTGGAAATATCTCATAACTGGAACCCCTAATGACGTTGGAAAAACCACTTCAGCCCCATACACCAGCTGGAACGGAGACATGTCGATTTTCCTTTTAGTGCTAATCATGTCGGCCCATAGAGCATATTTTAGTTTGGTGTGCCAGGACCTCTTATTATCCTCCAACAGCTTCTTGATGATCCTTACTAGGCTCTTATTTGAAGATTCAGCTAACCCATTTCCTTGAGGATAATAGGCAGTTGAATGATTGAGAGTTATGTGATACTTATGACAAAAATTAATCATTTTCCTGGATTTGAAAGCAGCTGCATTATCTGTTACTATCCTTTTTGGGCACCCGAATCGAGCCAATATGCTTTCTTCAAGAAAATCCATGATCACATCTTCAGTGGCTCTCCTGGTAGGAATTTCTTCTATCCATTTAGTAAAATAGTCTGTGGCTGTTAAAATCCACCTATGCTGGCCTAAGGAATAGGGGTTTATTTCACCAATAAAATCTAAACCCCGCTACTGGAAAGGAGCTTCTACTGTTATCGGGTTTAAAGGGAGAGGAAGTACCTTTCTCTTTCCGTAAAAAATTTGGCATCGATGGCACTTACTAGTCTCTTTATACACATCTGAAAATAATGTAGGCCAATAATAGCTTGCTCTCAGAATTTTATTAGCAGTCACTTTCCATGAATGATGCCCTCCATAGTCTCCCTGACGAAATTCTTTGGTAATTTGCTGAGCTTCATCTTCCAAAAGACAATTCAACAACACTCCTCCAGGGTCCTTCCAATAAAGATATCGATTTATGATACAAAATTTATCAGCTTTCAACTTTACAGACCTGGCTCTCGACTTACTCAATCCTTCAGGCGCTTGCAAATTTCGAGGAACATATACAATATCAGAATACCATGAGGAAGCCACAAAATCAACCATTACTTCTACCTCCGTATCCAACTGATCAGCTTGATGAGAAATGAAATTAATTTGCAAAGCTTCACAATTGGAATTAGCCGTCATTTTAGCTAATCCTTGTCCTTTAATCAATTTGGTAGGCTTTATTTCGATATCATACTCCAATAATGTAGCAATCCATTTTTCTCTCCTACTTTCTGGATCTGGTTGAGTTAGGATTCCCTTTACTGCAGCAGATGGAACATGAGCAATTATATGTGAATGTAAAATATATATTCTGAAATCCTTCAATGCTTTAATTAAAGAATATGCTTGTTTCTCCATAATATCATATTTCAATTCACCATCCCTCAACATTTTGCTGAAGAATGCTATGGGCTGTTCCAAGTTTTCGTCATTTTTCTGCAATAAAACAACTGCTATAGTATATTCTGAAGCATATGAAAATATTGACAAGTCTTTAGTAAAATCTGGACTCACTAATACAGGAGCCTCTGAAATTGCCTTCTTGATTTCCCAAAAGGACTGTCTAGCTTCAGTATTCCATTTTATTTCATGCCCCTTTTTCAACATATTGGTGATGTTCATTAGAATCTCACCAAAACTTGGCACAAACCTTCTCAGAAAATTCACCTGCCCCAAGAAAGATTGTATCTCATTTTTTCTCCGTGGTTCACCTACTTTCAAAATGGCACTCACCCTCTCAGGATCAATCTTTATGCCATCTTTGGATATTATATGGCCCACCAATTTTCCCTCTTCTAACGCAAAGTTGGATTTCTTTGGATTCAAAGATATACCAAACTTTCTACATTTCATCAACACTTTTTCTAGATGACGCAGATGCTCCTTGTTAGAATTGGAGTATACTGTGATATCATCCATGTAGATTACTACAAAATTTCCAATTTCCCTTGCAAAAGCGATGTCCATAGCTCACTGGAAAGTGGCCCCTGCATTCATCAAACCGAAAGGCATCTTTGCATACATAAAGGTTCCCCAAGGTGTAGTAAAGGCAGTTTTCTCCTGATCTTCTGGTAGCACCTTGATCTGATTATACCCGAAAAAACCATCCAGCATTGAAATCCTTTCAGCTCCCACCACTTGCTGCAGTATATGATCCATCTTGGGTAGAGGATAATTATCTTTCATAAAGACCTTATTCAAATTGCGGAAATCTATGCACAATCTTATCTCTCTGTTCTTTTTCCTGACAGGAACCAAGTTTGAAACCCATTTTGAAAACCTCAGCGTTACAATGATCTTGGCAAACAAATATCTTTTTGATTTCTTTCTCAATAATAGGCAGCAGTTTAGGATTTATTCTTCTCGAGCTTCTATTTAAAAGGTCTCTCCCCAGGTTTTATAGGAATGGTATGTTGTATGATAGAGGTATCATACTCTTTGAGATCCTCATAACTCCAAGCAAAGACGTCTGTATATTTTTTCATTAATTTCACATACTCTTGTTTTTCTTTTTCAGGTAATTTCTTGGACAACTTCACAATCTTAGGATTTTCTTCGGTACCAATATTCTTGTCTTCGACAGCATCATCAATAGGCTTCACTTTTGGATTTTTAGCCACATCATTTTGATCAAAAATATTTTCTAAAGGGATTAGTCCTCTTTGTATGAAATTGTTTTTTAGCTGGATGATATCCTTACCGCCTAAGGTCCCTTTCAGTTTTTTAGTGTTATTCCCTTCCTCCTTAAGTTCTTCATCATCTTGAATACTCTCGTCATTGTCATTCTCGGTGTCAATAGGAGTATTCACAAATTCTTCTGAGAGTTCCAGGAATCTTCTGTTTTGCATATCATCCTTGAACACTTGCCAATATTTAGAGTTATCAAGAATAGACGGTCTATTCACAATTTCCACTTGGTATTCCCTCTGACCAACAACATGGACTTCAAATTTTCCAGCAGCCACAGCTAAAGAATCAGCTACCAAATTTTTGAGTCTGGGAACTACTTGAATTGTATGCTCTGTAAAGAAATTTCCCAACATATCCCACACTTCATTTCTATAATCCCTCATCCAAGGATGCCTGGTTTGATAGCTTTCATTTATTTGGTTTATCACCAACTCAGAATCTCCTAAGATCTTTATTTTTTGAGATCCTAATTCTTTCAAAGCGTGTAAACCCAATAATAGAGCTTCATATTCTGCCACATTATTTGTACATTCAAATGTCAGTTTGTATGACAAGGCTTTGAAATCCCGAATAGGAGAAATTATGTACACACCGGCTCCAGCACCTATTTTCGCAGCAGACCCATCAAAGTACATAATCCACTGGCCTTCTCTTTTTTGCTTCATTTCCAAAGCATCCTGTTCCATCACTTCCTTTTCCTTATTCTCTTCAGACTTCTTCTGCAGAGCTTCCTCTACATCATGTGGAACAGCATCATTGAAAAAAATGGAGGACCCCAAATCAGTATCAACAGCATAAATGTGATGAATTTTATGTTTTTCTTTACTGCTTACTATGTATGGAGTTCTCATCTCACCATATAGTCTTCTGTTCCCATCTTGAACAGGAATGGTGGCATATGACATATCCATGTGCAAACTGCCCTTCAATTTGGAAGTCCAAGATCTTGACAGCAATACCCCAAACTTTGGTGGGATATCTGCCACTACTACATCCATAACTATAGTTTTAGAAGGCAATTTGTTTAGGGTTACCACCATGTCTTTAATTAATCCAAGGCATTTTACTCTTTTACAATCAAAAGAATATAGATCTTTATAAGGTCTTGTTATCTCCAATCCCAAACTTTCTACCACTCCTTTTGGCATTAGATTATGCGATGCCCCTGAGTCCAGCATAGCATTATGGACCACTTTATCATGTACATTTAGACTTAAATAGAAAGGAGGAACTTCCTCCCCTTCCATATTTTCAACTTTTGATGCAAATGAAATAGCGGGATTATCATCATTCAGTTCTAAAATGTCGAACTGCCATTCTCCTTTGTTTTTGACCATTTTTGTGATAGTGTCTCTGTATTAAGTATTTCTCAACAATTCATTAAACGGAACATATATTTTTAGCTTTGAAATCTCATTCTGTAAATTAAAACTAGCACCAATCCTTTCCACATCAACCGGAGTAACATGTTTAGTTATTTTATCCCTTTGTACACCATTTTCAACCTCTTTATTTACAAAAGAGTCTTTTTGTAGTTCTTTTCCCTTTTCTACATTCAAAGAACTAGTAGAAGGCTGATTTGGGTTCGTCTTCCCTTTATTTATGAGGACATCCCTGTTCCTCAACCTGATTTTCCTCTGCACATCATCCATAGCATGTAAATAACCCCTTTGATATAACTCATTTTCCCTTTCAAATCCTTCATTTCCACTATCTTGCTCGAACAAGTTATGCTCCTCTTCAGTAAGATAGATCTCTGAATCTTGCTCTCCAAAAAGGTGAATCTCATTTTCAGCTGGATCTTCTTCATCAACAACATAATTTTCAGGAAAAGGTGGACGAATCGGTTGTTCCTCCTGATTTCTTGGATTCCTCATGTCTCTCTACCGGTTTTGGGGGACGGGCAGGAGGATTCAGTCTTCTGAAATTAGGATTCCTAATTTGAGGTTCAGCCTGTTCTCTATTGAATCCCCTATTATCCATAGTTAATCTATCCATCAAATTTTCCATGGTTTTCAACATCATTTCAAATTTGAGATCATTAGTAGAAGAAGATGTAGAAGGTAAATTTTCTTCTTTTTTCCTTCTATCAAGATCTCTATGTTTCATTTTTCCACTCCCCATCATATTTGATTCTACTTCTAGAGCATCTGTAAACATAGCAGCAAGAGTTGATGACTTTCTCTCCCTTAATGAAAATGCAAAGCCATTATCAAAAGCTCCAGCATAATGTAGTTTAGCAGCTGAAGGAGAAGGTTTTATATCTTCCAGAATAGAGTTGTAAGCCCTCATGAATCTGCTTGAAAATTCATGAACAGATTCAAAACCCCCTTTTTTGAGACTATTATACTGAGATAGAAGCTGCAGAGGATTTTTTTTATCATCCCCCCTGTCCAGGAAAGCATTTTGGAAGGCCTGAAAATTTACTATAGACCCGTTTGGCAAGTCTTTAAACCACTTCTTTGCCTCTCGTGACAAACATTGGGCAAATAACCGCATTTTAACATCAGGATAATCAACTTCTTCTAAGTCAATAAAATCTTCAAACTTGGAAACATGTTGTTTCACAGTTATGTCCCCTTCTCCATCAAACAAAGAAATTATTTGGGCATAGTTTTGAGGGAGGTCATGTAACACAGCAGGCAAACGCAAGGGAGCAAATCTAGCTACCATTGGTGTAGGTGGATTCGCAGGGATTGAAGAGGTTTGAGTATTCTGAGAGGTAAATGTTTCAGCCTTTGTGGTTTGTTGCAAATCTCTCCAAAGGGAGTCTAACATGTAAGATTCTAATCTACGGGGATTAAACTCAGTATCCTTAAGGTCAGACTCAGATTTGGTTTTCAATAGATTTTTTCCAACGTTAACTTCCCATTTTGGATCAAAATGAGAATCTCGAGATGATGATGCACCAAACAAAGGAAAATCTATCTTTTCTTTATTTTTTCTTTTAAATATCTTTTATGGGTCTTTAAAACTTTTTAAGACTTCGGTATCAGAGTTACCTCGCGTGTGTCTTCTCGAAGCCAGAATGACTCCTTAAGTTTTGAACAAGCTTCAAAATGGAGTCGCCAGGGAAAATATACAACCTTTTATGCTAATAAAATTCCTGTTTTCCCACATAAATCTTTCTTCAAATTTTGTCGTTCTCCCAGGGCAGATATGCACCTTCATTCCACGGCAACGGTGCCAGTTTGTTAGCACTCAGAATGTACCCAGGTTGTAAAAGGTAAACTCCAAGGTGACAGCAAAACCACTTTAGAAAGAAACTGGTGTTTTGCTTTCAGAGAAGGATCTCTCAATACAGATTTAACAGGACCAGATATAAAACAACATTTAAAGATTTGTATGTATGGCTGAAACAATCACATAACCATTGGGCATGGATTCACATACGTATAAAGATATCACAAACACATATACACGAGATTCATCAAAGGCAAGATAATCACTTCATCACAATCATTCAATTTAATCCAGGTGAAACAGAAGAGACGAGGAAACAGCCCATTAATACAAAGCATCAAAGATGAATTCTATATCAACTTTAGCAGAAAAATGTATAAAATATCTGAAATGATGACTAGAGCATAAACATATGAATTCTAATCACCCAACGCTATATTTCAGATACGAAGAAGAAATAGAATGAAGTGTTACACTGGGAAAATACAATCACAAAAAGAAAGAAGCACAGACTGTGATATCAATCACATAGGAATCTCAGATAAAACCCCATGCATTCACTTTGTTATTCAAAAATATATGTTCTCCAAAATCACTGCACAATACGATGGGTTCCAACCCCCATCTCTTAAAACAGATGCTAATATATACATAAAATAATAGATCTTCCAAGAAGATTCATAACTGAATGATCGGCTTAATTTAGAGTCTTGTAACTAAACCCCTAACTTCTAGGAATAAATTACAGCTCCAATCCTAACAGATCATAAATTAAAAATAACCTTGATAATAGGTCTTCGCCCAGTCAGCTCCATGTCATCGCTCAGTCAGCTCCTCGGTATACAACATCTGTCTCTACGAATGAAGTATGTATTTCATTTTTCCAAACCTCTCTACAGCTTTCCACTATTCTGCACTTGGGGTGTCACATTCCATCATATCTCTAATTGATACTTCAAGCTCCATATAAGCTTCATATGATACCTTGGGCAATCCTCTTCTTACAAGTAGGAACTTTTGTAAAATTTTGAAATCTTCTGTCAATTTGTCGACAATAGCTTTCCCTATTAGGCCTTTTTCCAAGTCATCAAACTTGGAATGGTCCATGCGAATCTGAACTAGCAAGTTGTGATAGTGCTCTTGAGAAAACAGCCACCCTTCTGCGTCCCAAAAGGAAGACAGATCATCCTTGAATAGCTCCTTGAAAACCTGCTGGAAGTTATTAACCTGTGCAGCCATTTCATCAGCTCAGTCTTGGACCGTCTTCATTAAATGATGTTTGTGGATGAATTTCTTAGCCCACAACACTATGGATATCCTGTCTTTTATCCCCATATCATGTAATTTCTAATATGTCAGTGAATTTAAAAATTTCAACGCATTCTGAGCTGTGGTGAGGGGCTTTCTTTCCATATGTTCATTCACTAATTTTAATTTTTGGTGGGCCAAATTGATCCAAATATTCTGATCATCAATGAAATTCAGATAATGCCGAAATTTGGTAACTTCTATAGATAGGGTGTCCCAAATAATGTGTTTTGGTCCTTGCAGGGGACCCTTACCTATGTTTTCTCCTTCAATTCATTGAACTTCTTTTGCAACTGGTTTCTGTCTTGTAAAATTTTGTTTTTACTTTCATTCATTTTGGCCAATTCAGACTTGATCTTTTCATTCTCTGTCTTCAGCTCTTTGATTTCTTCATCTTTTAAACTAACCTGGGACATAGGCACTAACAAATCATCTGCATAAAAATCATCCAATGGCTTCTCGATATTCACAATGGACAGGTCTTCACCGGTGGGAGTTTGACTCATTAACTCCTCCATAATCTCCTTCTCATCAATTTGATCTTTTTTCATCAAGGAAATTTGAGATAACAGTTCATTCCGTTCAGCCTCCCACTTGTCTTTTTCTTTCTGCAACTCAATAGCTCTCCCTTTATATTCCATCATCTCTTGATGGACCTTGTCTTTCTCTTCTTGGAGAGCCAATAACTCGGAAGACTTAACATGCTCAGTACCTGGGATCTTCAATTTTTTCTTTAAAACTTGGAGCGCATTGTCCTTTTCCTCCAGCATTCTTCTAACTACCTGGGTATTATCTAAACTGACAATATCTTTTTGTAGTTTCTTAATATGGATGGCATTCGCCTTATTTTCGACTCTTTCATGTTTCAATTGAATCTCTAACTTATCTGTCAAAATTTGTAATTTATTTATCTTTACGATAGCTTGTAACAAGTCTGAATAAATGATGTCACTAGTTTGTTTGTGAAGTTGTATCTTATCCAGTATACTGATCTTATCCAACCGGATCTCCATCTCTGACATCTTTTTGTCGTTTACCATGGCTAACTTGAACGTATTTCTTTTAGCATCTCTCGCAGAAATCATAGATGTTTTTGGACTGTATAAATTTCTTGTCTCTTCCAGAGACTGTTTTCTTTTCTCCATATAACTGGCTTTGGGTTCCTCCTTTGACTTAAAGACCAGGCTTAATTCTGAACCATCCACACTTTTAAAAGAGAACTGATTTACTTGTACAACCTTCATTGGAACTTGAGCAACCTTTTTGAAACCGTCAGAAATTTCTTCATTTAAAATTTCACCACCTTGAAACAACTTCGCCCTTTTATGTGATCCATCTTCGTCAATTTCCATACTTTCGATTTCAAACAGACTTCTCTTAATCACAATACTAGTACCCTCTATTGTTTGGGATGCTGTGACAGGTACAGTATGTGCATCTTCATCAAACCTTGAAATCTCGGTAAACTGCAACAAATTGGTTGTTTTAGCCAGACCTTCAATAAACTGGTGATCAAACGGTTTGTTCTTGTTGGCCTGCTTCCTCAAGGATATTACATGTTGGGGATCATAATTTATCTTTGGCTCCTTTTGGAAATCCATATTCTCCAGCAATTTCTCTATGAACACTAAATCACCTTAACTTTTGAAAATAAAAGAGCCAACTTTGAGGGGGAATTTAATATTTGAAGACTTCTTAAAATCTCCAAAATGTTCTTCTTCAGACTGCAACCTTTGTCTCATGAATTTTAAAGCAAAAATCCTCGGGGTGAGGAAAGCAGGTAACTTATAAGGCTTCCCGGTAAATCCATATACCATTAACACATTGGAGTCTTTATGCAGGAACCAATCTCCAATTTAGTCTTCGGGTGAAGACTGCATCAAACATTTGATCTCATCCAAAACACGGGGCAATTCTTCATCAAACAACATTTTATACACTTCTGACATAATCGAATTGGCAAATTCAAACATGTTGATTTGCTTGGGCAAATCAAAAGAACAGATAGTATTAAAAAACTGCAGCTCAGTGACATTGGAACATAACAGCATGTTGAACAAGTAGGTCTAAAATCTAAAGAACCGGACCTTTGGAAACTCACTCAACTGAAGATGGATTGCTTCAGCCAGGTACTCATCTACACTAAACACAGGAATTGACTTAGATTCAATGCCTAAGGAACTTATTTTCAATAAAAAACAAAGGATGACTTCGCCCACGCGACAATCATCATCAAGACCCAATATTTGACAGACCAGAGATACTACCAATTGGACTTCATTTTTAAAAATATGCACAAGGTAAGGTAAGGAAAGACCATCTAAAGATTTACCTTCTTTCAGAATACTAGACAAGAATTGGAAACGGATTTCAGTTTCACACTTCTTGTAAAATTCAGCAAGGACCGACTCATTCACTGACTCACGGTTATCAGGGTAATTTTTAGGCAAATTGAGGTTTTCGTGGATGACTGTGGCATTAACTTTACAAATTATTCGGGACGTGGAATGACTCACGATAATTCTCTGGAAAGGGAGTAGTTAACAGTACACCATTCTGCAAATTCTGGGAAATGGAGGGTTTGTTCGAGGGCGAAGTAATACAGAAAAGATTTACATACATTCAATATATTATTTCCCTGTGAATTGTAATACCACAATCTTTCTTTACTGACGGACACACTTCCTAGAGCTAGGAAAGGGTCACATACGCCCTTGTTTCTATCCACCAAATAATCATCTCTGTCATCAATAACATGCCCAGACCCTTGCAATTCATTCTCCTAGTCCATAAGTCAGTGATAAATGGCAATTAAACTGACGAATTATGGGTGTTTCAAGCCTTACCTGTTAACTGTAGCGGTGTGTTTGAAAATGATATTCGAAGGTTGACAAATCCACATGTCTCTTTCACCCATCTGGAGCCAACAAAACACCCACGAGGAAAGTCAACTTCCTTTTATAAGACCCCACTCCGGAGCATTTCTTCAGCAGTTTGCACGAAACCACTTTAGCCTTCGGAGTATGTCACAATTTTCCACGTGGACAACGGTTTATATTCCGCGACCACCCTCTACCTTTATCTGCCATGCACTTCCACACTCCGGACCCATTTGAACCCGTTGATCTAATTCACCTTTAATTTCCAACCTTTGGATCAAGTGCTACATACCCCATTCCGCCGGGCGTCCTGGTCGTAACCACCATGCAAGTCTTCGCTCTGGAGGTATCCCCAACCGTTGATGTGATCAACTTTATTTCTCCAACGTTAGATTAGATGGCGCGTATCCAATTCCGCTGGGCTTCCCGATCCTATCTCTCGCGTAATTTTATGTTCCGAAATTGTTTATGACCATTGATGTGATCGACCTTTATTTGCCAGCTGTCAGATTGGGTGGCACGTATCCAATTCCGCTGGGCTCCGTTGTTTTAACCATCGTGCATGTTCATAAAGCAGAACTTATACGAGCTGTGGATCTCATCCAGATGGATCAATGACCATTGATCCATATATTACCTTAACCACCCTCCTACACTTAACCCGCTCGCATCTTTTCAAGAGCGGAGATAATATAAGCCGTCGATTTTCTCCTTTCCGCCTCGCATCATAGGATCTTTTGATAACTTGATGGTTTTTTTCCTGTCATCATACTCTTATAATATAACTTTTAACCAAGATTCACATGCAACTATTATTTCTCCTTCATCATGGTCTTTTCATCCCCTGCTAAATAGATGTGTTAACAACTGGCTCCATCTAGGGATGATATCCTCCCTGTGAGGTATCAAAGAACTTCATAGACCAGGTGGCTTCTTTTGATTTTTCATAATAACTTCAACAAAACTCATCCTTTTTCTTTTCATAGATATATCATTTTTATATATTTTTAGAAAAGGAATGGTATGCTTCCTGAATTTTAGGGCTTTCACTGCGAGCTGCAAATACACTCAGCTTACCATTCATCCTGATTTGTAAAGAAAAATAAGTATTTACAGGTTATGATACAAATTTTACCTTCTCCTTAGCATAGTTAATGCTTCAGATACCTTCCATTTACAGGGTTGCTCTCCAGAAGAACCCTATTTGTATATTCTAGCAGAAATGCGTTTTGCCGTCTATATCCAGCAACAACATAAGGTCCTACCCACATAGGATCAAATTTTCCATGCTTGTCTTCATTAGGAGCATCCCACTTCAAAACCAGGTCACCAATTTGAAACTGTTCTTCCTTGATTCTTTTGTCAAAAGTATTTTTCATTTTCTCCTAATGTGACTGCACTTTGTCATAAGCTTTATTTCTCCATTCTTCTAGCTCGATGATCTGATTTATCCTTCGCTGTATGTGATTTGGTTCTTCTTGCTGATTTTGGAAATATCTCATAACTGGAACCCCTAATGACGTTGGAAAAACCACTTCAACCCCATACACCAGCTGGAACGGAGAAATGCCGATTGCCCTTTTAGTGCTAATCCTGTCGGCCCATAGAGCATATTTTAGTTTGGTGTGCCAGGACCTCTTATTATCCTCCAACAGCTTCTTGATTATCCTTACTAGGCTCTTATTTGAAGATTCAGCTAACCCATTTCCTTGAAGATAATAGGCAGTTGAATGATTGAGAGTTATGTGATACTTATGACAAAAATTAATCATTTTCCTGGATTTGAAAGCAGCTGCATTATCTGTTACTATCCTTTTTGGGCACCCGAATCGAGCCAATATGTTTTCTTCAATAAAATCCATGATCACATCTTCAGTGACTCTCCTGGTAGGAATTGCTTCTATCTATTTAGTAAAATAGTTTGTGGCTATTAAAATCCACCTATGCTGGCCTGAGGAATTGGGGTTTATTTCACCAATAAAATCCAAACCCCACTGCTGGAAAGGAGCTTCTACTGTTATCGGGTTTAAAGGGAGAAAAAGTACCTTTCTCTTTCCGTAAAAAAATTGGCATCGATGGCACTTACTGGTCTCTTTATACACATCTGAAAATAATGTAGGCCAATAATAGCTTGCTCTCATAATTTTATTAGCAGTCACTTTCCATGAATGATGCCCTCCACAGTCTCCCTGATGAAATTCTTTGGTAATTTGCTGAGCTTCATCTTCCAAAAGACAATTCAACAACACTCCTCCAGGGTCCTTCCAATAAAGATATCGATTTATGATACAAAATTTAGCAGCTTTCAACTTTACAGACCTGGCTCTCAACTTACTCAATCCTTCAGGCGCTTGCAAATTTCGAGGAACATATACAATATCAGAATACCATGAGGAAGCCACAAAATCAACCATTACTTCTACCTCTATATCCAACTGATCAGCTTGATGAGAAATGAAATTAATTTGCAAAGCTTCACAATTGGAATTAGCCATCATTTTAGCTAATCCTTGTCCTTTAATCAATTTGGTAGGCTTTATTTCGATATCATACTCCAATAATGTAGCAATCCATTTTTCTCTCCTGCCTTCTGGATCTGGTTGAGTCAGGATTCCCTTTACTGCAGCAAATGGAACATGAGCAATTATATGTGAAAGTAAAATATATATTCTGAAATCCTTCAATGCTTTAATTAAAGCATACGCTTGTTTCTCCATAATATCATATTTCAATTCACCATCCCTCAACATTTTGCTGAAGAATGCTATGGGCTGTTCCAAGTTTTCGTCATTTTTCTGTAATAAAACTGCTGCTATAGTATATTCTGAAGCATATGAAAATATTGAGAAGTCTTTAGTAAAATCTGGACTCACTAATACAGGAGCCTCTGAAATTGCCTTCTTGATTTCCCAAAAGGACTGTCTAGCTTCAGTATTCCATTTTATTTCATGCCCCTTTTTCAAGATATTGGTGATGTTCATTAGAATCTCAGCAAAACTTGGCACAAACCTTCTCAAAAAATTCACCTGCCCCAAGACAGATTGTATCTCCTTTTTGCTCTGTGGTTCACCTACTTTCAAAATGGAACTCACCCTCTCAGGATCAATCTTTATGCCATCTTTGGATATTATATGTCCCAGCAATTTTCCCTCTTCTAACGCAAAGTTGGATTTCTTTGGATTCAACGATATACCAAACTTTCTACATTTCATGAACACTTTTTCTAGATGATGTAGATGCTCCTTGTCAGAATTGGAGTAGACTGTGATACCATCCATGTAGATCACTACAAAATTTCCAATCTCCCCTGCAAAAGCGATGTCCATAGGTCACTGGAAAGTGGCCCCTGCATTCATCAAACCGAAAGGCATCTTTGCATACATAAAGGTTCCCCAAGGTGTAGTAAAGGCAGTTTTCTCCTGATCTTCTGGTAGCACCTTGATCTGATTATACCCGGAAAAACCATCCAGCATTGAAATCCTTTCAGCTCCCACCACTTGCTGCAGTATATGATCCATCTTGGGTAGAGGATAATTATCTTTCATAGAGACCTTATTCAAATTGCGGAAATCTATGCACAATCTTATCTCTTCGTTCTTTTTCCTGACAGGAACCAAGTTTGCAACACATTTTGAAAACCTCAGCGTTACAATGATCTTGGCATCAAATAGCTTCTTGATTTCTTTCTCAATAATAGGCAGCAGTTTAGGATTTATTCTTCTGAGCTTCTATTTAAAAGGTCTCTCCCCAGGTTTTATAGGAATGGTATGTTGTATGATAGAGGTATCATACTCTTTGAGATCCTCATAACTCCAAGCAAAGACATCTGTATATTTTTTCATTAATTTCACATACTCTTCTTTTTCTTTTTCAGGCAATTTCTTGGACAACTTCATAATCTTAGGATTTTCTTCAGTACCAATATTCTTGTCTTCGACAGCATCATCAATAGGCTTCACTTTTGGATTTTTAGCCACATCATTTTGATCAAAAATATTTTCTAAAGGGATTAGTCCTCTTGGTATGAAATTGTTTTTTAGCTGGATGATATCCTTACCGCCTAAGGTCCCTTTTAGTTTTTTACTGCTATTCCCTTCCTCCTTAAGTTCTTCATCATCTTGAATACTCTCGTCATTGTCATTCTCGGTGTCAATAGGAGTATTCACAAATTCTTCTGAGAGTTCCAGGAATCTTCTGTTTTGCATATCATCCTCGAACACTTGCCGATATTTAGAGTTATCAGGAATAGACGGTCTATTCACAATTTCCACCTGGTATTCCCTCTGACCAGCAACAGGGACTTCAAATTTTCCAGCAGCCATAGCTAAAGAATCAGCTACCAAATTTTTGAGTCTGGGAACTACTTGAATTGTATGCTCTATAAAGAAATTTCCCAACATATCCCACACTTCATTTCTATAAGCCCTCATCCGAGGATTCCTGGTTTGATAGCTTTCATTTATTTGGTTTATCACCTACTCAGAATCTCCTAAGATCTTTATTTTTTGAGCTCCTAATTCTTTCAAAGCGTGTAAACCCAATAATAGAGCTTCATATTCTACCACATTATTTGTACATTCAAATGTCAGTTTGTATGACAAGGCTTTGAAATCTCGAATAGGAGAAATTATGTACACACCGACTCCAGCACCTATTTTCGCAGCAGACCCATCAAAGTACATAATCCACTGAACTTCTCTTTTTTGCTTCGTTTCCAAAGAATCCTGTTCCATCACTTCCTTTTCCTTATTCTCTTCAGACTTCTTCTGCAGAGCTTCCTCTACATCATGTGGAACAACATCATTGAAAAAAATGGACCCCAAATCAGTATCAACAGCATAAATGTGATGAATTTCAGGTTTGTCTTGACTACTTACTACGTATGGAGTTCTCTTTTCACTATATAGTCTTCTGTTCCCATCTTGAACGGGAATGGTGGCATATGACATATCCATCTGCAAACTACCCTTCAATTTGGAAGTCTAGGATCTTGACAGCAATACCCCAAACTTTGGTGGGATATCTGCCACTACTACATCCATAACTATATTTTTAGAAGGAAACTTGTTTAGGGTTACCACCATGTCTTTAATTAATCCAAGGCATTTTACTCTTTTAGAATCAAAAGAATACAGATCTTTATAAGGTCTTGTTACCTCCAATCCCAAACTTTCTACCACTCCTTTAGGCATTACATTATGCGATGCCCCTGAGTCCAGCATAGCATTATGGACCAATTTATCATGTACATTTAGACTTAAATAGAAAGGAGGAACTTCCTCCCCTTCCATATTTTCAACTTTTGATCCAAATGAAATAGCGGGATTATCATCATTCAGTTCTAAAATGTCGGACTGCCATTCTCCTTGGTTTCTGACCATTTTTGTGATAGTGTCTTTGTATTCAGTATTTCTCAACAATTCATTAAATGGAACAGATATTTTTAGCTTTGAAAGCTCATTTTGTAAATTAAAACCAGCACCAATCCTTTCCACATCAACCGAAGTCACCTGTTTAGTTATTTTATCCCTTTGTACACCATTTTCAACCTCTTTATTTCCAAAAGAGTTTTTTTGTAGTTCTTTTCCCTTTTCTACATTCAAAGAACTAGTAGAAGGCTGATTTGGGTTCGTCTTCCCTTTATTTATGAGGACATCCCTGTTCCTCAACCTGATTTTCCTCTACACATCATCCATAGCATGTAAATAACACCTTTGATATAACTCGTTTTCCCTTTCAAATCCTTCATTTCCGCTGTCTTGCTCGAACAAGTTATGCTCCTCTTCAGTAAGATAGATCTCTGAATCTTGCTCTCCAAAAAGGTGAATCTCATTTTCAGCTGGATCTTCTTCATCAGCAACATAATTTTCAGGAAAAGGTGGACGAATCGGTTGTTCCTCCTGATTTCTTGGATTCCTCATGTCTCTCTGCCGGTTTTGGGGGGGGAGCAGGAGGATTCGGTCTTCTGAAATTAGGATTCCTAATTTCAGGTTCAGCCTGTTCTCTATTGAATCCCCTATTATCCATAGTTAATCTATCCATCAACTTTTCCATGGTTTTCAACATCATTTCAAAATTGAGATCATTAGTAGAAGAAGATGTAGAAGGTAAATTTTCTTCTTTTTTCCTTCTATCAATATCTCTATGTTTCATTTTTCCACTCGCCATCATATTTGCTTCTACTTCTAGAGCATATGTAAACATAGCAGCAAGAGTTGCTGACTTTCTCTCCCTTAATGAAAATGCAAAGTCATTATCAAAAGCTCCAGCATAATGTAGTTTAGCAGCTGCAGGAGAAGGTTATATATCTTCCGGAATAGAGTTGTAAGCCCTCATGAATCTGCTTGAAAATTCATGAACAGATTCAAAACCCCCTTTTTTGAGACTGTTATACTAAGATAAAAGCTGCAGAGGATTCTGTTTATCATCCCACCTGTCCAGGAAGGCATTTTGGAAGGCCTGAAAATTTACTAAAGACCTGTTTGGCAAGTCTTTAAACCACTTCTTTGCCTCTCCTGACAAACTTTGGGCAAATAACCGCATTTTAACATCAGGATAATCAACTTCTTCTAAGTCAATAAAATCTTCAAACTTGGCAACATGTTGTTTTGCAGTTATGTCCCCTTCTCCATCAAACAAAGAAATGCTTTGGGAATAGTTCTGAGGGACGTCATGTAACACAGCAAGAAAACGCAAGGGAGCAAATATGGCTGCCATTGGTCTAGGTGGATTCGCAGGGATTGAAGAGGTTTGAGTATTCTGAGAGGTAAATGTTTCAGAATTTGTGGTTTGTTGCAAATCTCTCCAAAGGGAGTCTAACAATAAGATTATAATCTACGGGGATTAAAATCAGTATCCTTAAGGTCAGACTCAGATTGGGTTTTCAACATATTTTTTCCAACGTTAACTTCCCATTTTGGATCAAAATGAGAATCTCGAGATGATGATGCACCAAACAAAGGAAAATCTATCTTTTCTTTATTTTTTCTTTTAAATAGCTTTTCTGGGTCTTCAAAACTTTTTAAGACTTCGGTATCAGAGTTACCTCCCGTGTGTCTTCTCGAAGCCAAAATGACTCCTTAAGTTTTGAACAAGCTTCACAATGGAGTCGCCAGGGAAAATATACAACCTTTTACGCTAATAAAATTCCTGTTTTCCCACATAAATCTTTCTTCAAATTTTGTCATTCTCCCAGGGTAGATATGCACCTTCGTTCCCCGGCAACGGTGCCAGTTTGTTAGCACTCAGAATGTACCCAGGTTGTAAAATGTAAACTCCAAGGTAATAGCAAAACCACTTTAGAAAGAAACTGGTGTTTTCTTTCAGAGAGGGATCTCTCAATACAGATTTAACAGGACCAGATATAAAACAACATTTAAAGATTTGTATGTATGGCTGAAACAATCACATAACCATTGGGCATGGATTCACATACGTATAAATATATCACAAAGACATATACACGAGATTCATCAAAGGCAATATAATCACTTCATCACAGTCGTTCAATTTAATCCAGGTGAAACAGAAGAGACGAGGAAACAACCCATTAATACAGAGCATTAAAGATGAATTCTATATCAACTTTAGCAGAAAAATGTATAAAATATCTGAAATGATGACTAGAGCATAAACATATGAATTCTAATCACCCAACGCTATATTTCAGATACGAAGAAGAAACAGAATGAAGTGTTACACTAGGAAAATACAATCACAAAAAGAAAGAAGCACAGACTGTGATATCAATGACACAAGAATCTCAGATAAAACCCCATGCATTCACTTTGTTATTCAAAAATATATGTTCTCCAAAATCATTGCACAATACGATGGGTTCCAACCCCCATCTCCTAAAACAGATGCTAATATATACATAAAATAATAGATCTTCCAAGAAGATTCATAACTGAATGATCGGCTTAATTTAGAGTCTTGTAACTAAACCCCCAACTTCTAGGAATAAATTATAGCTCCAATCCTAACAGATCATAAAGTAAAAATCAACTTGATAATAGGTCTTCGCCCAGTCAGCTCCATGTCATCGCCCAGTCAGCTCCTCGGTATACAACATCTATCTCTACGAATGAAGTATGTATTCCATTTTTCCAAACCTCTCTATGACTTTCCACTATTCTGCACTTGGGGTGTCACATTCCATCATCTCTCTGATTGATACTTCAAGCTCCATATAAGCTTCATATGATACCTTGGGCAATCCTCTTCTGACAAGTAGGAACTTTTGTAAAATTTCGAAATCTTCTGTCAATTTGTCCACAATAGCTTTCCCTGTTAGGCCTTTTTCCAAGTCATCAAACTTGGAATGGTCCATGCGACTCTGAACTAGCAAGTTGTGATAGTGCCCTTGAGAAAACAGCCGCCCTTCTGCGTCCCAAAAGGAAGGCAGACCATCCTCTAATAGCTCCTTGAAAACCTGCTTGAAGTTATTAAGCTGTGCAACCATTTCATCAGCTCAGTCTTGGAACGCCTTCATTAAATGATGTTTGTGGATGAATTTCTTAGCCCACAACACTATGGATATCCTGTCTTTTATGCCCATATCATGTAATTTCTGATATGTCAGTGAATTTAAAAAGTTCAGCGCATTCTGAGCTGCGGTGAGGGGCTTTCTTTCCATATGTTCATTCACTAATTTTAATCTTTGGTGGGCCAAATTGATCAAAATATTCTGATCATCAACGAAATTCAGATAATGCCAGAATTTCGTAACTTCTATAGATAGGGTGTCCCAAATAATGTGTTTTGCTCCTTGCAGGGGACCCTTACCTATGTTTTTCTCCTTCAATTCATTAAACTTCTTTTGCAACTGGTTTCTATCATGTAAAATTTTGTTTTTACTTTCATTCATTTTGGCCAATTCAGACTTGATCTTTTCATTCTCTGTCTTCATCTCTTTGATTTCTTCATCTTTTAAACTAACCTGGGACATAGGCACTAACAAATCATCTGCAGAAAAATCATCCAATGGCTTCTCGATATTCACAATGGACAGGTCTTCACCAGTGGGAGTTTGACTCATTAACTCCTCCATAATCTCCTTCTCATCAATTTGATCTTTTTTCATCAAGGAAATTTGAGATAACAGTTCATTCCGTTCGGCCTCCCACTTGTCTTTTTCTTCCTGCAACTCAATAGCTCTCCCTTTATATTCCATCATCTCTTGATGGACCTTGTCTTTCTCTTCTCGAAGAGCCAATAACTCGGAAGACTGAACATGCTCAGTACCTGGGATCTTCATTTTTTTCTTTAAAACTTGGAGTGCATTGTCCTTTTCCTCCAGAATTCTTCTGACTGCCTAGGTATTATCTGAACTGACAATATATGTTTGTAGTTTCTTAATCTGGATGGCATTCGCCTTATTTTCAACTCTTTCATGTTTCAATTGAATCTCTAACTTATCTGTCAAAATTTGTAATTTATTTCTCTTTACCATAGCTTGTAACAAGTCTGAATAAATGATATCACTGGTTTGTTTGTGAAGTTGTATCTTATACGGTATACTGATCTTATCCAACCAGATCTCCATCTCTAACATCTTTTTGTCGTTTACCATGGCTAATATGAATGTATTTCTTTCAGTATCTCTGGCAAAAATCAAAGATGTTTTTGGATTGTATAAATTTCTTACTCGCGGAAGCAAATTTCTTATCTCTTCCAGAGACTATTTTCTTTTCTCCCTATAACTGGCTTTGGGTTCCTCCTTTGATTTAAAGACTGAGCTTAATTCTGAACCATCCACACTTTTAAAAGAGAACTGATTTACTTGTACAGCCTTCATTGGAACTAGAGCAACCTTTTTGAAACTATTAGAAATTTATTCATTTAAAATTTCACCACCTTTAAACAAGTTCGCCTTTTTATGTGATCCATCTTCTTCAATTTCCATACTTTTGATTTCAGACAGACTTCTCTTAATCACAATACTAGTACCCTCTGTTGTTTGGGATGCTGTGACAGGTACAGTATGTGCATCTTCATCAAACCTTGAAATCTTGGTAAACTGCAACAAATTGGCTGTTTCATCCAGACCTTCAATAAACTGGTGATCAAACGGTTTGTTCTTGTTGGCCTGCTTCCTCAAGGAGATTACATGGTGGGGATCATAATTTATCTTTGGCTCCTTTTGGAAATCCATATCTCCAGCAATTTCTCTATGAACACTAAAAGCACCTTTACTTTTGAAAATAAAAGAGCCAACCTTGAGGGGGAATTTAATATTTGAAGACTTCTTAAAAGCTCCAAAATGTTCTTCTTCAAACTGCAACCTTTGTCTCATGAATTCTAAAGCAAAAATCCTCGGGGTGAGGAAAGCAGGTAACTTATAAGGCTGCCCAGTAAATCCATATATCCTTAACACAGTGGAGTATTTATGCTAGAACCAATCTCCAATTCGGTCTTCGGGTGAAGGCTGCATCAAACATTTCATCTCATCCAAAACATGGGGCAATTCTTCATCAAACAACATTTTATACACTTCCGACATAATCAAATTGGCAAATTCGAACATGTTGATTTGCTTGGGCAAATCAGAAGAATAAATAGTATTCAAAAACTGCAGCTCAGTGACATTGGAACATAACAGCATGTTGAACAAGTAGGTCTGAAATCTAAAGAACCGAACCTTTGGAAACTCACTCAACTGAAGATGGATTGCTTCAGCCAGGTACTCATCTAGACTAAACATAGGAATTGACTGATATTTAGAGCCTAAGGAACTTATTTTCAATAAAAAACCAAGGATGACTTCACCCACGCGACAATCATCATCAAGACCCAATATTTGACAGACCAGATATACCACCAATTGGACTTCCTTTTTAAAAATATGCACAGGGTAAGGTAAGGAAATACCATCTAAAGATTGACCTTCTTTCAGAATACTAGATAGGAATTGGCAACGGATATCAATTTCACACTTCTTGTAAAATTTAGCAAGGACCGACTCATTCACTAACTCACGGTTATCAGGGTAATTTTCAGGCAAATTGAGGTTTTCGCGGATGACTGTGGCATTAACTTTAAAAAGTATTTGGGACATGGACTGACTCACGTCAATTCTCTGAGAAGGGGAGTAGTTAACAGCACACCATTATGCAAATTCTAGGAAATGGAGGGTTTGTTCGAGGGCGAAGTAATACAGAAAATATTTACATACATTCAATATATCATTTCCTTGTGAACTGTAATACCACAATCTTTCTTTACTGATGGAAACTCTTCCTAGAGATAGGAAAGGGTCACATACGCCCCTATTTCTGTTGACCAAATAATCCTCTCTATCATCAATAACACGCCCAGACCCTTGTAATTCTTTCCCCTGGTCCATAATTCAGTGAGAAATGGCAATTAAACTGAGGAATTATGGGTGTTTCAAGCCTTACCTGTTAACTACAGCGGTGTGTTTGAAAATGATAGTCGAAGGTTGACGAATCCGCATGTCTCTTTCACCCGTCCAGAGCCAACAAAAACACCCATGGGACAAGTCAACTTCCTTTTATAAGACCCCACTCCGGAGCATTCCTTCAGCAGTTTGCACGAAACCACTTTAGCCTCCGGAGTATGTCACAATTTGCCACGTGGACAGCGGTTTATATTCCACTACCACCCTCTACCTTTATCTGTCGTGCACTTCCACACTCCGGACCCATTTGAAACCATTGATCTAATTCACCTTTAATTTCCAACCTTTGGATCAAGTGCTACATACCCCATTCCGCCGGGCGTCATGGTCATAACCACCATGCAAGTCTTCGCTCCAGAGGTATCCCCAACCGTCGATGTGATCAACTTTATTTCTCCGACGTTAGATTAGATGGCGCGTATCCAATTCCGCTAGGCTTCCCGATCCTATCTCTCGCGTAAGTTTATGTTCCAGAATCGTTTACGACCATTGATGTGATCGACCTTTATTTGCCAGCCGTCAGATTGGGTGTCACATATCCAATTCTGCTGGGCTCCGTTGTTTTAACCATCGCGTATGTTCATAAAGCGGAACTTATACGGGCCATGGATCTCATCCAGATGGATCAATGACCGTTGATCCATTTATTACCTTAACCACCCTCCTACACTTAACCCGCTCGCATCTTTTGAAGAGCGGAGATAATATAAGCCGTCGATTTTCTCCTTTCCGCCTCGCATCGTAGGATCTTTTCATAACTTGATGGTTTTTTTCCTATCATCATAATCTTATAATATAACTTTTAACCAAGATTCGACAAGCAACTATTATTTCTCCTTCATCATGGTCTTTTCATCCCCTGCTAAATAGATGTGTTAACAATCACCATCATCACCATCAACATCATGAACATCATCATCATCATCCTCATCATCATCATCACCTTCATCATCATCATCATCATCATCATCAACATCATGAACATCCTCATCATCCTCATCACCATCAACATCATCCTCCTCATCATCATCATCCTCATCATCCTCATCATCATCGGTCATCATGCCCATAAACATCGAGAACATCATCATCATCATCATCATCACCATCAACATCATCATCATCATCCTCGTCATCAACATCATGAACATCATGAACATCCTTATCACCATCAACATCATGAACATCATCATCATCATCACCTTCATCATCATCATCATCATCATCATGAACATCATGAACATCATGAACATCCTCATAATCGTCATCATCCTCATCCTCATCAGTCATCATGCCCATCAACATCGTGAACATCATCATCATCATCCTCATCATCATCACCATCAACATCATCATCATCATCCTCATCATGAACATCATGAACATCATGAACATCATCATCATCCTCATCACCATCAACATCATGAACATCATCATCATCATCCTCATCATCATCATCATCTTCATCATCATCGTCATCCTCATCAACATCATCATCATTCATCATCACCATCAACATCGTGAACATCATCATCATCATCCTCATCATCATCACCATCAACATCATCATCAACATCAACATCATCAACATCATGAACATCATCATCATCCTCATCACCATCAACATCATGAACATCATCATCATCATCACCTTAATCATCATCGTCATCCTCATCATCATCATCATCACCATCAACATCATGAACATCATCATCACCTTCCTCATTGTCATCCTCATCCTCATCATCATCATCATCTTGAACATGATCATCATCATCATCATCATCACCTTCATCATCATCATCAACATCGTGAACATCATCATCATCATCCTCATCATCATCACCATCAACATCATCATCCTCATCATCATCCTCATCATCAATATCATGAACATCATGAACATCATCATCATCCTCATCATCATCATCACCATCATCATCATGAACATCATCATCATCACCTTCATCATCATCATCATCATCATCATCATCATCACCGTCAACATCATGAACATCATCATCCTCATCCTCATCCTCATCATCATCATCACCTTCATCATCATCATCATCATCACCTTCATCATCGTCATCATCATCATCATCATTCATCATCATCATCATCATCCGCACCATCAATTTCATGAACATCATCATCATCACCTTCATCATCATGAACATCATCATCATCCTCATCACCATCATCCTCATCAACATCATCATCATCATCCTCATCATCATCCTCATCATCAACATCATGAACATCATCATCATCCTCATCATCATCATCACCATCATTATCATGAACATCATCATCATCCTCATTATCATCATCATCATCATCATGAACATCATCATCATTCATCATCATCATCCTCATAATCATCATCATCATCCTCATCCTCATCTTCAACATCACCTTCATCATCATCATCACCATCACCATCATCAACATGATCATCATCATCACCATCAACATCATCAACATCATCATCATCATCCTCATCATCATCAACATCATGAACATCATCCTCATCATCATCATCACCATCAACATCATGAACATCATCATCATCATCCTCATCATCATCAACATCATGAACATCATCCTCATCATCATCATCACCATCAACATCATGAACATCATCATCATCATCACCTTCATCATCGCGAACATCAACATCATCAACATCATCAACATCATCATCATCCTCCTCCTCATCATCATCATCACCATCATTCATCATCACCATCAACATAAAAAACATTTAGAATAATTAAAAAATTTACACTTTATTGTAAATATATATTTGAAAAAAATTCCTTTGAAATGTAACTTATAGGTCCATCTCCTTTTTATTATTATTTAATCATTATCAATTATCCATTCATAAAAAATTTTAAACTAAAACAACTTTATTTGGATTAGCTTATTGTTGAGTGGGGTTTATGATGTAATAGTTAATCCATTTATTATAACATGTTAAGTATAATTTAATTAGAAAATATATAAATAAATAAATATTTATAAATAAATTGAGATTTAAGTTTAAATTTTTATGTAATATAAAAAAAAATTAGTAAACAAAATAATAAATTTGATTTATTAAACTATATAAATATATAATTCAATATATAAAATAAATTGAGTTAACAAATAACAAGTTTGATTTATTAGACTATACAAATATATAATTAATAGAAATTGTAGATTAAAAATTGAAAAAATTTGAAATGTAAGTTTAAGTCCATTTCTTTTTAATAGATTGGGATTTGAAATTAAATTTTTATGTATTATAAAAATGAAATAAGATCATGAAATGAGTTTGATTGATTAGATTATACAAGTTGATTACGTTTAGCCGTGCACCCACCCCATTAATTGTGGTTGAATATATCGCGTGCGCATTTTGGTTATACAAATCGCGTATGCGTTTTTACTGGTCAAATCACGTGCGCATTTTGGGACTGTTAAAACAGTGAATTGTCATTGTCCGAGAGCAACTTCACTGCGTGTTTTCTGAAAATTTCAATTACCGTGCGATATCTTTGAAGAGCACGAGCCTTTCTTTGAAAATACTCACAATCTACACCATCTCCATCATTCTTTTTGTTATGCAGGTGCAACATTGAAGACATCTTCCATGGTTGAGGAGCACACAGGATAAGATATCAAGCTTCAATGTCATTTCATGGTGATGGTGGATATAACTTTCATTTTCTTATTATTCAAGAGAACCAAAGGTAAATTTTCCCATTCATATTTGTTTTGATGGGAAATATGAACAATTGAGAAGGAATATTGAAGCACCTTGAAGGATTAATAGTTATATTAAAGCAAGTTAAAGGTTTGGAAGCTTGTAATTGAGGAGCAACAAAAACAAAGTATATTGACATTGATCATTGTGGTGATGGGGAATGTACGTAACCGAGGAATAAAATCAGCAAGGAAGAAGAGACCTCAAGAAGTCATCGAAGAAGAGAAAGAAAAGAAAAGAATAGACATGATGAATCAGAGGCTTTCGTTGGAAACTAATCCAAATCCAATTATAGAGGATACAGCGGTTCATCCTATTAATCCAACACAAGAAGAAATTCTACATTCACTAGAGGGACCATCTCAAGACGAAGCTCATGAAGAGGCAGTGTACATGGAGCCTACTGTTGAAGAATAAAATATTAATCGGACCATCGATGAGGATGTTGGACTTCCACCATCCAACTACCAGGAAGAGAGTGAAGGACAACAAGTGGTCACTGAAACACCAGAGTGTATTGTTGATGCACTAGATGATAGAAATCCAACCCCCTTACCTCCATTAGAAAGCACACGTCGAAGAACTCCGAAGCGTATACAAGTTGATGAAGGACTCGTCAATTCCATTGAAGGTACGCTATCTAAACGCAGTATTGCTTATCAAACTCAACATATACTAAATAAATATTTTGATTCTAAATGTGATGGAGATAAATGTAGATTATTTTTATCATTGTTAAAATCTAGGGGCATGAATATTGTTAGGAAATCGTTAGGGATAAAGATGATAAAGGCTTCTGGACCAAGTTCTCATATAGTTAAAAGCTTAGCAGATGCCTTTGGTAAAATTGGTAAGAACACACGGTCAAAGGACCGCAATGCGGCTTGTCATGCGTTGTCACAAGCAATTGTGAATAAGAACATCAGGGTCGTTGGTTTTCTCAAGCCTACATCTAAACTAGTTAATTTGAATGTAAAAACCCTCCGTAGGTATTCTATTAGAAGAGAACATCTCGACACAACCGCCCAGACAGATTTTTGGGCCTTTATTGGTCGATTGCCACGTAGTGACATGAAGCTAGTTGATGCAGTAAAGGGACTAGTGCAGAGTTTTTGGCATGATCACACAAGGCCTTCTTCAAACCGGAAGGGTGTACTAAAAATGAGAAGGGGTTCAAAGGACCGTGAACCACATATTAAGCATCTTCTTGATATAACATAGACAGAACTATACGAGAAATTTAGGAATGAACATAGACAATTGAA
>LPNX010498018.1:2461-144609 GCA_001517045.1 Pseudotsuga menziesii
AAGGGACTATAGACTTTGGTTTAAACTATGATGGTAGCCATGAGTATAGATTGTATGGCTACATAGATGCAGATTGGGCTGGAAGTATCTCAGATAGGAAAAGCACATTAGGTAGATGCTTTTGTTTGGGGTCTGCTATGAGTTCATGGTTTAGCAGGAAACGGTCCAGTGTTTCTCATAGCACGGCTGAAGCAAAATACATAGCAGATTGCTCTGCTAAATTGTGAATTCATATGGCTTTGGAAGCTAATATTAGGTCTCTTTGGCCTGAAGATGGATACTACAATGATTCTATGTGATAACCAGATTTGTGATGATAGAGAACCCTGTGTTCCGATTGTAACACATAAAAATTCCGTATTTCTATACTGAAGATGTAGATGATGATGGTTTGAATGATGATGTACTGATGAAGCCTTTGTCTCAGGTAAAGTTTGAACACATTCGAGACAAGCTTGGTGTTGTTCGAAAAGACCTTCCTTGAAAGGGGGAGTAGTGATGTTGCAGTGGGATTGTATCATCCCTGGGAACTTTCCCTAAAGTGATCTGGAGACCTTGGTCCTCGAGAATGAAGAGGGATTGTATCATCCTAGGACATCTGTCCAAAAGTGATCCGATGACCTCGGTCCTTGAGAATGAATAGGGATTGTATCATCCTAGGACATCTTTCCAAAATAGATCTGGAGGTCTCGGCCCCCATGAATGTGGTGGGATTGCATCATCCTTGAACTTCGGTTCAAAATGTATCCGGAGGTCTCGGCCCCCATGAATGTGGTAGGATTGCATCATCCCTGAACTTTGGTTGATAATGTATATGGAGGTATCGACCCCCGTGAAAGTGGTGGATTGCATCATCCCTGAATCTCGGTTCAAAATGTATCTGGAGGTCTCGGCCCCTGTGAAACTGGTAGGATTGCATCATCCCTGAACTTCAGTTCAAAATGTATCTGGAGGTCTCTGCCCCAGTAAATGTGGTGGATTGCATCATGCCTGAACCTCGGTTCAAAATGTATCCATAGGTCTCAGACCCCGTGAAAGTGGTAGGATTGTATCATCCTTGAAATTCGATTTTGATCCTGTAATTCCTAGAGGAAGGATTGTCTGAGTTCCACATATGTGTTGATCCCGTAATTCCAAAAGGAAGGATCATTATTAACTCTGTAAAGACCTAAATCCCTTAATTACGAAAGGAAGGATTGTTAGTAACACCGTAAAGACCTAAATCCTGTAATTTTGAAAGGAAGGATCATTGAATTGATCCCATAATTCCAATAGGAAGGATTGTCTGAGTTCCATAGATATGTTGATCACTTAATTCCAATAGGAAGGATTGTCTGAGTTCCACAAATGTGTTGATCCCGTAATTTCGAAAGGAAGGATCGTTAGTAACTACATAAAGACCTAAATCTCATAATTATGAAAGGAAGGATCGTTAGTAACTCCGTAAAGACCTAAATCTTGTAATTCCAAAAGGAAGGATCATTGGTAACTCCGTAAAGACCTAAATCCCGTAATTCCGAAAGGAAGGATCATGTTGATGTTTTTATGATGATGATGACGTACTGATTTAAATATCAGAATATGATGATGATGTTGTTGCTGATGATGATGATGTTCTCTGATTGAAAGATTAGAATATGATGATGATGATGTTTCTCTGATCGAAAGATTAGAAGTTGCTGATGAGGATGATGTTCTCTGATTGAAAGATTGGAATATGATGATGATGCTGTTGCTGACGATGATGATGTTCTCTGATCGAAAGATCAGAATATGATGATGATGATGTTTCTCTAATTGAAAGATCAAAATTCGTTGATGATGATGTTCTCTGATCAAAAGATCAGAATATGATGATGATGATGTTTTATGATTGGAAGATCAGAAGTTGCTTATGATTATGATGTTGCTGATGATGATGATGTTTTCTGATCGAAAGATCAGAATGCGATGATGATGATTATGATGACGTACTGATCGAAAGACCAGAATATGATGATGAGTTGATGTTAGAGTATGATGATGTTCAGTTGATGATGTTTCTGATCGAAAGATTAGAGGCTAATGATAATGATGATTCTAATTGAAAGATCAGAATGTGATGATGATGATGATATTTTGATGCTGATATTTTGATGATGATGATGTTGATGTTTTGATGATGTTTTCATGATGATGTTTCTGATCGAAAGATCAGAGTATGATGATGATGTTGATGTTTTGATGATGTTTTCATGATGATGTTTCTGATCGAAAGATCAGAGTATGATGATGATGTTGTTGCTAATCGAAAGGCCAAAGTGTTGAAGAAGATGTTGCTTATAGAAAGGTCAAAGTGTTGAAGATGATGTTGCTAATCGAAAGGTCAATGTGATAAAGAAGATGTTGTTGATCGAAGCGATCAAAGTACTAATGATGCTGAAGAATAAAGATTGAAGATGAAGACTACATGATGTTGAAAAGCTTCCAATAATTTATAGATGTATCACCCTGATGATGTTGATGATGTCCTCTATCTCTCTCCTATTATTGTTGTTGTTGATGTTGTTATAGAATACCCTTCTCGTTAAGGGGGAGTGTTGAAATATTGTAACTTCGAAGAATATTCTATATGTATTTCTTTGTGGTCCTCGATGGTCCTATCGAGAGAACCACTTGTATTACTTTGTACCCCGATGCTCCTAATCGGAGGAACTAATAAGAGTCATGAGGAAGTCCCCTCTAATTTTAAAGGTGGGTCATTAGCACCCCAGTGTGGTTACTTGAGTCTAAATGTGTAACTCGAGCCTACATGACAGATGAGTTAACTTAAGTGAACAAATGAATATAAATAGAGGTGTAGTGCTCCTCATTTATGACACACACTCCCACTTGTGTAGTGCACTAGTGGAGAAGAGAAGTAGCTAGAGAAGGAGGAGGATCAGGCTTTGATATCCTTGTTGGTTTTATCTTTTATCTTTTGGGGCATCTATATTGAGGAAGCTTTTGCTGGGTTTTTCCCTTTAGATTTTTCCCAGGATAAATATTTGTGTTCTCCTTTTGTATGGTTGTACTTGTCTATCTATCAGTGATCGTGTTTATATGCTTTTGTTATGAAATCAAAATAAAATACTAATGATCTAGCTTAGCATATGAAAATTTAACACTAATAGGAAAGGAGCCGTCATGGTGGTACCGACAAACAACCTAGGGCCCACATTCAACAATGGGGAGGCTGGTGTGTTGTCAACCATATTGTTGATTGCAGGGATGACATTAGTGTGTGTTGTCGCCCCTTGTGGCTCAATGGTGGTGATGGTAGGGATAACATTGTCGGGTGTCATTAACCCTTGCAGATCATGATAAGTGAGTTGATCAAACGTCACAATCTTCCCTTCATGGGGAAACATCATGAGACGAAAGATAGTTGACGTGACAGCTCACATGGTGTACATATAACTTCTTTCGAGGAGAAGGTTATAGTCCAGTTGGGCATTGACAACCTCTATGTCAATCAACACTATCTTCCTGGCTAATGTAATGGGGACATGGGGGAGGATTTCTTGGGCTTTAGTGGGATGTCCATCATAATCCCACAGAGTTATGGAGGATGGTTGTAGAATTGGTGATTCGAGTTTCTGCCAAACCAGGGTCGACATAATGCATGTGGATGCCCCCCTCATCCACTATGCATTGGTGCACAACTAGTTTCTAGATAGACACCAGGATTTGGAAGGCGATGGTGGACGGCATGCACGGTTCTCCACTGTCCATGTCGAATGTGATAAACTTGGAGTCAGAGGGGTCTACTACCCCAAGGGTGGTTAGTAAGGATTTTTGCTACATTAGGCATGTTTTAAGTACCTCAAGAGAGGACATGGTGGTTGGCGTTTTGGAAAAATCATCCACAATGTTATAGCTGACTGCAGCTCTAGTCGTGGCGTTATTGGCAATTATACGTATGAGGGGGCATAGGAATGGGGTAACTCAAGAGGTAGGTTGATTGTTTTGGACATTGATGTCACTGATCTATCAGCGGGTTTAGTGGTAGTACCGTACTAATTCTGTCTGGTTTGCAAGTTGACATATTTAGTCTTCATGGCTAGCAGGTGGTGAACACCTGTTTCGGCCGTGGGAGGTTCCCCGGAGCGTTGGGATTGGGTTAAGGAGGGGGTGTAGTTGCCACCAATCCTTGGAATGGTAGTGATTTTTGAAGCACCATAGGAGGAGGTCCTTGTGGTGTTGGGTTTGGTTGGGCTTGATTTGCAGCGTTGGAAGCCTTTTGGGCCTTCTTCTGAATGGCCTGCTTAACACGACCCATGAGGAGACACTCAAATGTGTAGTGTCCATAGACCTCGCAGAGTGTGCATGGTTGGTTTGTGCACAACGGGGCGTTGCGTCTTGGTGCATTCTGTCATGGGGGGGCTTTGGCGGGTCGATTTGTTGTGGCATTGTTGGGAGGGTTTGGTTGTTGACCGCTTCCCTACGGTTAGTTATTGGCTTGGTTCTGAGGCTGATTATTTCTATCTTTCCCTTGTTGATTGTTGGGGGCAAGCTAGTTGGGACAGTTTTGTTGTGTAAATACTTGTCCCAACGGAGTTGGTGGGGTGTGGGTGGGGGCTTGAACTAGTTTCACTAGTGGTGCATAGTATATTTGTGTCAGTGGTGCCACAAATACAGGAATTTTCCCCGCATACTATTGTGTAGGCCAAGCCATGGCCTGAGCCTACTGTGGTGGTGAGGGTTGTGCGTAGGAATTTGTTGCTCCGGACTGGGACATCATTCTAACGTAGAATAGATCTTGGTTTTGGTAAGAAATATTAGCAGTGTTGCTTGGTTGTGATGGAACTACAGGTGGTGTTGGTTGGTGTTGTGACTGTTGGGAGACCAATCTTATGATGCCATCTACAGCATGGCATGCTCCAAGTGCATCGTGATAAGAGGTTCCTATGCGGGGAGCATCTAGGATGATGGTGTACAGGTATATAGACTAAGCATAGATGAGGTCAAACTGTTGAGCTTTCAGTATGGCCTCTTCGTTGTATTCAGGACGTTCGGATGTGACATCCTTTGCTATGGGTGGGAGTAAGGACTTAAGGAACCAATCCAAGAATATCTTGTCATCAATTTGGATTTTTCATAGGCTATGGCATCGCCGCCACTCATGGATATGGTCAGTTATATGAGTGGCATTGTTTTGACAGAAATATAACATGATCTCCACCCCCTCATCATATCTAATGGGGAGTTGAAAATACTGTAGGAGCATGAAAGCTAGGGAGTTGAAATCAAGGTACTTGTCTTGCGGTAACTCAATGTACCATTTTTCCGCAGCACCTGTAAGGGTGCGTTGGAATAGCCTCAGTATAATGGATCATATATGATGCTATTTGACAAGCACAATAGATGGAATGCCATGATATGATTTTGGGGACATTCCCCTGCGTTGCCTTCAAACTTGGGAATTTCTGATGGCAGCTTAGTTGGCATTGGAGGCCAAACATCTTGATGGTGAATGGGGCCTTTTGTCAATCAAGACAAATCAGGCAAGTTAAGATAAGCCATGAAAGGAAGATTGGACCTTAGGTTGTTGTGAGATGGGGAAGTGATGGTGGTGGGGTTTGCAGGTGCATAATGCATCTAAACGGCTAGGGGTACTTGCGGTTGCACCATTGTGGATGGGCCAATTCCCCCAAGTGTTTTGGGGGGCACATTTCCCCCATGTATGATAGTATGGGAAATGTAAGTGGAAGGTCCACTTCCCCCTTGTGTGGCAGGAGGGGCAGTGTAGGTGGAGGGGCCACTACCCCCATGTGTTGCAGATGGGCCAGCTTGGCTAGTCACTATGGGTGGTGGCAGCTGACTGATGATAGTTTGCATGACTATGCTTGGGCCACTTGTAGGGTTGTTGGTGACAGGTTGTGATGTGGACATGGGTCCACTTGCTATGGCTATGCTGAAAAATGGATCTGGGTTTGCACTAGCCATGGGGCTTGATGGTGCAGTATGGAGGTCTGGTTCAGACCGATACAGGTCTGAATTTGAATCAGAGGTTGTGTGGCCTTCTGATGGTGTGTGAGGTCATTGAGAGCTATTTTGACGGTGTTGGTTTAACATTCCAAATGGTGGTGGTTCGCCTCTTAGGTGCGAGGAAGAGTGTGGGGGATCAATTATGTTAGATTTTTATCAAACTGGTGGGAATTATTTTTGGATTTCTATTTCAATGGATTCCTATTGGCTGTAGGTGGTCACTCGGCTGCCAAGACTAACAGAAGACAACACTTGGATTATTCCTCATGGGTAGTTCTACTCAATCGAAAGGGGTCGATGCCCAATTTGCTTGGCAATTCCTCTCAGCGGCTAGCTACTTTGGGATTCTTGTGGTACTCCTCACAATGAGTTTCTAGGTAGAGCCCAAGTACTTCCCAAAGTTGAAGCAGTCAGGGAATTATGTCGTCAAAGATTGCAGATTTGTTTGTACTTAGTGTAAATTGATAAATTTTTAAGGCTCTCTTAGTGTCATGAATTAAGGTGGGTTGATTACTTGGTATGGTGTATTTTTTTTTCTATCTTTCTGGTATTTGGTAGCTACAAAAGGTTTATGAATTCATCATATTGTTGTGCATGCAATGAATAATCATAAATTTGTAAACAAATGCAATTCTTAACCCTGAATGTTTATGGCCTAACTAGATGACTACCTCACACTGATATTCCTCTTTAACCAAGAGAAGGTGTTGGGATCTATACACAATGGGACTAAGCCCATCCATAGATCCATAGGTCACCTCCCATATGCAATATTGGTCAACAAGGAGGATGCTTAGCACTGTGAGAATCCCTCCTTCTCTACCCCCTCTACCTTCCAGGTCATCCAATTTTAATGGTTTAGAAAAATATTCAATGAAGGGCCTAGGTGTATATGAGCTTGCCCTTCGTCATATCCTAGAATACCCCAGAGGGTGATGACTGGTTAGAGGAGGAAGGGTAAGCAAGATAGTTAGTTTTAGGTTTATTTTAGTTAAGCTACATTCATTTAATTAAGCCATTAAAATTTACTTTGAATTTACACTTCGTTTGTTGATTGAACTATAGGAAATTAAAACAACAACTGAAATTAAAATAGTATGTTGGACAGAGGCGGCTGAGCCACACTGATAGTCCCTATTAAAATGAAATTTAACCTCTGATTGACAGACCGCACATTTCTGATCAAATTTGGTGAGGGGGTCACAAAAAAAATTCAGAAACAGGCAAGGGGGTCGCACATATTTCATAGACTGTTGCGATCTGTGTTTCTGAGTGAAGTCACACCTTTCAGGGGATTAAGTGCACCCTGGGTGTGATTTTCAGGCCATTAAGTGCGCCCTCATTCCCTATTCAGGCTCGATAAGTGCAACCTACCCCATATTTGGGGTTTTTCTTATCTTGAGTCAGATCCGGCCGACAGTATCCTATATTGTGGCCAAACTGACTCGGATTTGCCTATAAGAGGATTAGGCAACACTAATAACTAGAAATAAAATAGATCTAAACTTAATTTGACATGAAATTTTAAAAACTAGGGCAAAAATTAAAAAACTTAAAATTTTAAAAATCTGGACCAAGGATCCTGTGGGATTGACCTGGTATGGTTGCCAGTTCTGTAGCAGGGATTTCTCCTTGCTACAGGGGTAGGAATGGCTTCCTTTTGTCTATAGGACATAAGGGTAGGTTCCTTCTTGGAAAATACTGAAAGGAAAAACTGAATGTAAATAATAGTAATGAGAACAAAGATGGAAGAGAAATATGGAGAACCCCTTTGTAAACAAAGTTTAGGGTTTCGCTTCCAATAACCTGCAAACAATCATTAAGCTACAACAAACCTAAATACCTGCAAAACAAGTTATGAAATAAACCTGCAAATGAAGCCATGGATTAGAAAACAAAGAAACTATTAAGCAAATGCAGAAAACAATAAGTTATACCTTCTCTTTGGGTGGAATTGGGCCACCATGCCCTTGCTTGAAGAAGCACCTCTCTCTCTTATATGGCGGAGCTATGGCTCAATGGAGATGGAGGAGAGGGAGTGTGGGTAGCTTGTGAGACAAAGGGTCTCAAGGAATCCACGAGAAGCATAACAGTATGCAAGGGAGAAGTGTTTTGAGACTGACCCCCCACCCTCGTTTTATAGCTTTTTTGTGGTTTTAGGGTTTTAAGCCCTTGGTCTGGGATTTAGCCCCTTTTTGGGGATTTTAGCCCCTTCCACCCTAATTTTAGATCCTTTTAGGGTTTTAGCCCCTTTTTGGGGGATTTAGCTCCTAGGAGAGTATTTTGGGCTCCTTTTTGGGGTTTTTAAGCATTTTTTAGGGTGTGGGGGTCTAATGGAGGGTCGTGAAATGGTGTCCTTGGGTGGTGTAGGTCATGGAGAGCTTAGTGAGGGATTTTTTGGGTTAACAATTACATCTCTTGTCTCTTAGAAAAACACCTTCCTTGGTGTTCTAGAGACTCAGAATGACATTATGAAATAAGGTGGGGTAATTCATTCTCATGGTGGCTTCATTCTCCCAAGTAGCCTCATCGGCCTCAAAGTGCTTCCATTGCACTTTTAACTGGACTATGGTGTGCTTCTTGAGCTGGAACTCTCTTTTGTCCAATATATGAATAGGATTAGGGGAAAACTCTCCTTCAGGTTCCACCTGTAATAAGGACCAATCCACTACATGTTTAGTATCATAAACATATTTCTTTAACAAGGATGCATGGAAAACATTATGCACTCTTATATGCATGGGTAATGCTAGCTCATATACCCATGGCCCTTTCTTGGCTAGTTTTTCAAAAGGTCCACAAAATGTAGGTGTTTACTTACCACGCCTTACCAAGCTAAACGAGCTTTGTTCTTATTTTACTTTCAAGTAGACATGCTTTCCTATTTGAAAGTCTTTATCTTTTATTTTTCAATCCGCATAACTTTTTAGGCAGTCTTGTGCTTCTTTAAGGTTCACCTGGACCTTTGTAACAAACTATTCCAATTCAATTAATAAATCGGGCCCTAGCATGATCTGATCCACTGAGATATCTCAACTAACTGGTGTTATACACTTCCATCCATTTAGTACCTCAAAGGGACTCATCTTGGTAGAATTCCGATAACCATTGTTATATGCAAAATATGCAAGATGCAGGTAGTCTTCCCATGTAGTGGGGTTGTTCATGACATACATCCTAAGCATGTCCTCAACAATTTGGTTTACTATTTATGTATTCCTGTACATCTGTGGGTAATAAGCAGTGCTAAACTTCAACCGTGTCTCCAATCCGGAGAATAAAGATCTCCAAAATTTTCCTGTAAAATTAACATCTCGATCTAAGATGATTTCCTTCGGTATCCCATGCAATCTAAATATCTCCTTCAAGAATATATCAGCAATGTTCACTACTTTGTAAGTTGACTTCACATGAGTTAAGTGTGTTGCTTTTGACAAATTGTCAATTACTATGAAGATAGAATCATTCTACTTCTTACGTTTTGGTAGACCGGTGATAAAATCCATAGTAATGACCACCCACTTCCATTCTGGAATGGATAATGGATGAAGCAATCCCGAAGTATGTTTATGCTCATCTTTGAATAGTTGACATTCATGACATTTCATGATGAACATCCTAATATATTCCTTTAACTTAGGCCAAAAAAAGTGTCTCTTGAAAATGGATATCATCTTTTGATATCTTGGGAGCCTTGAGTAGGGTTCCCGATGAAATTCCATCAGGATGCTAGACCGAATGTCATCTCCTTCAAGAATGCACAATATATCTTTGGACCATAGTAGTCCGGATTCGTCTACCTTGTATTCTCTTTGTAGTTAAAACAACATGTACTCTTGGAATTTCTTGAGGATTTCTACATAGAAAGGGTCAACTATGTTGGTCGTTCTAATCATGTCATGCAAATATGCATCAGTTTGACTCAAACTCACCTCATATATCATATGCGTTTGTCAGCTCAAAGCATTAAAAATCCTATTCTCTTTTCCCTTAATGATTTTTGTTTCTGCCTTTCACACACCTGGGTCACATGGAAGAAATCTTCAAGCCACTCAGTGTGTCCTTGGGGGCAAGTCTTGAGTCAAGGTTGTCACCTTGTTCTTGACTCCTCCGTTTAGGCTCAACTCCTAATGAAGCCAAGGGGGGTACACCCTATTAAGCTACTAAGGAGAATTACTTAGTGTTGTGATGTTTAAACTGACTGAGTTATTTAGGAGTTTACAGTTTAACTATGGATAATCAAAGATAGCAAGATGTAAAATATGAACACACGAAAGCACAATACTGAAACACAATGTATATATAAAGCAAGAAATTAACCAGTGCCTTAGAATGGAGTCAAAAATAGAATCAATATGCTTGCATGTGCTTGGAGTGAATGTTTTGTGATTTCCTCTTGGTATGTTTTAAGTTAAATGTGAAGTATGAGTTGATTAAATTAGGCAAAGGGGGGACTCCAGATATACCCGAGAGTACTTGGATTATGTCCAAAACTAAACCTTAACGGCTACCTGCAAGGAATATGTGGGCTGAATGGAGTCTCTGGGGCTATTGTTCATAATGCACCCATTAGGGTGTGACAGAGATCGGTGCCCCGAGGTCACTTTTCAAAATTTCCCGCTTCCTTTGGGTATTTTGCCACCGTAGAGATTTGATCTAGGTGTTGGATTTTCACCTGATGGTTTGTCAATTGGGAGAGTGAGTCCTAATTATGCTATTCACCCAAGTGATTTTGATACAACTTGACTGATCAGATGAACCACAACCAAATGCAGAGCATACACACTGGATTCTTGTAAATTTTAATAAGTTTTAAACTGGATGTTCTTGTTTAAAAGAAAAAGCCTCCAAGAACCTCTTTCGATCCAAGTGGATCTCAATCAGGGAATTGAGGAGAGTTTAATTTTATAATTGCTGATAAACAAATGATAGAAAAAAGCAAACAGATACACAATCCTAGTTTCTTAATTAATCCTACCACGAATCTCTTTCCCCTTTTGGGTCAATCGGGAAATCGTGGGGTAAGTATTATGATTACTTTGAAATGTAAGATGTGGAGTATGGAATTAATAATGAAATATATTATACTACCCTACAGATTATATGAATACAATTTTGAAAAGAAATGAGCAAAAATAACAAAAAGAACACAGACGCGAATCCCCCCAGGAGGGATGGGGAATGGGCTCGAAAGAGCCTATTCAAAGAATAATTTTATTAACAGCAGTTACAATATCAGAGAACTGATATATCAGAAACTTCTTGGTTCTTATACAGGATGAAATCAAGATCTTACAATTATACAAAAGTTTTAAGAATTTTGTGAAAAAGGGGAGACCCTTGGGGGGATTTGAACGCTCCAAGAGCCACTTCGGACAGCAGCTTCCTTTCTTTTCTTTCAGACTTGCTAAAATACATCAAGCATGTTAAAATAGAAAATTCCCAAAATCACTTTAAGAGTAATTGGATCAGCCTACCTTATCTCACAAAAATGAAGTTAAAAGTAGCTAAACAGGAATAAAAGGAACCAAGGAAAGCAAGCTTTCCTTGGGATCTTGGATTCCTGTTTGTGCAGCCAAAAAATATGCACTGATATTTCATAATACTTAATTTTATAACAGAGAAAGGAAATCTAATGCATGCGATCCACAAGTTTCCTTTAAATTTTCATGCAAAAAAGATGATTTCCCTACAGCTAGATCTAGGATGCTTATGAAACTTTTTTAAGTGCAATATATAGGATATGAGCTATGAAATATCAGATATATGTATATTTTACTTCTATGAAACTGATCCAAATGAAATCACAGCTATGAACTTAAAAAGTAACTGGGTAAAGTGTTGATTTTGAGGGAGGAAGAAGAGGAGAAAAGTGTTGTTTTCCTTGAATATCCACAGTGGAGATTTCAGGTGGAATGTTGAGGGACTATGCCTTTTGGAAGGTTTTGAAGAGAATGAATAAACAAACTATATCAGCATCCTCTCCAAAGTATGAACTTGCAACTTAGCTGAAATCAACAAACTTGCCAAGAAACTTGTGAGATCCAATTAGTACATACAAAGAGATTCAAGATAACATGCATATAAGCTTATAGGACATGCTAAATCTAGATCTCTAAACATGCTTCGAAGGAGAGTGACAGTCAATAAAATTATTCAACAACACCTTTCCAATCAAGATTGTAATAAGCTAATTACCAATCTTAACCACAGATCTACAAGCAATTAGCAAAAAATGACCACAGATATAGGTTACCTCAGTAAAACAATGGCAATAATCATCCACACATGTAATGGCACCACACTGTATAGCCTCCAAAGCTTCTCTTTATTTCAAATGAAGAATCACAAGAATTCAATAGCTGTAGCACCTCAATCCCAGTTCTAACTAGCTTGGAAGAGGAGGCTGTTCCTGGATATATACAAAAACAAGGAGATCCAGCCCAGGGGGGCACAAATCCCAAGGAGAGAGACCAAATATGCTGATGGAGAGTCCATCAATTCCTGATCCATGTCTAGTTGAGCCAGATCTAAGTCTCACGGAGTGCAACTGTCAATCGGGGGGCTGATCTGACTGACACCTCAACCTGTTGATTGAAGCATCCACCAAAACTCATCCAAATGAGCCAAAAATGTGTGGAGGAGAGAGGGAGGGAGAAATTCCCCATAAAGGATGCTGAAAATCAACTCTGGATCTGATTTGATCACCTCCTTCAGTCAAGGATTTGTCAGATCCAGTCAATCTGCTTCAGATCTGACTGATTTCAATCAAATCGGTTGAGAATCCACTGATTTATGATTTTGGATTTGCTCCATTATTCATCAATTTATTAATTAAAATAATCAATAATAGATTTTTGGGGATTTCTGACCTGAGTGATGGAAAATCACTCAAAACTAGGAAATAGTGGGTCCATGGGTTTACATGGTGCTCTTAGCTTTAAAATGAGCACCTACATGACTGAAACCGATTATTTGGCCCACTTTTATTACAAAATCAATTTTTCCAATTAAACTATTAAAAAATAACCTAAGTTTTGGAAAAATTAAATTTTAATAAAAAACACTGAAAAGACTGAAAAATTGAAAAACACCTAGGGGGACTTAGACATGTTCATATGACTCGATAATGATGTCTAGCATGTTTATACATTGACACATAGACTCTAATAACCTCAATAGGCCTAAATTCCAAGCCGACCACCCCAACTTTGGAGGTATGGAGTGAAAAACTCAGAAATTATCAGTCGTTTATTCAACCACCAATAATAACCAAGGGAAAAAACACCCTGGGCTGATCGGATTGACAAATAAAGTCTAAGAGACTGACTCTTTTACAGACACTATCATGCTATAACATTTATTACAACTCCCCCGTGGGGTATGAACATGTGATATAGTACAACAAGGACTTCCCAGAAGTACTTCCATGGGTCTTCTGAAGTCCAAACAAGTTAACCCTATCAAGTTTACCAGGCTCACTTGATAAAAAACCGCTAAGTACAACTTAGGTGGTAACATTCTGGCTCCAACTGTGGGATGTGTGCTCGATCTAGTATTTGAGGAAAGAAGAGGATACGAGAACACCAGAATCTCTGGTTGATCTACCCTGTAAAAAAATCTCAACTTGACAAGAAAAACCTCAGTAGCACAAGTTTTATAAAAAACCAAATGAACCATTAAGCTGATTTATTTAAACAAAATAAATGTAACTAACTAAAATAAGCGAAGTTTTATTATCACTAAGTATAAAATAGAAATGCAGAAAGTAAATGCTCTCTTTCAAGGAGCTTATTTTGCTACTCTAAGCATGATATAAAAAGGGTTAAGTGTAATCAGAAATCCAATGTAACCACCTAAAAATTTTATTAACATAAAAAAAATTCCTTGTCTTTGGTTACCATCCAAAGTAAGGATACTTTATTCAAAAAATGCAAACCTGCGTGATGATCCAGAAGGGGCGGGATGGATGGGAAATCATAGGCATGAATAATGTCGTCAAACTTCCTCCCAAACTGGTAAGTGCTTGCGCAGGCTACTTCTATCCATGACTGGATAGGGTTGATGTACAAATTGGAATGATGAGGCAGGTTGACTACACCATCATACTGATCATCAAGGCTCACCGGATGATAATTCACTGTATAAGCGCCAAGAAGCTCCAAGTCATGAGGAAACTCTATATGTGAAGATGATAGTTGAGATTGATATTCTAATAACTGTATCACATCTGTCTTTTCACAAAACTACTTCTCCATGTCTTCATCACTTATACCCTTGTGCGGCTCTACATGATATGACTCTAAATGATCATATAAGAGTTTTGAATGCTGCCTTTCAACACTAGGATTTTCCAAAGTCTCCAGATTTATGCTTCCCTCTGTGGAAGCATAGTAGATTGGAATTCCACAAATCTCTAAACAGACACTCCCCTTGCTGGATATATCATAGATATGATTCTTAATAAGATATCCACAAAAATCCCAATAGTCATCACCATCATCTATGTTAAATGTGATGGATTCCCCATTTCTGATATCAGGTTCCGATATTGAGTTCTCTTTGTCTTCATTACTAATATTGATATATGTCCAAGACTGATCATGTGGATAACTGTATGCTCCTTTTTCATATCAAAGTTTCCCAAGGCCACATGGTCCATGCTCTCTTCCTTAGATATGCCATCAACAAAACCATCAAAAGTTTCTTGTTCATTATTTTCCTCTTTATTCATGTCATAGACTGGATTTTCCATGAACATCCAGTATTTCTCATCAACATCTTTGTCGGGGATAAGGGAGTCTTCATCACTTGTATCATGCTCCAAGCTATACTTGTCATCATTTTCATACTTATCTTCTTCAGAGAAAAGGTCACAAGGTAGTAAACCTTCCAGACTGTCATCATTATATGGAGAACACATAGGAGTCCCATCATGTATATTACAGTTTTCATCATAAGTTTCACTATAAGATTATGTAATGGTTTCATCCTCAGGATTGTACTGTTTAGATGGTGACAAAGGGTAGGCCTGGCCTACCATGTATATATGGTTAGGCTTGCTTGAATTTGTTTCCTGATTACTGACCTCCGCCATCCCATGTTCTATAACCTGGTTTTCTATGTAGCAAGTGATTTTTGGGTGGAATTGCTCACAAGGTCTACACCATGGAATTACTTCATCTACCAGGTTAGTTGAGTCTAACTAGTTTGGAATCCTAGGCTCTTGCTGAGGAAACTTCTTTTGATAGACTTGATTCTATTTTGGCTGAAAATTCCTAGGTCCACTATTTCTCTCCAGTGTGACTATTCTGTTTTGGATTTTATTCAATTGCATAGATTGGTTTATCATGAATTAGTCCTGACTAGTCATCATTTTTTCAAACATGCTAGTTATCTTTTCCATGGGGTCTTTAGAGGCTCCCTTTTCATCTGATTCAAAGGCTTTTCCCTTTTCTTCGTTGTATGAAGTGTTTCCCCTAGTGTAACTTGGAATGTTGGATTTTCCCGAAGACTGCATATTCCTTTCTATTTTCTTGGCCAATTCCTGAGTAGTCTTTAGATCGGCCAGCTCTTTCTCCCTTAACTGGTACCTAAAATCACCAGTGAAATATTCGATGTAATATATGAGGATGGAGGCATCCCTTGGATTGATTTCTCTAGGGAGGTCCGTAGCCACACGCCTAAACTTAGTACTAAATTCATCCATGGTTTCATTCTCCATCTTCTTCATATTATGAAGGGCAGCAATCAAATGTCTTGGTTCTTTCCTTTCCCCCCATTTCTTCTTAAAACCTGCTAGGAATTCATTAAGGGTTTTATATGAATCATCACCAAGGTTTTCATACCATTCCGCAGCATCATCCTCTAAGGATAAAGCAAAGAGATTTATTTTGATATCTTCATGGTTAGAGGCAACAATATTGTAGTAACTAACTAGGTGCCTTTCAAACTTTTGGAGATGATTCTTGGCAGTGGTAGCATTATTTCCCTCGAACCTAGGGAGCTTCTTGATAGCATCATTCGAAATGTAGTGAGGACTACCTGCTATTTGAGAAAAGTCAAGGGTTTGTAAAATTCCGTCATTTCTTGAGATTAGTGAACATGACTCTCTACAAATATGTGATGGATATCTGAGAGGGATTGGTCTCCTAAATATTCAAGGTTTCTACGAGAATTCTGCCTATTCAATATTTCCCTAATAAACCTTTCAGGATTAGGGAGAGGATTGAATAATTGTCGGTGGTTTCTTCGGGTAGAAATTCTTGAAGGGATGTTAGACAGTGGAGTCGCCAAATGGATTGAGTTTTAACTTTTATGTTTTTTAAAGAATGGATCAATCAAAAGTTTTTATCTTTTTAGTTGTTTAGAAAAAAGTTAAGCTAAGTCATACTCGGGAATAAAAATATTTATCCCCGGCAATGGCGCCAAAATTTGTTTCCGCCTTTCACACACCTGGGTCACATGGCAGAAATCTTCAAGCCACTCAGTGTGTCCTTGGGGGCAAGTCTCGAGTCAAGGATATCACCTTGTTCTTGACTCCTCCATTTAGGCTCAACTCCTAATGAAGCCAAGGGGGGTAGACCCTATTAAGTTACTAAGGAGAATTACTTAGTGTTGTGATGTTTAAACTGACCAAGTTATTTAGGAGTTTACATTTTAACTATGGATAATCAAAGATGGCAAGATGTAAAAGATGAACACACAAAAGCACAATACTGAGACACAATGTATATATAAAGCAAGAAATTAACCAGTTCGTTAGAATGGAGTCAAAAATAGAATCAATATGCTTGCATGTGCTTGGAGTGAATGTTTTTTGATTTCCTCTTGGTATGTTTTAAGTTAAATGTGAAGTAGATTTGATTAAATTAGGCAAAGGGGGGACTCCAGATATACCCGAGAGTACTTGGAGTATGTCCAAAACTAAACCTTCACGGCTACCTGCAAGGAATATGTGGGATGAAATGGAGTCTCTGGGGCTATTGTTCATAATGCACCCATTAGGATGTGACAGATATCGGGGCCCCGAGGTCACTTTTCAGAAGTTCCCGCTTCCTTTGGGTATTTTACCACCGTAGAGGTTTGATCTAGGTGTTGGATTTTCACCTGATGGTTTGTCAATTGGGAGAGTGAGTCCTAATTATGCTAGTCACCCAAGTGATTTTGATACATATTGACTGATCGGATGAACCGCAGCCAAATGTAGAGCATACACACTGGAGTCTTGTAAATTTTAATAAGTTTTAAACTGGATGTTCTTGTTTAAAAGAAAAAGCCTCCAAGAACCTCTTTCGATCCAAGTGGATATCAATAGGGGAATCAAGGAGGGGTTAATTTTATCATTGCTGATAAACAATTGATAGAAAAAAGAAAACAGATACACAATCCTAGTTTCTTAATTAATCCTACCATGAATCTCTTTCCCCTTTCGGGTCAATCGGGAAATCGTGGGGTAAGTATTACGATTACTTTGAAATGTAAGATGTGGAGTATGGAATTAATAATGAAATATATTATACTACCCTGCAGATTAGATCAATACAATTTTGAAAATAAATGAGCAAAAATAACAAAAAGGACACCGACGCGAATCCCCCCAGGGGGGATGGGGAATGGCCTCGAAAGAGCCTATTCGAAGAATAATTTTATTAAAAGTGGTTACAATATCAGAGAACTGATATATCAGAAACTTCTTGGTCCTTATATAGGCTGAAACCAAGATCTTACAATTATACAAAAAATGTAAGAATTTTGTGAAAAAGGGGAGACCCCTGGGGGGATTTGAACGCTCCAAGAGCCACTTCGGACAAAATATTCCTTTATTTTCTATCATACCTGATAAAAAAAAGTGAGCATGTTATAATAGAAAATTCCTAAAATCACTTTAAGAGTAACTTTGGATCAGCCTACCTTATCTCACAAAAATGAAGTTAAAACTAGCTAAACAGACAGAAAAGGAACCAAGGAAAGCAAGCTTTCCTTGGGATCTTGGATTTCTGTTTCTACAGCCAACAAATATGCACTGGAGCAATCTTAATTATGCTAGTCACAAAGGAGAGTGAAAGTAAATAAACTTATTGAACAACACCTTTCCTATCAAGATTGTAATAAGCTAATTACCAATCTTAATCACAGATCTACAAGAAATTAGCAAAAAATGACCACAGATACAGGTTACCTCAGTAAAAAAAATGGCAATAATAATCCACACATGTAATGGCACCACACCGTATAGCCTCCAAAGCTTCTCTTTATTTCAAATGAAGAATTACAATAGTGCAATAGCTGCAGCACCTCAATCTCAGTTCTAACTAGCTTGGAAGAGGAGGCTGTGCCTGGATATATACAAAAACAAGGAGATCCAGCCCAAGGGGGGCACAAATCCCAAGGAGAGAGACAAAATATGCTGATGGAGATTCCATCAATGCTTGATCTATGTCTAGTTGAGCTAGATCTGAGTGTCACTGAGTGCAACTGTCAATCGGAAGGCTGATCTAATTGAGACCTCAACCTGTTGATTGAAGCATCCACCAAAACTCATCCAGATGAGCCAAAAACGTGTGGAGGAGAGAGGGAGGGTGAAATTCCCCATAAAGGATGATGAAGATCAACTCTAGATCTGATTTGATCACCTCCTTCAGTCAAGGATTTGTCAGATCCAGTCAATCTGCTTCAAATCTGACTGATTTCAATCAAATCGGTTGAGAATCCACTGATTTATGATTTTGGATTTGCTCCATTATTCATCAATTTATTAGTTAAAATAATCAATAATTGATTTTTGGGGATTTCTGACCTGAGTGATGGAAAATTACTCAAAACTAGGAAATAGTGGGTCCATGGGTTTACATGGTGCTCTTAGCTTTAAAATGAGCACCTACATGACTGAAACCGATTATTTGGCCCACTTTTATTAAAAAATCAATTTTTCCAATTAAACTATTAAAAAATAGCCTAAGTTTTGGAAAAATTAAATTTTAATAAAAAACACCTAGGGGGACTTAGACATGTTCATATGACTCGATAATGATGTCTAGCATGTTTATACATTGACACATAGACTCTAATAACCTGAATAGGCCTAAATTCCAAGCCGACCACCACAAATTTGGAGGTATGGAGTGAAAAACTCAGAAATTATCAGTCGTTTATTCAACAACCAATAATAACCAAGGGAAAAAACACCCTGGGCTGATCGGATTGACAAATAAAGTCTAAGAGACCAAGTCTTTTATAGATTCTATCATACTAGAACATTTATTACAACTCCCCCATGGGTTATGAACATGTGATATAGTACAACAAGCACTTCCCAGAAGTACTTCCATGGGTCTTATGAAGTCCGAACAAGTTAACCCTGTCCGGTTCACCAGGCTCACTTGCTAAAAAATCGCTAAGTACAACTTAGGTGGTAACAAGTTTTAGCTTGAAATGGTACTCACTAAGGAAAGCCAACCACGTAGCTTTCATGGAATTTAGATCTGGTTGATTGAATAAATACTTCAGACTCATATTGTTTATCTTCAGAATCAACTTCCTTCCCATGAGGTAGTGCCTCCACATATTCAGAGCGTGTATGATGGTTTCTAACTCAAGATCGTGCATGGGGTAGTTCTTCTCATGCTCTTTTAACTTCCACGATTCATAACAGATTATGTGATCGTTCTGCAAGAGGACTCCTCCAAGTCCTTTCTTGCTTGCATCCATTAGAGGAAATTTCAACTCAAAATGGGCCTCCTAAAATGAACTAGTAAAATAATAGTTAAAATAATAAAATATTATTTATTAATTTTGGAGGAAGAAAAGAAAAAAACTACTTATTTGTTTGTATTTTTGACATATCTCCCTGTGTTTTTACTCAAATTTTGATTAGGAGAGCTCGTTGGATGAGAAATTAAATTTCGCATCCAATGAGTACCCACTCAGCATACTTTTGATGGACCTTGCTACCCCAAAAACAAGAAATACCTGAAAAAATGGAATGATGATGTCATCATTCCATTTTTCTAGGTATTTATTATTTTTAGGGTAGCAGGGTCCGTCAAAAGTATGCCAAGTGGGCACTCGTTGGATGCGGAATTTAATTCCACATCCAATGATCTCTCCCGAATGAAATTTGAGTAAAAACACAGGGATATATGTCAAAAATACAAACAAAAAAAGTAGTTTTTTTTATGATACCTATCCCCAAATTTATATTAAAAAAGTGTTTAAGACCTATACGGTATTTCAAATTTAAAGAAATTTCATTGGCTAACACATGATGACATGGAATTTGAATAAAATTTAAAAGGCCCATTTTGAGTTAAAATTTCCTCTAATGCCAGCAAACAACAAAATCCCCATCGGGATTCGCAATTTGTAGTATCGATGAGGTCACCAAAAGTTGTTTAAGATTTTGAAAAATTTCTTCGCACTTGGTAGTCCATAAGAACTTATTTTCTTTCTTTTTCAAAGTAGTCATGGTGTAAGCGAGTCTCAAGAATGTCTCAATGAACTTCCGATAATATCCGGCTAATCCCAAAAAGGACCTAATGTTAGTGACACTAGTAGGGATAGGCCAATCCTTTATGTCTCTAATATTTTATGGGTCCACAACTATCCATGTCTCGAAGATAATGTGACCTAAGTACTGTATTTGTGGTTTTTAAAAATCACATTTACTAAACTTAGAGTAAAGATGGTGTTCTCTCAACACTCCTAGTACTATGCGAAGGTGTTCTTTGTGTTCTTCTTTATTCTTGGAATAAACTAGCATGTTGTCTATAAACACCAAAACAAACTTATCAAGATATTTATTGAATATGGTGTTCATCATATACATAAATTTTGGTTGTGTAGTGGTTAACCTGAATGAAATCACTACAAACTCGTAGTGCTCGTACCTCGTACGAGAGGAGGTTTTCTGAATATCCTCGTCACAAATTTGTACTTGATAGTATGTAGATTGTAGGTCAATCTTTGAAAATACTTTGGATCCTCCCACCTGATCAAACAAGTAATCGATCCTAGGGAGTGGGTATCGGTTCTTGATAGTCATTTTCTTCAATTGACTGTAATGGATGCACATCTGCATCGTATCATGTTTATTCTTTACGAACAATATCGATGCTCCCCAAGGGGGCACACTGGGTCGAATATACCCTTTTTCTATCAACTCCCGCAACTACAGTTTGAGTTCCACTGATTCCGTTGCACTCATACGGTAAGGGGATTTGGAAGCTGAAACTGATCCTTGTTTCAGTTTGATGGAAAAGCCTAGGTCTCGTTGCAGAGGTAATCATGGGATTTCCTCGAGAAACACATCATTGGATTCTTCAAGAACAAGAAATTATTCTATGTGTTATTCTCTTTAAAACTCTAGGTCTCGGATGTTTACTACAAACAACTTGCAACCTTTCCTAATGCATTTCTTTGCTTGTAAGGCAGATATTTTCCTTACGAAAACTTTCTTTGGAATGCCCCGAACCTTCACTTGGTTTCCTTGGCTATTAGTACACAAGATTGGCTTGTGTAAGAAATCGAGCACGACATGGTGTTGTTCCAACCAGTTCATGCCGATAGGTATATCATAGGATCCTAAGGGTAGGATGTTCAGGTTTACTTTTGTAGGAAAAGCATTCAGGTTTACCTTGCAATCTTTAACTATTTCTGAAGCATTCTGTTTCATACCAGTGGCTAACTATACTATCCAAGTTTTATCATGATTTACTTTTCCTAGTTTGTATACATCAACAATTTTAGGCAAAACACAACTCTGGAAAGTAGTGGGATCAATAAGTATTGAAATAGAAGTGTTCAAGATCTTACCTTCTACCTCAACAATTGTAGCTTGATGGTCTTCTTGTCGGCCATCCAATGCTGCATAAATTTGTGGTTTTCTCACTATGTCCTTGGAGGTTGGTTCGTCTTATAGGTTATGCAAGACCCCATTGGTTGTGTTCTTATAATATCAGGCATAATGAGGCTTGCTGCATTTCCACCACTTGATCGGTAGTAGATTAGCATTGGCTCCACTTGTTACTGGCTTGTTACCATATGGAGCTTGTACATATGGATTTGTACCAGATTTGTTGAAGTTTTTGTTCGCTGGAAAGTTTTTATTCTACTTTCTATATGGCTGTGGGTTAAACCTAGGTTTGCGGTTGTCAGAAAAGTTCTTAGACTTGTCTCTATTCTAGTTCATGTTCTCTTTTTGTAGCTACCCATGCTCATAGCAGAGTCTGGCCTTGTGCAGGGTGGTATCCAAAGCTTTTGGCATGTCGAATTCAATCCTTTCCTAAAAGTTGGGAGGGAGGTATCCTAAAAACTGCTGGATATTTACCTTTTCATCCTTAATGTATGGTACATAATGTAATTGATATAGAAATATGTTAATAAAAGCGTCGATTATCATGGAACCTGTTACCACCTAAGTTGTACTTAGTGGTTTTTATCAAGTGAGCCTAGTGAACCGGACATGGTTAACTTGTTCGGACTGCAAAAGACCTTTGGAAGTACTTCTGGGAAGTGCTTGTTGTACTATATCACATGTTCATACCCCATGGGGGAATTGTAATAAATGTTCTAGCATGATAGTGTCTATAAAAGACTTGGTCTCTTAGACTTCATTTGTCAATGCGATCAGCCCAGGGTTTTTTTTCCCTTGGTTATTATTGGTTGTTGAACAAATGACTGATAATTTTTTAGTTTTTCACTCCATACCTCCAAAGTTGGGGTGGTCGTCTTGGCATTTAGGCCTATTGAGGTTATTAAAGTCTATGTGTCAATGTATAAACATGCTAGACATCATTTTTGAGTCATATGAACATGTCTAAGTCCCCCTAGNNNGGGAATTTCTCCCTCCCTCTCTCCTCAACACGTTTTTTGCTCATCTGGATGAATTTTGGTGGATGCTTCAGTCAACAGGTTGAGGTGTCAGTCAGATCAGCCCCTCGATTGACAATTTCACTCAGTAAGACTTAGATCTGGCTCAGCTAGACACAGATCAGGCATTAATCGACTCTCCATCAGCTGATTTCATCTGATTCCATGAGGATTTGTGACCCCCTGGGCTAGATCTCCTGTATTTTGTATATATCTAGGCACAGCCTCCTCTTCCAAGCTAGTTAGAACTGGGATTGAGGTGTTGCTGCTATTGTATTGTTGTAATTCTACATTTGAAATAAATAAAAGCTTTGGAGGCAATACGGTGTGGTGCCATTACATGTGTGGATGATTATTTCCATTGTTTCACTGAGGTAACCTGTATCTGTGGTCATTTTCTGCTAATTTCTTGTAGATCTGTGGTTAAGATTGGTAATTAGCTTATTACAATCTTGATAGGAAAGGTGTTGTTCAATAATTTTATTTACTGTCACTCTCCTTTGATGCATGTTTATATTTCTATATTTAGCATGTCCTATAAGCTTATATGCATGTTATCTTGAATCTCTTTGTATGTACTAATCGGATCTCACAAGTTTCTTGGCAAGTTCTTTGATTTCAGCTGAGTTGCAGGTTGATACTTTGGAGAGAATGCTGATCTAGTTTTATTATTCATTCTATTCAAAACATTTCAAAGGAATATTCCCTCGGCATTCCACCTGAAAGCTCTACTGCGGATCTTCAAGGAAACCAACACTTTTCTCCTCTTCTTCCTCCCTCAAAATCAACACTTTACCCGGTTACTTTTTTCAGTTCATAGTTGTGATTGCATTTGGATCTGTTTCATCAAAGTAAAATATACATAGATCTAATATTTCATATCTCATATCCTATATCTCGCACTTAAAAAAGTTTCATAAGCATCCTAGATCTAGCTATAGGGAAATCGTCTTTTTTGCATGAATTTTAAATAAAACTTGTAGATCACATGCATTAGATTTCCTTTCGTTGTTATAAAATTCAATATTCTGAAATATCAGTGCACTTTAATTGGCTACACAAACATCAATCCAATATCCCAAGGAAATCTTGCTTTCCTTGCTTCCTTTTTCGCCGGTTTAGCTAGTTTAACTGCATTATTTTTTGAGATAAAGTACGCTGATACAAAGTTACTCTTAAAGTGCTTTTGGGCATATTTTATTCTAAATTTATCGCTGTCCTTTATTAGGTCTTATAGAAAGAAAAGGAAGCTGCTGTCCGAAGTGGTCTCAGGAGCATTCAAATCCCCCTAGGGGTCTCCCTTTTCACTAAAAAATCTTAATTATTTTTTGCAAAATTGTAAAAAACTTGGTTTCAACCTGTATAAGGACTAATAAAGTTATGATTTATAATTTATTTGATATTGTAATAGCTGTAATAAAATTATTCTTTGAATAGGCCCTTTCGAGCCCATTCCCCATCCCCCCTGGGGGGATTTGTGTCAATGCCTTTTTCGTCGATTTCTGTTTATTGATTTTTTACTAGAATTGATATAAATTGCAGGGTAGTATACTTGATTTTTTTATTAATTCCATACTCCATATCCTACATTTCAAAGTAATCATAATACTTACCCCATGATTTCCCGATTGACCCGAAAGGGGAAAGAGATTCGTGGTAGGATTAATTAAGAAACTAGAACTGTGTATCTGTTTGATTTTTCTATCATTTGTTTATAAGCAACTTTAAAATTAACCCCTCCTTGATTCCCCGATTGAGATCCACTTGGATCGAACGAGGTTCTTGGAGGCTTTTCTTTTAAACAAGAACATCCGGTTTAAAACTCATTAAAATTTACAAGACTCCAGTGTGTATGCTCTGCACTTGGCTGCAGTTCATCCGATCAGTCAAGTTTTATCAAAAGAACTTGGGTGACTAGTATAATTAGGACTCACACTCCCCAACTAACAAACCATTAGGTGAAAATCCAACACCTAGATCAAACCTTTACGGTGGAAAAATACCCAAAGGAAGCGGGAACTTACTGAAAAGTGACCTCGGGGCGCCAATCTCTGTCTCACCCTAATGGGTACGTTATGAAAAATAGCCCCAGAGACTCCATTTCATCCCACATATTCCTTTCGAGTAGCCGTAAAGGTTTATTTTTGGACATACTCCAAGTACTCTCGGGTATATCTGGAGTCCCCCCTTAGCCTAATTTAATCAACTCATACGTCAATTTTAACTTAAAACATACCAAGATGCAATCGCAAAACATTCGCTTCAAGCACATTGATCTTATTGATTTGACTCCATTCTAAGGCACTGGTCATTTTTTGCTTTACATATATATATTGTGTATCAGCTTTGTGCTTTCATGTGTTTATTTTCGTATCTTGTCATCTCTAATTGTCTATAGTTAAAATATTCAAACTCCTAAATAACTGATTCAGTTTAACATCACCACACCAAGAAATCATCCTTAGTAATTTAATAGGGTCTACCCCCCTTGGCTTCATTAGGAGTTGAGCCTAAACGGAGGAGTCAAGAACAACATGATAGTCTTGACTCGAGACTTGCCCCCAAGGACACACCGAGTGGCTTGAAGATTTCTGCCACGTGACCCATGTGTGTGAAAAGGTGGCAATAGAACCCATATGTAGCTCATGGAACTCTTTCACCTTTTGGTCAAAGAACCTTTCCAACATATATTTCTCATGGAATATTTTTTGAAAGTTATCCCAATGTATTTATCTTAGCTCATATTTCTTGGTGTGTTTCAAATCCCTCAACCATCTGGGTGCCTTTCCCTTTAAATTATAGGTGGAAAGCCAAGCCTTCATCTCACTTGAGTAGTTATGAACTTGGAAATATTTGCTCATACCCAGCAACCACTCTTCAACTTTATCCCTAGTGTTTACTTGACCTTCATAGGTCAGGGCTCTTATTTTTCTAAATTACCCCTTAATACTGTCATTGTTTCTTTGTTTCTTCCTACGAGGAGAAAGAGAGACATCACTAGAAGGAATGTGATGATATTCTTTCAGTGCTTCAAGGGTATGTTCCTCTTTTTCTTCTTTTCTTGGGCTGCTGGCCTTATTGTAAGGTTCTCTTTTGGAGTTGTTTGTGAACTGAGTAGATTTACCCTGTGGGCTTCCTCCCTTCATATTTCTCAGTAGCACTTCATTAATTGCTTGTTGTTCCTTTCTTTCATTTAGACTATCTTCTCCAAAAATTTGCAATTTTGCTTGAAGACTGTGTATGGTCTTCAAAATATCAGAATTTAATTCCATTACCAGATCTGCTTCTAGGGTGGGGGTGTTCATCTTTCCTAGATGGTTGTTATCTTCCTCAGTATTCATAATATGAATTGTTATGTAAAATTTCCTAAAATTTCAAAAAACTTTAATAGCAGGACGATTTATTTTACTAATAATAAATTTAATAACATACTTTATTTTCTTTGTGGTGAATGCTTGGTGTGCCCATAGGTCTCTTAGTATTGAAATTGGGCTCTGATACCACTTGTAATATCCCCAAAAACTGATTTTTTTTTTCATTAGGCTAGTATAAACTACCTACACATGGACATTATTGGACTTATAGAATATGACGTACACTAAATGTACCACTTATTTATCGTAAATTGTTCTTACGTTTTACTTCTTTCTTTCAGTTATGTTTGTTACTGTATTTTAAATTATGATATTGTAAATCTAATTATTGAGCTATTGTCATGTGTGTACATCGCTAAGTATGTGTAATTGCTTGATTATATACTTCGTTCATTTTTTCATAGTTTTACTTGTTAAATACATGGTTGTAACTTAACTTTCTTTTGGAACTAAAGTGAGTGGGGTGGCAGGACTAGTTCTCCCATGTGACTGACTAAGAGGTAAAGTTTATACTTGTCTAGTGGGATTACTTAGTTCAATTTGAACTAAGGCACTCTTCACTTGTTTACGTGTAGGTATATTTACACTCCCAGCTAGTCACACCTACTCATCGTTATTATTGCTTCGTACATACTAGGTTTAATGACAAGGTAATTAACTCACTTATTCTCTATAAAACCTATTCTGATTATCTAAGTGATGCTTACTGTTATTTAAATGTTACTGATCAATTGTTTATACTTTAACCTAGATTTATTTCATATTTATTTTATTAAGGGTATTGACATATCTCGTAATTTCACTTGGAACATTTACCAACCTTTGTTTAAAGTCCAATTCTTGGTTCTATGAAAACAATGGGTCCCATGCATAATTCATATGCAATGGTTCTAATCTTATTTCCTAAGGAGGAAGGTAAGCCAAGTTTTAAAGTCTTAGTGCCTAAAATACATCATGCATATAATACCTATACCCTACATTAAACTATGGGGTAGACAATATATACCATGGTCTAAGCGTTCACGTTGGGGTTTTAACATTATGAAAATGGAAAAGGCGGCAACTATATTGTGTCATTTGCAAACTATAGACATGTAGGTTTTAGTTTGGGTAATGGAAATCAGGATGGTGCCACTAATGTGCCTTGGAGTTCATGGAGGCTCAAGCTTAGGGTTTTACTGATGATTGACTTTGATCATTTGCTCTGTTTGTCGCTTGTTTGGTCTTGGCTCTACGCAGTGGGTGAAGGCGACCTCCAAGGCATCCAAGGTAGGGTAACGTTCGGCTTCACTATGCTATCATTGGTTTGGTGATTATTTTGGATAATCATGCTCCTCATTCTCGTTGTTTTGTTGTGGTTGCAAGTGACAGGTTGGAGAGGAGGTGTATGGCTCATAGCATGACTGTGAGCCATGGTCCATAATTACCAATATGGTAAGCCTGCTATTCAAGTCATACTCGCCACCTTATTGGCCTTAAGTATGGGTTTTAACTTGTCGATATTGTGGTTTGGGTTATGGAGTTTCATTGGTGTTCGGGTCTATATTTAAAATGGGATGTAATGTAATGTAAATAGGGTTTTAAGCCGTAAGGAGAAAATAGAGACCTTTAATAGGCTATGCGTGTAAATGATGATTTTGGGGTTTCGATTTATAACGTACATAGCGGCAGTACCATTGCTTGCAATGGTGTTATGACCATTACATGACTGTGTAGATTTGATTTAAGACTTAATATTTTGGGTATGCAATCTATGTTGAACGGTTTGTTATTTAAACTTGGGTTTGGTGTGGTATTTTGCTTCGTGGTTGGACTATGTGAAATCATTTCCATTATTAGCTTAGTTATGATAAATAGAAGAGTTGTCAATGTATGTGTTGGGGGCCATGGCATGGATGGCATAGGCGCTTGCGATAGAAGCTACAAAATCGTAGTCTGTTTATAGTTTAAATTTTGGTCTGTATAAAATGCAATGTGGAAAGAAGAGAAGTCGTGGGTGAAAAACCTATAATATTATCGTTGTTGTAGTGGATTTGTTGACAGTGCAAGATAGTTATTTATATCTACTGTTTGGTTAATTATAAGTTGTGGCTATGTAAATGCAACTTATAAATTAGTAAAGGTCCTACGACCTCTATGTAATGATTTTCATGAGTGTTTATTTAATTGTGAAGGTCATGTCCATTTGTAAAAGAAATGGGACCCTTCAGGATTCGATCCTGGGTCGTGTTCTATAATGGGTTTTGATTGATATAATGTTTGTGAAACTGGGAAATAGAGGGTCCATAGGATTTGATCATGCAACCTTGTTGCAGTTGGATGGTTCTTATTTTAATATGGTTATGAGGGCTTGGGTTATCCTTAAAGATTATTGTATAATTATTATTGTTGTGGTTTGTATTAAGGCCCGTGATTTAGCTTGGATTTCCACCATAGTCAATTCTACGACCTCTGTGTATAAGATATTGATGAGGTTTATACATTGGTTCTATGTATTACTGTTTACTGTAGATTTTATTATAAAGGGCATCTTAGGTTATGTAAGAGAAATGGAAAAGAACGTCTACAAGATTCGTTCCTGCGACCATAATGTAATTACATGGTTTTAATTGTTTATGTAAATCTAAAACATGTCTCTGCTGACAAATGGAATATGTCTGTAGAGTTATAAAGGCCAAAAGAATAGATAGGTAAAAGATCTGAAATAAAACCTAGTTTGTAATTAACACAGTTTCAATAGTAAATATAATACAATAATTAAATTACTAAAGTAATCTAAATAAATAAACCATGGATAAATCTAATATAAGAAGTAAAGTACAACCTAGGGTTATAATTTAAAATGTAAACCCTAGAATATTTAAACATAAATCAAACATATAGGGTTAGAATATGTAATGTGAATCTTTACCTAAATCAGCCCGCATTTATTGTAGAGAGATAGAATAAGTAGCCTAGGATCTCATACCTGTAATCTGAAGCTTCTTTAATGGTTGAACCTGCACACTCAAATAACTAGCATTAATAATTCATAGGCATATCATACCTCTTATATTAGATGACCAAATCATTTGGGAACTACCATGTTCCACCCAACCATGACCTTGAAACGTTCCTTGTTTCAATCAGGATCCCCTCGAGCTAGACTCGATCATGCAAGTATCTTAGAGTTCCTAAAGTAGGGCTTCCTATCTGGTATATCAGGTATGGATCAGTTCTCCTTTTCCTTCCAGAAAATTGTTCTTCAAGAATTCAGTTGAGAGAAAAATAGGCAGAATAGTGTCTCCTAGAATATAGATCAGAACCCCAATCCTTTCCTTGGCTTAAGACTTTATAGACCGACTTTTCATTCAAAGGGACAGTTAAATCAAGAAACCTCAATTTCTTGATTTAACCCTTTATAATTAATTTGGGATAATTTTTAATACTTTAAAGTAGGAGCTTTCAAAGAGTTCCTAATTATACTTTTGTAGGTATTGTACTATTTATTATCTTTTTATAATAAATAATAATGGATGGAGCTTTTCTTTCTTTTTTTCATCATTAATATTATTACTATATTTATTATTTATACATACCATGTATAAAATACATAATAATATAACATTTGTTAACATTTGTCTTTGGGCATCATATACCATGATCTCTAGACTTATAACAATTCTTCATTAAGGTCAAATAGGTAGATGGTTAGGTCTACTAGGCTATGCAACTCTAAACATCCTTGCATGTTGGATTCCCTTGTATAACATGGTAGTTCTTCAGTACTTGATGTGAATAAAGAAATTCAAAATTTCATTTAATTACTTATAAATAAGTCTGATGAGATAAATATTTTTCTTGGGTCGTTTTCACTCGGAAGTTATTAAAATCTTTTCAGTAACCCCTAGTGCTTACTAGAGCCCATACTCAATGCTTAACAGGGAGTTACAAACTTAGTTCAATTCCAAAGGTCTTCACTTAACACTAATGCTAGGATGTACTTTGACGATACACCTAGGGATACAATTTCCAAGGATCCGATGCTCCAAATCTTATGCTCAACATCAACATTGAAGTATCCATGGCTTATGCCCAACACTTCCAGTTATCTTTTCATGTGTTCCAAAGCTTCTCACTTAATAAAAATGTAAGTACTCATGTTATCAAGAGCTTCTTGCTCAACACAAAATATTAATTACCCATGTGCTCTAGAGCTCCTTGCTCAACACAAAACATTAATTACCCATTTGTTTTAGAGATCCTTTCTCAACAAAAAAATCTCATCAATCATGTGCTTCAGTGTCCACGCCCAACACAAACAAGCATATATATATCATCAATAATTGGATTACGGCCTATATATAAAAAAATTCATTATGTTCATAACCAGTGGGGTCTTTGACCCAATATATCAAAATAAACTATCAAGATAACATCATAATCAATAGTGTCACGTCCCCACCCCTCCGACTGGCGAAGAGGACGCGACGCTATGGAGTTAACCATCTAGGACAAGAGCCCCATGAACATGTGAAAACCATAGAATGCTAAAAGAGAATGCTGAAATAAAACAGTTTGAACTAAAACATGCATAGATGCCATTGTTTATCATACGCAGATGCAAACATTTATCATACGCAGCAGAAAAACACACATTCATACAAGCACTCATTCATTCAACATGTTCATCACATTCATTAACAGTAAATAAGATTGCAGAAATAAAATGAGCAAGATTACTTATCTTATGTAGAAGTCAATCCACAACCAGCTACGTCGCTGCAACGTTCCACCCAACCATAGGCTAGCGTGCTCCTTAATCTCTCAGCAGCGTTGCCACCCCCGAGCTGGGCATGATTCTCCAAGGAATAAGGGAACAAGGAGGCTTACACATAGCCAAGGATACACAAAACACAGCCAAGCCAACACAGTTTGGTTTATCAGGCCATCAACGAGTTGGGAAAGTCTAGATGCTAAGCTAGTAAGCTCATTGCAGAGCTAGGAACACCTACACCAGAACTAGCCTGACTTCTAAGACACCCACACACACCCAACACAAGGAATCAGTCCCTTCTCTGCTACACAATCCCTCAGGCCCTGCATTCCCTTCCAATGCTATTCAGGGGTTGTGGAGAAGAAATCCAGCCCTCTAGCTCCATCTATGTGGTTTCTAGCCACTAGGTTTATCAAGCAAACCAAGCCCCCATCCCGGCTCCCAACACAGTCTGAATACCAACCATTGCACACTCGCAATAAATCAACGGTCACAGCTTAACAGGGAAAAATGGTTCATGGGTCGTTCTTGGCCCTATCGTGGCCAAAACAACTCCCAGTGAATACAATAGTCCCAAACGTGATAATGAATGTGGGAAGACAACAATACCAAAACAATAAATAGTGATCAGAGCTCACAATAGGGGAAAATGACTCTAATGGTCCACAATAGCCCCAAAGCGCAACAACAAACACAGTCATGGGGGAAAATACTTACACAGACCCGCTGGAAAGGAATTTATAGTCTCCAGAACTGTGCATGAGCAACAATAGCGCATCACCCACAAATCAGCCCGTGAGGAAAGGATACAGCCACATCATCCCCAGATCTACAGAGGAAAAACTACGTGGGTAAAGCCAGGAAAGTTCTGTGCATGAGTGTGAGCAACTTCCACTCCTACATGAGGATGAACAAGAATTCTAGTTCATGCGTGGATGAATAGACAGTGCAAGAATGGCATCCCTCTAATGCATGGAAAAACTAGACTCCCATGAGGCATGAACAAACAATGGAGATCGCGTGAGTAGGGAGTGCAGTCGCGGGGAGAGAGCAGTAGCATGTCTGCGGGAGTAATGGCAGTGGTTTATTTTGCCATGGTGAAGCCAACTATGGGTGGATTTTGCGTGTAGGGATGGACTCATAGTACTGCCACCCCACTCCCAAAATAATAACTGCCTCAACCACCAGCAGCAATTCTCAATGGAGGTGGTTGGGTAAGACAAAGGAAGGTGACACATGGGTTTTTCCCTTCATGGCTCAAGGTTTGACAATTTCCCCCCATCCTTATCCTTGTGAAAATCGTGCCCCTTCTCAATTTATTTTCTACGATCGTTGCTGGCCGAGTTCATTAATTAAATATCCATATGTACATGATGACAAAGCTTAATATCTATGCCGCATGCCCCGATACACCATCGGTGACAAATTTAAATCCGAAACATAGCATAACCAATCAATGGTGGGGCCTTGGCCTTGAGCTCCACACCATGATCACTACAATCTATACATCATATACATCTAATGCAACGAGGCCAAAACCAGGGTGTTACATTCCCCTCCCCCTTCAATAGCACTGTCCTTAGTGCTTACAAAATTGAACAAAATGCTACACTGGTATGGCCTCAGTGTTCCGCAACATTGAACAAGAATGGATGTGCCAATCATATGGCATCCTCCAGCTCCCACGTAGCCTCTTCAGGTCCGTAGTGCTCCCATTGCACCTTTACCTGACCTATGGCTTGATTCCCGAGCATTGTGACCTTCCTGTCGAGGATGTGCATTGGCTCGATTTGCAACTCTCCCTTGGGTTCCACCTGAATCACATGCCAATTTATCACATGGTTAGGATCATGTACATATTTATTAAGCAAAAAAACATGAAAAACATTATGAGCTCTAGTGCTAGCAGGCAATGCAAGTCTATATGCAACTGGCCCTATTCTTTCAAGCACTTCAAACGGCCCACAATATCTAGGTGACAACTTGGCGCAACTTCCAAGCTTCAAGGAACTCTCCTTACCCTCACTCTGAGGTAAACATGATCCCCAACACTGAACTCCCTATTCACCCTATGTTTATCTGTATAGCTTTTCTATCTATCCTGTACTGCTTTCAGCTTCTACCTGATCTTTACAACCTCTTGCTCCATTTCCTTGAGCAATTTGGGTCCAAGCACAATCCTATTCACTGGATTGTCCCAAGTCACTGGTGTCCTACACCTTCCTCCATACAAAGCTTCATATAGACTCATCCCCAAGGATTCCTGCTATCCATTTTTATAAGCAAGCTCTACCAAGTGCAAGTAATCTTGCCACTTGGTTGGTTTGTCCATTACATACATGCGAAGCATGTATTCAAGTACATGATTAACTCTTTCTGTCTGACCATCTGTCTAAGGATGGTATGCGTTGCTGAAGTTAAGCTTTGTACCCAAATCTGCAAACAACCCCTTCCAAAAGTTGGAAGTGAACTTGAGATCTCTGTCAGAGACTATTGCCTTTAGCAATCCATGCAATTTGAATATCTCCTTTATGAAGATCTTTGCAATGTCATCTGTCTTATGCGTAGACTTAACCGGTATAAAATGTGCTTCCTTTGTCAACTTGTCCACCACAACCATGATGGAATCATGTTGTCTCCAAGTCTTCAGCAATCCTGTAATAAAATCCATGGAAATAACTTCCCATTTCCATTCCGAAACTAGGAAAGGTTGCAACAAACCTGCTGGATGTTGATGCTCAACCTTTACCTACTGACATTTCATACACTTGGAAATGTACTCAGCCATATCCCTTTTCATTCCTGGCCAAAAGTACTGCTTTCTAGCTGTAGCAATCATCTTCGGATATCCTGGGTGACCAGAATACGGAGCTTGATGGATTTCATCCATAACAACTCTTCTCAAACCTGCTACATCTGGAATATAAATTATACCTTTATAAGTGAGAAGTCCATCTTCTTCCAATTTATATCCCTCATACCTCTTATCAAGACTTTGCTACTGCAACTTGTCTTTTACCTGCTCATACAATCCATCTCCAGCAGCATGACTAACAATCTGTTGCCTCAAATCTGATTGGAAAATACTAAGATATGCCACATGCATTTCCTGTATCTTCCTGTTGAGTGCATCAGCTACCTTATTTTCTTTTCCCTTTATGTGCTTGATTTCAAAATCAAACTCACATAAAAATTCCAGCCATCTTGCTTTCCTAGCATTCAAAGTAGGCTGATCAAACAAATACTTCAGTCCACAATGATCTATTCTAAGCTCAAATCTCCGGCCCATCAAGTAATGTCTCCACATCTTGAGAGCATGTACTATGGCTGTAAGCTCTAGATCATGAGTGGCATGGTTCTTCTCATGCTCCTTTAGCTTTCTTGACTCATAACATATCACATGGTTTTCTTGCATAAGGACTCCTCCAAGCCCTTGTCCTCATGCATCAGTACACACCACAAAATATTTCTATGGATCGGCAACCTTCAATACTAGTGCACTGGTGAGAAGGTCCTTCAACCTCTGGAAACTTTCTTCACACCTCGATGTCCATTCGAACTTCATCCCCTTCTTTTGCAAAGAAGTGATGGCATGTCCAACTTTGGAGAATCCCTCAATGAATCTCCTGTAGTATCCTGCAAGTCCCATAAAAGATCTTACATCTATCACATTTCTTGGAGTAGGCCAATTCATAATGGCTTCAATCTTCTCAGGGTCCATAGATATACCCTCCTCTGAGATAATGTGCCCCAAATACTGAATTCTATCTCTATAGAATTCACACTTGCTTAGTTTCACATACAGTTGATGCTCCCTAAGCAATTCCAATGTCAATCTCAAATGCTCTTCATGCTCTTCCTCATTCTTAGAATAAACAAGAATGTCATCAAGGAAAACAAGAACAAATTTATCCAAATACCTATTGAAGACGCTATTCATAAGGCACATAAATGTAGCTGGTGCATTTGTGAGGCCAAATGGCACCACTACAAACTCATAATGTCCATACCTTGTCCTGAAGGCTGTCTTATGAATGTCTTCATCCTTGATTCTCATCTGATGGTAACTAGACCTCAAGTCAATCTTGGAAAATATCTTTGCTCCTCTCATTTGATCAAAGAGGTCATCAATCCTAGGTAAAGTATATTTATTCTTCACAGTAACCTTGTTCAACTTTATGTAATCAATACATAACCTGGGTGTACCATCTTTCTTCTTTACAAACAGAACCGGTGCTCCCCAAGGGGACACACTCAGCCGGATATACTTCTTTTCTAACATCTCTTGCAGTTGCATCTTCAATTCTAGCATCTCCGGTGTACTCATCCTGTAAGGTGCCTTAGACACTGGTGCTGCTCCTGGCATGAGTTCAAGAGTGAATTCAATGTCCCTCTTTGGAGGAATCCCTAGAATCTCATCAGGAAATACATCCCTGAATTTCTGTAACACTTGATAGTCCTCCAACCTAGGAGTTTCATATCCCATTTCCTCCAAAATATGAGCTGCATACAACTGGCAACCCTTCCTACAGAACTTCTTTAACTGTATTGCTGAAACCACCTTTGGAATACCTTTCACAACTACTATATTCCCTTCTTCATTCATGCATTCGAAAGTATTATTGTAACAGTCAAGCTTCACCCTGTGAGCTTCTATCCAATCCATTCCAATGATAACATCAAAGGAACCAAGTGGTAGAACATTCAGATCTACACAAGTGACCGATCCATTCATGACCAATGGACATTTCTCTACCACTTCACTGACCTTTCTCTTAGTTCCAGTGGCTAACTGAACTAACCAAGACTTCCTATGCTTTACTTTCTTAAAAACACAAATCTCCACTACTCTAGGAGTAATGTAGCTGTGCGTAGAACCAGGGTCAATCAAAATAGAAACATATTTCTCAATAATCTTACTTGCTACTTCAACCATAGCTGATTGGTGATCTACCTGGTGGTCCTCCAGTGTTGCATAAATCCTAGGGATTTCCCTTGCTACATGACCCACTCTTTCTACTTCTTGAACGTTATAAGCTGGCCTTGCACCCTCATTCTCGAGTGGGCAATTCCTGCGCATGTGGGGTCCTCCACATTTACAACATTGAAGTGGTCCTCTGTCCTGTTGTGGATCTTTAGGATTTTCTCCTGTCACTCCAACTGTCTTACTTGCAGCTTGGGATGGCTGCTTCTGCTGATTCCTGAAGCTAGAAGGCTTGAAACCTTTCTTTCTTTGGTCAAACTTCTCATTCTTCTTGTCCTTCCATGCCTTATGAAAATCAGGTTTACCTTTGCTTTGCTCATAGCAATACTTAGCCTTCCTTATTGCTTCTTCAAGAGTTCTAGGTTCATAAAACTCAATTCTATCTTTGTAAGACTGAGGTAATCCACTCAGAAAATGTTGGACCTTCACTTTTTCATCCTTGATGTACCTGACATACCTCAATAGCTCCAAAACCTTATTTGCATATTCTTCCATGGTTCGCTATCCCAATCTTAGCTCATGAAACTCCTTAATCTTATAATCATAATACCTGTCAGAGAGGTATTTCTACTTGAAATACTTCTTGAACTGCTTCCACTTGAGTCTCCTTTCACTGATCCTCTTTACTTGCTTGAAGTGTTCCCACCAAATGGATGCTCTTCCATTTAGATTGAATATGGCAACTCTTGCCTTCATGTTTCCTGAATAATCATGCACTTGAAAGTACTTCTTTATCCCAAGAAGCCAAGCTTTAGCCTATTGTCTAGTCTTTACCTCACCATAAAATGTAGGAGGTTTAGCTTTCTTAAATTCATCCCGAGAGCAATCCCTATGGTGTCTCTTTATTTTCCTTTTATGAGAAGAAAACTTGAATCCCCGCTGGATTCTTCAGAATCAGATGATCCACTAGAAGTCCTTCTCCTTCACCTAGTACTGCTCTTACTACCTTCTGGTCTTGCTGTACCTCGTCCAGAGTCTATCTTTCTATGTAATTCTATCAAACTCTGCAACATAGTAGCATTCAATTGATGCTACTCTTCCTGGGATTTGATCAGGCTTCTCATGGTAGCTGCAACATCTGACAGTGTCTCTTGGAATCTCCTTCCATTAGACTCAATGTCATCATTTCTATTACGGAAATTTTCTCCCATGGCATCTTCTGATCGCTCATAAGAATCCCGAGCATCATAACCATCATGGGTTCTCATAACTGAAACACCTCTATCTTTACTAGACTGTTCTTCCCGGAGTACTGCTTTTGGAAGTTATCTAAAGTTCTGCAAATGTGTTTGTAGCAAACTGTTAGATGCATAATATTAATATAGATCAAAATTACTTACCTTTTCCTCTGGAAATTCATAAAACAATAATTATGCTAAACACGGAATTTTCTCTATTTCATATTCAGCCCTGTAATCCACTGAAAAACCACTGAAAATCCTACTGAAAAATAGTCAAAATATGCTAGGGAAATCCCACGAAAAACTCAAATTTTCCTTATGCAGAATTGGCTCTCATTTCCACTACTGATCTGACATTTCGGAAGTAAAAACCACTAATTCCTTTGCTGTTCATCGGCAGTCATATCCACTAACTTCTTCCACTGTATCGGTGGACCAAACAACTAAATTCTTTCGTTGTTCATCGGCTGTCAAAACAACTAAATTTTTCTGACGTTTCGGGTCGATCCTCCTCTAGCTTTCGACACATCAGTGGACTAATCCTCTAATTTTCTTCGACGTGTCAGCGGTCCAATATTCTAAAGTTTTTCGGCATCCTTATACTTAAAAAAAATTCTCAACTTCTCTTTCTTCTTCCTCCTGTCGCCGCATCGGCAACCTCATATTCTATTTTCTTCCGACGTATCGGCAGCCTTTAAGAGATCCCCGCCGCAACTGCGGCTCTTCCTTCCACTATCCTCTGGCAACATCCAACACTTTTCGATGATTTCTACACTTACATCAATTTTCAACTTCCCTTTCATCGGCGATCAAATCCACTATCCTTCGGAAGGATAGTCTATTAGACAGCCGCAATGGCGGATGTCCAATCCACTAACCATCGCCGATGGCTAACAAATCCAGGACTTGGAAAAATTTCCGATCGGCTCAACTTTCTTCTTTACGGCAGGAAAGTAGTTCCTTCTGTAGCCGCAATGGTGGAACATCATCTTCAATCTTCATCTTTAATTTTCTTCCAATCGACGGCGCAACCCGATCGGCATCGGCAGTCTAGTTCTCTAGACTTCCGCAACGGCGGGCGTATGAACCTCTATCTCCTTTCGATAGCCGACGATTTCTATACTTAAAAAAAAAAATTCCGAACTTCTTCATGGCGTCGGCAGTCAGAGGCCTTATCGTTCGGACGCATATTCCTTTAGCCGTCTGCAACGGTGGGCGCTCGATCAGCTATCTTCTCTCGATAGACATTGTTTTTAAACTTTCTTTTACAGCGTCGGTGGTCGGATAATTTTCTCATCGGATGCGTAGTCCTTTAGCCGTTCGCAACGGCAGACGCTCGAACAAATATTTTCTTTCGATGGACATCCAAAACTTAGAAAATTTTCCTTAATTTTCCTTTCAACTGTGCTCCATCCGGTGCGCTTCTGCCTAACTCTTCTGCTACATCGGAAGTTTGTTCCACTAATCTCTTCCAATGATCCAACAGTTCAAAAACTCATACAAATTTTCCAGTCATTCCCCGTTGGACATGCTTCCGCCTAGCTCTTTCGCTACAGTGGAAGTCTTTCTCACTAAGGGTTCCGATGAATCAAAGTTCAACACTTAGACAATTTTTTGAATTTTCCAGATTTCTGCTGGGCAAAAAGAAATTCTGCTCCTGTCACTGCATATTGGTGGTCCATTCAAGCCCATGCTGCAACATGAGCTCTGATGCCACACTATCACGTCCCCACCCCTCCAACTGGCGAAGAGGACGCAACGCCATGGAGTTAACCATCCAGGCCAAGAGCCCCATGAACATGTGAAAACCATAGAATGCTAAAACAGAATGCTGAAATAAAACAGTTTGAACTAAAACATGCATAGATGCCATCATTTATCATACACAGATGCAAACATTTATCATACGCAGCGGAAACACACACATTCATACAAGCATTCATTCATTCAACATGTTCATCACATTCATTAACAGTAAATAAGATTGCAGAAATAAAATGAGCAAGATCACTTATCTTATGAAGAAGTCAATCCACAACCAGCTATGTCGCTGCAACGTTCCACCCAACCATAGGCCAGCGTGCTCCTTAATCTCTCAGCAGCACTTCCACCCCCGAACTGGGCATGATTCTCCAAGGAATAAGGGAACAAGGAGGCTTACACATAGCCAGGGATACACAAAACACAGCCAAGCCAACACAGTTGGGTTTATCAAGCCATCAAGGAGTTTGGAAAGGCTAAATGCTAAGATGGTGAGCTCATTGCAGAGCTAGGAACACCTACACCAGAACTAGCCTAACTTCTAAGACACCCACACACACCCAACACAAGGAATCAGTCCCTTCTCTGCTACACAGTCCCTCAGACTATGCATTCCCTTCTAGTGCTATTCAGGGGTTGTGGAGAATAAATCCATCCCTATAGCTCCATCTGTGTGGTTTCCATCCACCAGGTTTATTAAGCAAACCAAGCCCCCATCGCGGATCTCAACACAATCCGAAGACCAACCATTGCACACTTGCAATCAATCAGCGGTCACAGCTTAACAGGGAAAAACGATTGCTGGGTTGTTCTTGGCCCTATTGTGGCCAAAATGACTCCCAGCGAATATGACAGTCCTAAATGTGACAATGAACATGGGAAGACAACAATCCCAAAACAATAAACAGTAAGCATAGCTCACAATAGGGGGAAAACGACTCTAACAGTCCACAGCAGCCCCAAAGCGCAACAATAAACACAGTAACGGGGGAAAATACTTACACAGACCCGCTGGAAATGAATTTACAGTGTCCTAACCTATGCATGAGCAACAACAGTGCATCACCCACAAATCAGCCCATGAGGAAAGGATACAGCCACATCATCCCCAGATCCATAGAGGAAAAAATATGTGGGTAAATCCAAGAAAGTTATGTGCCTGAGCGTGAGAAACTTCCGCTCCTGTGTGAGGATGAACAAGAATTCCAGCTCATGCGTGGATGAACAGACAGTGCAAGAATGGCATCCCTCTAATGTGTGGAAAAACTAGAATCCCGTGAGGCATGAACAAACAATGGAGATTGCGCAAGTAGGGAGTGCAGTCATGGGGATAGAGCAGTAGCATGTCAACGGGAGTGATGGCAGTGGTTTCTTTTTCCATGGTGAAGTCAATTGTGGGTGGAGTGTGCGTGTAGGAATGGATTGACAGTCCTGCCACCCCACTTCCAAAACAATAACTGCCTCAACCACCAGCAACAATTCTCAATGGAGGTGGTTGGGTAAGAAAAAGGAAGGTGACACATGGGTTTTTCCCTTCATGGCTCAAGGTTTGACAATTTTCCCCCATCCTTATCCTTGTGAAAATCATGCCCCTTCTCAATTTAGTTTCTACGATCATAGCTGGCCAGGTTCATTAATTAAATATGCATATGTACATGATGACAAAGCTTAATATCTATGCAGCATGCCCCGATACACCATCAGTGACAAATTTAAATCCAAAACATATCATAACCAATCAATGGTGGGGCCTTGGCCTTGAGCTCCACACCATGATCACTACAATCTATACATCATATACATCTAATGCAATGGGATCAAAATTGGGGTGTTACAAATAGGCTCATTCCTATAAGTGTTAGGTCCAAAATTTGGGACATTACATCCTTCCTCGCTTAGAACAACGCTATCCCTAGTGTTCTAGGGACTCGAAATGACATCATGAAACAAGGCGGGGTAAGCCTTTCTCATGTTGGCTTCATTCTCCCAAGTAGCCTAATCAGCCTCAAAGTGTTTCCAATGCACTTTCAACTGGACTATGGTGTGCTTCTTGATATGCACCTATATTTTATCCAATATATGAATAGGCACAGGGGAAAAATCCCCTTCATGTTCCACCTGTAACAAGGAACAATCCACTAAATGTTTAGTATCATAAAAATACTTTTTAACAAGGATGCATTGAAAACATTCTGGACTCTTATATGCATGGGTAACGCTAGCTCATATGCCAATGGGCCTTTCTTGGCCAGTATTTCAAAAGGTCCAAAAAATTTAGGTGCTAACTTACCACACCTACCCAAGCTCAACAAGATAAATTTTTCTTTTACTTTCAAGTAGACATTCTTGCATATTTGAAATTCTTTATCTTTTATTTTTTGATCCATGTAACTTATCTGGCGGTCTTGTGCTTTTTTAAGGTTCATGTGGAACTTGGTAACCAGCTATTCCAAGTCCATTAATAAATAAGGCCATAGCATGAGCTGATCCACCGGTCTATCCCATAGTAACCAGTGTTATACACTTCCGTCCATAGAGTACCTCAAAGGGACTCATCTTGGTGGAAGTATGATAACCGTTGTTATAATCAAACTCTGCAAGATGCAGGTAGTCTTCCCACTTAGTGGGGTTGTTCATGACATACATCCTAAGCATTTCCTCAACAATTTGGTTTACTCTTTATTTCTACCCATATGTCTACGGGTGAAAAGAAGTGCTAAAGTTCAACTATGTCTCTAATCTAGGGAATAAATATCTCCAAAAGTTTCATGTAAACTTCACATCTCGATCTGAGATGATTGCCTTGGGTATCCCATGCAATCTAAATATCTCCTTCAAGAAGATATCAGCAATGTTCACTGCTTTGTAAGTCGACTTCACAAGAATGAAGTGTGTTGCTTTTGACAACTTGTAAATTAATAAAAAAATAGAATCATTATGCTTCTTACTTTTCAGTAGACCCGTGATAAAATCCATACTAATGGCCTTCCACTTCCATTCCAGAATGGGTAACAATTGCAGCAATCCTGAAGGATACTGATTCTCAGCTTTGACTAGCTGACCTTCCCAACATTTAGCGATGAACATTGTAATGTTGTCCTTTGACTTAGGCCAAAAAAAGTGTCTCTTAATGGTGGCTATCATCTTTTCATATCCCAAGTGCCTCGAGTAGCATGCCCCATGAAATTCCATGAGGATATTGGACCGAATGTCCCCTCGTTCTAGAACATACAATTTATCCTTGGACCATAGCAAGATAAATTCATCTACTTTGTATTCTTTTTCTGGTTGAAACAACCTATCCTCTTGGAATATCTTGAGGATTTATCCATAAAAAGGCTCAACTCTATTGGTCATTCTAATCCTTTCATGCAAATATCCATCGATTTGACTCAAAGTAACCTCATATATCATATGAGTTCATCAGCTCAAAGCATGGACAACCTTTTTCTCTTTTCCCTTAATGTGATTTAGCTTGAAATGGCACTCACTAAGAAAATCCAACCAATTGGCTTACCTGGAATTCAGATCCGGTTGATTGAATAAATACTTCAGACTCATATTATCTATCTTCAGAAGGAACTTCCTTCCCGTGAGGTAGTGCCTCCACATATTCAAAGTGTGGATGATGGCCGCTAACTCAAGATCGTGTGTGGGGTAGTTCTTCTCATGCTCTTTTAACTTCCATGATTCATAATAGATCGCATGATCATTCTGCAAGAGGAATCCTCTAAGTCCTACCTTGCTTGCATCCACACAAAAAATGAAATCCCCATCTAGATCCACAATTCGTAGTATCGGTGTAGTCATCAAAATATATTTAACCTTCTCAAAACTTTCTTCGCACTTGGTAGTGCATAAGAAATTATTTTCTTTCTTCTACAAAGTAGTCATGGCGCAAGCGATTCTCAAGAAGTTCTCAATAAAATTCCGATAAAATACGGATAATCGCAAAAAGGACCTAATGTTGGTGACACTAGTACGGGTAGGCCAATCCTTTATAGCTCTAATATTCTTTGGGTCCACAACTATCCCTGTCTCAGAGATGATGTGACCTAAGTACTATATTTTTGGTTTGTTAAAATCACATTTACTAAACTTAGCGTAAAGCCGGTGTTCTCTCAACACTCGTAGTACTATGTGAAGGTGTTATTTGTGTTCTTCTTTATTCTTGGAATAAACTAGGATGTCGTCTAAAAACACCAAAATAAACTTATCCAGATATTTACTAAATATGTTGTTCATCATACACATAAATTCCACTGGTGCATTGGTCGACCTGAACGACATCACTACAAACTCATAGTACCTGTAACTTGTATGAAATGTGATTTTGTGAATATCATCGTCACGAATCCATACCTGATGGTACCCAGATCGCAGGTCAATATTTACAAATATTTTTCTCCTCCCACCTCATCAAATAAGTCATCGATCCTACAGAGTGGGTTTCAGTTCTTAATAGTCATTTTTTTCAACTGATGGTAATCGATGCACATCTGCATCATACCATCTTTCTTCTTTATGAATAGTATCGATGCTCCCTAAGGGGACACACTAGGCCGGATATACCCTTTCTATATCAACTCCTGTAATTGTAGTTTGAGTTCCACCAATTTTGGGGCACTAATGCGATAAGGGGCTTTGTAAGCCAAAACTGATCCTATTGTCATTTCGATGGAAAAGTCTAGGTCTTGTTTCAGAGGTAATTATGGAATTTCCTCAGGAAACACATCCTTGAATTCTTTAACAACATGAAATTATTTGATGTGTTGTTCTCTTTCAAACTCTAGGTCTCGGATGTTTACTGCAAATAAATTGCAGCCTTTCCTAACACATTTCTTCGCTTATAAGGTGGATATTTTCTTTACAGAAACTTTCTTTGGAATTTCCTGAACCTTCACTTGGTCCCCTTTGCTATTAGTACACAACATTGACTTGTGTAAGCAATCAAGCATTACATGGTGATGTTCCAACCAGTCCATGCTGATAGGTATTTCATACAATCCTAAGGGTAGGATGTGCAGGTTTACTTTCATAGGAAAACCATTTAGGTTTACCTCGCAATCTTTAACTATTTCTGAAACTTTCCATTTTGTACCTGTGGCTAACTGTACCAGCTAAGGTTTATCATGCTTTACTTTTCTTAGCTTTCATAATCAACAATTTTAGGTGAAACATATCTCTAGCAAGCACTAGGATCAATATGTATTGAAATAGAAGTGTTCAAGATATTACCTTCTATCTCAATGATTGTAGCTTGATGGTCTGCCTCTCGGCCATCCAATACTACATAAATCCGTGGTGTTCCCACTATGTCCTCGATGGTTGGTTCCTTGTAAGTTATACAATACCCCATTGGTATTGTTCTTACAATATCGGGCATAATGAGGCCCACAACATTTCCAGCACTTGATCGGTAGCAGAGTAGCATTGGCTCCACTTTCTACTGGCTTGTTACCATTTGGAGCTGGTACATATGGATTTATACCAGATTTGTTGAAGTTCTTGTTTGCTAGAAAGCTGTTATTCTGATTTCTATAAGGTTGTGGGTTAAACCCAGGTTTGCAGTTATCATAAAAGTTCTTATACTTGTCTCTGTTCCGGTTCATGTTCTCTTGCTATAGCTTCTCATGCTCATAGTAGAGTCTGACCTTGTGCAGCATGGTATCCAAAGTTTTTGGCATGTCAAATTCAATCCTTTCTCAAACGTTGGGAGGGAGGCATCCTAAAAACTATTGGATATTTACCTTTTCATCCTTATTGTATGGTACATAATGTAACTGATCTAGAAATATGTTAACAAAAGTGTCGATAGTCATGGACCGCATACGTATCTCGTGGAACTCTTTCACCTTTCGGTCAAAGAACCTTTCTGACATATATTTCTCTTGGAAGATTTTTCATAAGTTATCCCAATGTATTTCTCTTAGCTCATATTTCTTGGTGTGTTTCAAATCCCTCCACCATCTGGTTTCCTTTCCATTTAAACTATAGATGGCAAGACGAGCCTTTATCTCACTTGAGTATTTATGAACTTGAAATATTTTCTCATACCCAGCAGCCACTCTTCATCTTTCTCCCTAGTGTTTACTTCACCTTCATAGGTCAGGGCTCTTATTTTTCTAAATTCCCTGTGAAGACTGTCATTTCTGCTTTGTTTCTTCCTACGAGGAGAAAGAGAGCCATCACTGGAAGGACTGTGATGATCTCCTTTCGGTGCTTTAGGGGTATGTTCCTCTTTTTCTTTTTTCTGTTGGGCTGCTGGCAGGTTTATGGTAAGGTTCTCTTTTGGATTTGTTTGTGGACTGAGCATATTTACCTTGTGGGATTCCACCCATTGTTAGAATAATAAACCCATAGTTAGCTACCTTAGACATTAATTAATTCATTTTTGTCTTATTTTCCTAGTTTCCATATTCCACCTTATGCAAGTTGTCATCCACATTTCCAAAGTTGTCAAAATTGATAAAATTAAGTCATGGAGTGCTTGGGAAACCACTCAGAATCAAATATACTTTATTCCTGGCCTTCCTAGCACATGTCTTCTTTTTTTGCTTTATTTCCTGCTTTTGCTGAGTTTTAAGGCAATTGGGAAAGTTTGACTAGGTGAAGTTAACTTGTTTTTTGTCCTCATAATCCTCCACTCTTTTCTCCTAATAAAAGCATGTATGAGTTGTCCTTCCATCATCTATTAGCTTTCCTAATTGATTTTTCCAATTCGTGAGCTCCTAGACAGATTTGGAAATTGTTTTATGTACCTATGGGGGATTTGCTTATATTTAGTAAGCCTGCTTTTGACCAAATTCGAATGGATTCCCAATGCATTCGAATCTATGATGTAATTATTTATTGTGGTAGCATATGACTTCATAGGGTTGGCTATTGTATACTTATTCAATACAGATTAGTGTTCTGCTCCATATTCAGTTTCCTTTGTGTGTAATTTGCATGTGTAATTGGCAATTTTTGTGAGTGTAATTGTTCTAACACCTGGGTTCAATTTCCACATGGTATCAGAGCCTTTGTAGATCAATTTATCTCCTTCCAATTTGTTATTTCAGTTTTGACATCATTGACTGGGAGCATTCTACTGACTGAAGGGACAATTTCTAAGCTATGGATCAATCTCAGAAGATCATCTTGACTCTATTTAACTTCTTTGAATGCAAATAAGATATGGAAATACTGTTGAGATCAAAAGGCCTCTACAGAGTGACTATGTAAATAGAAGTAGAGCCCAATAGTTGCAGAGAAGATTAAATGGCACAACAGGAGGGATGAGGCCTATGGTCTCCTGTGTCTAAGCATATCTAGAGACCTCCTTTTCCATCTTAATGGATTAACATCACCAAATGAAGTATGGGAGAAGCTTGTTGATATTTTTGGCAAGACAAATGAGATGAGGGGACATCAAATTGAAAATGAATTTATCTCCCTGAGTCCCAACAGCTTTGAATCCCTGCAACTCTACTTTTCCAAGTTCAAAGCCCTTGTTTTGCATCTAAAACAATGTGGAATAAAAAAGAAGGAGGATAAACTAGTTTTGGCCATACTCTCAAAGCTTAGCCCTGACTATTTAGTGTTTTTCTCGACCTTCCATGCCACAAAGTTGACAGCTCAAGCCTGGAAAATGGCTAGCCTTGTAGATTTCATAGAATCTCTCACACAAGAACAAGATAAATTGGTGATGATGGGCACCATCAAACCTTCCAAATACCAAGCTCTGGTTGCTGGAGATTCAAGGGTGGATTCAAAAGGCAAGTAGAAAGCTAAGAAGCCACCTGAACAAAAGAGATACAAGAACAAGTCTCCAGAGGAGCTCCAAGGTTCCAAGAAGAACTTCCAAAAGAAGAAGAACAAATGAGAAATGAGCAAGTTTGCATACTGCAGTAAGGGCAATCATCCTGAAAGATACTGTATGAAGAAGCAAATTGACATGTTGACCCAACTCCTAGAGAAGAATGGCATCTCCCTTCCTGATAGCTCAAAGAAGAGGGAAGGAGGATCAAATCCAGAAGACAAAGAGAGAGTTCATGCATTGGTTGATGGCACATCAAGCTCACCTAGTTTCATCATTGATTCTGGAGCTTCAAGACATATGGTTTCGACTAAGGAGGCATTCACCTCACTTGACATGTCTAAATGTCTACCAATTCTACTGGGAGATGACTCTCTCACTAAAAGTTTGGGCAAAGGGAGGATTGATCTTGACCATGGTAAGTTCAGCAATGTATTGTATGTTCCAGGTATTGCCTCTAACCTCTTATCAGTGTATCAGATGACCCACAGAGGGTCTCCAAAGAAGGTCATATTCTCCCCTGATGAAGTTGAGATCACATAGATATCAATTGGTAAAGCCATTGCAAAAGGAGTTGCAAATCACACTTCGAAGGTATACATATTCTCACACTTCCTTCCCTACTCAAACCCCTCTGCTCTTCCAATTCATGTTAATGAGGCAAGCAAGCTTTGGCATGAAATATTTGGCCACCTTAACTATAAGTATCTTTCTGATCTTAGTGAAAAATAAATGGTCATAGGGTTACCAAAGATTAAGTTTTCCAAAGGAGTCTATCAAGGTTGCAGCTTAGGAAAACACCCAGAGCATAAATTTGAGAAAGCTAGTCATGAGAGAACATCTAAACCTCTTGAGTTGATCCACAGTGATGTTGCTGGCCCATTTCCTTATATGTCAATGAGTTAGGCCAAATTTGAATTGAAATTCATAGATTACTTTTCCAGGTACTGCTGGGTTTACTTCCTGAAACACAAGTCTGAAGTTTTTGGCCTCTTCAAAGTCTTTAAGGCTTTGGTTGAAAACCAATATGGGAGGAAACTCAAGGTCCTCAGATCTAAAAATAGTGGTGAGTATGTTAAGTTTGAGTTCATTCAATATTGTGCAGATGCAGGTATTCAGATGCAACATTCTATCCCTTACACACCATAGAAAAATGGTGTTGCTGAGAGGAAGAACACATCACTGAAAGAGATGGGAACCTGCATGATGGAGGCTAAGAATTTGCCACCAAAGTTTTGGGCCAAAGTTATAAACTATGCATCCTATATATAGAATAGGGTGCCTCATAAACAGCTTGATGGTATGAATCCTTTTGAATCATGGAGTGGGCACAAGCCAGATGTGACCCATTTTACGATTTTTGGCTCAAGGGCTTGGCCTAGAATTCCAACAGAAAAGAGGAAGGATTTGCAGCCCCAAAGCCAAGAGTGTCTATTTGTTCAGTACTCTAGAGATTCAAAAGAGTACAATCTGATCAATTTGAGAACAAACAAATCCTTCACTGAAAGGAGTGTTCATTTCCAAGAAGAGCCTTTAGCAGCAGTGGAAGTTTGGAGAATCCTCTTCACCACCAAAACCATTGAATGTAAGTGAAGAGATAGTTGAGTTTTCTGATTCTGATATGTCTAATAATGATGATTTAATTGTAGATCCTAATAGTCCTACAAGACCAAAATGGGCATCAAATACCATTCATGTAGCTGGAGAACTAGCTGGAAATCCTAATGATCCTAGGAGGACTAGATCTTAGTTTGAGAGTGATCTGTGTATGAAAGACCCTTTGTTTGCAGAGAAATGCTATATTATGGTTGAATCAGACATATAGACATATGAATATGCAACACATGATCCAATATGGAAAACGGCCATGAAAGAAGAGTTCAGCTCACTCCAGAAGAACAACACTTGGGACCTAGTTGCTCTTCCCCCAGGGAGGAAGCTAGTTCAGTGTAAGTGGGTTTACAAAACCAATTTTGCTTCTGATGGTTCACCTTTGAAATATAATTCAATATTGGTAGCCAAGTGCTACTCACAGGTACATGGAATAACCTACAATGAGACATTTGCACCAGTGGCAAAGATGGACTCCATCAAGCTAGCCTTAGCCATTGTAGCTTCGAAGCAGTGGGAGGTACATCACATGTATGTGAAGTGTGCTTTCCTGAATGGATATATTACTGAATATATTTACATGTAGCATCCTCAAGTATTTTTTACTAATCCATCTCTTATGTGCAGGCTAAAGAAGTCATTGTATGGGCTTAAGCAAGCCCGCAGGGATTGTTATGCCAAGATTGATGGCTTTTTGCTATCATTGAATTTTGTTCGATGCAAGTCAGATCAAAATGTTTATTTGAAGATGATTCATGGTTCTTTGATGATTATTGTCTTGTATGTTGATGACCTTCTCATTACAGGAAGCTCAAAGGATGAAATTGCCTCCCTGAAGGATGCAATGAACCATGCATTCTCTATGGCTGATTTGGGGTTATTGAGCCAATTATTTGGGCTCGAGATTGCTCAAAGAAAAAATGGAATAAAAGTACATCAGTACAATTATGCCTTGGATTTTCTGAGCAAGTTCAACTTGAAGTATTGCAAGCTAAGCAAGATTCCTTTCCTTTCAGGAGTTAAGCTTGAAGAAACAGATTCTTCACCTATGGTAAGTAATACACTGTATAGGAAACTGATTGGGTGTTTGCTGTACCTTACACATAATAGAATTGATATTTCTTATGTAGTAAGTGTGGATTAAATATAAATATATCAGCCTCATGAGATCCATTGGAGAGCAGCCAAAATGATCCTTAACTTTGTTCAGGGAACAAGGACTCATGGGATCCTCTACAAAGCTAAATCTGATCTTGATTTGATTGGGTTTACTGACAGTGATTGCGTAGGTGACAACACAGATCAAAAGTTAACATCAAGATATGTGTTCATGCTTTTTGAAGGACCAATTAGCTGGTAAAGCAAGAAACAAAGTGCCATTGCACTCTCATCTATAGAAGCAGAGTACAGAGGAGTTATAAATGCAGCAACTCAATGTTTATGGTTGCAGGGGTTACTTGGTGAGTGTGGATTCGAATAAGAATACTCAACTAATATCTGTTGTGATAATCAAAGTACCATTTGAATATGCACTTATCCAGTTTAGAGACAGAGAACCAAACACATTGAGATCCATATGCACTACATCAGACAACTTGTGCATGATGGCACCATTCACCTACTCTTCTGTTCATCTTCAAAACAAGTAGTAGATATCTTCACCAAAGTTTTTTGTGAGAATAAATTCAGCAATCTCAAATCACTACTGGGGATTTTTTTATCATGCTATGAAGCATGAGTGATGACAAGATTTTCAAATTTTGTTTTACCGTCCATGTTTAAGGGAGGATTTTTCACACTGGGTTTTTTCCTCTTTCCTTGGTTAAATGGACATGCAGTATGTAAAGGGTGACTAAGCCTTGTTTCTAGGACCTATAATTTTCTGATATTTTACTCATAAGTCAGGATTAAGGGGGGGTGTTAGAATAATCAAACCATAGTTAGCTACCTTAGACATTAATTAATTCATTTTTGTCTTATTTGCATAGTTTCCATATTCCACCTTATGCAAGTTGTCCTCCACATGTCCAAAATTGTCAAACTTTCTAAAATTGAGTCATGAAGCACTTGGGAAACCACTTGGAATCAAATATGATTTATTTCTGGCCTTCCTAGCGCATGTCTTCTTTTTCTTCTTTATTGCCTGCTTTCGCTTAGTTTTAAGGCAATTGGAAAAGTTTGACTAGGTGAAGTTAACTTGTTTTTTGTCGTCATCATCCTCCACTCTTTTCTCATAAGAAAAGAATGTATGAGCTTTCCTTCCATCATCTATTATCTTTCCTAATTGATTTTTCCAATTCGTGAGCTCCTAGACAGATTTGGAAACTGCTTTATGCACCTATGGGGGGTTTTCTTAGATTTAGTAAGCCTGCTTTTGACCAAATTCGAATGGCATCCCAATGCATTTGAATATCTCATTTAATTATTTATTTCAGTAGCCTATGACTTCACAGGGTAGGCTATTGTACACTTATTCAATACAGATTAGTGTTCTGCTCCATATTCAGTCTCCTTTGTGTGTAATTTGCATGTGTAATTGGCAATTTTTGTGAGTGTAATTGTTCTGACAGCTAGGTTCAATTTCCACACCCATCATATTTCTTAGTAGCGCTTCATTAATAGCTTGTTGTTCCTTTCTTTCGTTTAGACTATATTCTCCGAAACTTTGCAATTTTTCTTGAAGACTGTGTATGGTCTTAAAAATACCAGAATTTAATTTCACCACCAGATATGCTTCCGGGGTGGGGGTGTTCATCTTTCCTATCCAACTGTTATCTTCCTCAGTATTCATGATCTGAAATGTTCTGTAAAAATTCCTGAAATTTGAAAAAAAAATTATAACAGGAAAATTTATGTTAGTAACAATAGTTTTAACAACGTACTTTATTTTCTTTGCGGTGAATGCTTGGTGCGCCCATAGGTATCTTAGTATTGAAAATGGGCTCTGATACCAGTTGTAATGTCTCGAAAAATTGAAAATAATCTTTTTTTCATTAGGCTAGTATAAACTACCTAGGCATGGACATTATTGGACTTGCAGAATATATCATACACTAAATGTACCACTTATTTATTGTAAGTTGTTCTTACGTTCTACTTCTTTCTTTCAGTTATGCTTGTTACTATATTTTACATTATGATGTTGTAAATATTATTGTTGGGATATTCTCATGTGTTTACATAGCTATGTATGTGTAATTGCTTGATTATATACTTTGTTCATTTCTGCATAGTTTTACTTGTTATTTACATGGTTCTAACTTAACTTTATTTTTTTAACTCAAGTGGATGGAGTGGCGGGTCTAGTTCTCCCATGTGACTGACTAAGAGGTAAATTTTCTACCTATCTAGTGGGATTACTTAGTTCAATTTGAACTAAGGCACTCTTAACTTGTTTACGTGCAGGTATATTTACACTCGCAGCTAGTCACACCTACTGATCGTTATTATTGCTTTGTACATACTAGGTTTAGTGACAAGGTAATTACCCCGCTTATTCTCTATAAAACCTAGACTCATTATCTAAGTGACGCTTAATATTATTTAAATGTTACTCATTAATTGTTCATACTTTAACCTAGATGTAATTCATATTTATTTTATTAATGGTATTGACATATCTTGTTATTTCACTTGAAAGGTTTACCAACCTTTGTTTTAAAGTTCAATTATTGGTTCTATGAAAACAATGGTTACCATGGCATAATTCATATGCCATGGTTCTAATATTATTGCCTAAGGAGGAAGATAAGCCAAGGTTTAAAGGCTTAGCACCTAAAATATGCCATGCATATAGTACCTATACCCTACATTAAACTATGGGGTAGTGAATATACTACCAGGGTCTAAACGTTCACGTTGGTGTTTTAACATTATACAACTGGAAAAAGGTGGCAATGATATTGTGTCATTTGTAAACTATAGAGATGTGGGTTTTAGTTTGAATAATGGAAACCGTGATGGTGTCGTTAATGCACCTTGGAGTTTATGGAAGCCCAAGATTAGGTCTTGGCTCCATAGTGGGTGAAGACGACCTCTAGGGAATCAAAGGTAGGGTAATGTTCAGCTTCACTGTGCTATCATTGGTTTGTTTCTTATTTTGGATAATCATACTCATTCTCGTTTTTTGGTTGTGGTTGCAGGTGACATGTTGGCGAGGAGGTGTATGGCTCATAGCATGACTGTGAGCCACGTTCGAGCAGTACCAATACGTTAAGCATGTTATTCAAGTCGTACTCGCCACCTCTTTGGCCTTAAGCCTGGGTTTTAACTTGTCAAGATTGGAGTTTCAGTTATGGAGTTTTTTTTCTATTCGAGTCTGTATTGAAAATGGAATGTAATGTAATGTAAATAGGGTTTTAAGTCGCAAGTAAAACTAGAGACCTTTAATAGGATTTGCATGTCAATGATGATTTCAGGGTTTTGACTTAGAATGTACACAGTGGCAACACCATTGCTTACATGGTTCCATGGCTAGTGGATGACTATGTAGACTTGATTTAAGACTTAATATTTTGGGTATGAAATCTATGATACACTGTTTGTTATTTAAACTTTGGTTTGGTGTGGCATTTTCCTTCATGGTTGGACTATGTGCAATCGTTTCCATTATTAGCTTAGTTATGATAAATAGAAGAGTTGATAGTGTATGGCTTGGGGGCCATGCTGTGGATGGCATAGGCACTTTCCATGGAAGCTGCGAAATTATGTTCTCTATTTAGATTTTATCTTTTGGTTTTTATAAAGTGCAATGTGGAAAGAATAGAAGTCGTGGGTGCAAACCCTGAATGACTATAGTTGTTGTAGTGGATTCATTGATAGTGCAAGATAGTTATTTATATTTACTGTGTGGTTTAATTATAAGCCGTGGCTATGTAAATGTAGCGTATAAATTAGTAAAGGTCCTACGACTTCTGTGTAATGATTTTCGTGAGTGTGTATTTAATTGTGAAGGTCGTGTCCATTTGTAAAAGAAATGGGACTCTTCAGGATTCGATCTTGGGTCATGTTCTGTAATGGGGTTTGATTGATATAATGTTTGTGAAACTGGGAAACAAAGAGTCCACAAGATTTGATCCTTCGACCTCATTCCACTTGCATGGTTCTTATTTTAATATGATTACGAGGGCTTGGGTTATCCTAAAAGATTACTGTATAAGTATTATTGTTGTTGTTTGTATTAACTTATACAATTTGGCTTGGATTCCCACCAGAGTCGATACTACAACCCTTGTATATAATATCCCGATGGGGTTTATACATTGGTTCGGTGTATTAGTGCTTACTGTATATTTTATTATAAACGGCATCATAGTTTATCTAATTGAAATGGAAAAGGTCATCTACATGATTCGTTCATGCGACCTTAATCCAATTACATGGTTTTAATTGTTTATATTGTAATGTTCTTTGTTTAATGTTTATGTAAATCTAAAACATGGCTCTGCTGACAAATGGAATATGTCAATAGAGTTATAAAGGCCAAAAGAACAAATAGGTAAAAAGATCTAAAATAAAACCTAGTTTGTAATTGACACGGTTTCAACAATAAATATAATACACGAATTAAATTGGAGAATTAATATAAAGAAATAAACCATGGATAAATATAAAATAAGAAGTAAAGTAAAACCAAGGGTTATAATTTAAAATGTAAACCCTAGAATATTTAAACAGAAATCAAACATATAGGGTTAGAATATGTAATGTGAATCTTTACCTAAATCAGCCAGCATTTATTCTAGATAAATAGAATAGGAAGCCTAGGATCTCATACATGTAATCTGAAGCTTCTTTAATGGATGAACCTCCACACGCAAATATACACCATTAACAATTCATAGGAATATTTCCCCTCTATATTAGATGACGAAATCACTTGGGAACTACCATGTTCCACCCAACCATGACACAGAACCATTCCTGTTTTCAATCTGGATCCCCCCGAGATGGACTCCAATAGGCAAGTAGCTTAAATTTCCTAAGGTAGGGTTTCCTATCTAGTATATCATGTCTGGATCAGTTCCCCTTTTCCTTCCAAGAATTTGTTCTTCAAGAATTCACTTGAGAGCAAAACAGGAATAATAATGACTCCCACAAGATAGATCAGAACCCCAAGCCTTTCCTTGGCTTGAGACTTTATAGACAGAATTTTCAGTCAAAGGGACAGTAAAATCAAGAAACCTTGATTTATTTATTTAACCCTTCTTAATTAATTTGGGGTAATTTTGAATACTTTAACTTAGGAACTTTAAACTAGTTCATCATTAGACTTTTGCAGGTATTGTACTATTTATTATCTTTTATTAAAAAATAATAATGGGTGGAGCATTTCTTTCTTTCTTTCATCATTAATATTATTACTATATTTATTATTTATACATACCATGTATAAAATACATAATAAGATAACATTTGTTAGCATTTGTCTTTGGGCATCATATACCATGATCCCTAGACTTATGAAACTTCTTCATTAAGGTCAAATAGGTATATGGTTAGGTCTACTAGGCTAGGAAACTCTAAACATCCTTTCATGTTGGATTCCATCGTATAACATGGTAGTTATTCAATACTTGATGAGAATACAGAAATTCAAAATTTCATTTAATTGCTTATAAATAAGTATAATGAGATCAATATTTTTCTTGAGTCATTTTCACTTGGAAGTTATTAAATTCTTTTCAGTAACCCCTAGTGCTTACCAGATCCCATACTCAAGTCGCAAGGCAAACTAGAGACCTTTAATAGGATCTACATGTAAATGATGATTGTAGGGTTTTGATTTAAAATGTACACAGTGGCAGCACCATTGCTTACATGGTGCCATGGCTAGTGGATGACTGTGTAGGATTGATTTAAGACTTAACATTTTGGGTATGAAATCTATGCTGCGTTGTTTGTTATATAAACTTGGTTTTGATGTGGCATTTTCCTTCATGGTTGGACTATGTCCAATCGTTTCTATTATTAGCTTAGTTATGATAAATATAAGAGTTGACAGTGTATGGATTGGGGTTAATGCCGTGGATGGCATAGGCACTTTCCATGGAAGCTCCGAAATTATGTAGTCTATTTAGATTTTATCTTTTGTTTTTTATAAAGTGCAATGTGGAAAGTAGAGAAGTCATGGGTGCAAACCCTAGATGACTATAGTTGTTGTAGTGGATTCATTTATAGAGCAAGATAGTTATTTATGTTTACTATGTGGTTTAATTATAAGCCATGGCTATGTAAATGTAGCGTATAAATTAGTAAAGTTCCTACGACCTCTGTGTAATGATTTTCGTGTGTGTATTTAATTGTGAAGGTCGTATCCATTTGTAAAAAAAATGGGACTCTTCAAGATTCGATCTTGGGTCATGTTCTATAATGGGGTTTGATTGATATAATGTTTGTGAAACTGGGAAACAAAGATTCCACAGGATTTTATCCTTTGACCTTGTTGCAATTGCATGGTTCTTATTTTAATATGATTACGAGGGCTTGGTTTATCCTAAAATATTACTGTATAAGTATTATTGTTGTTGTGTGTATTAACTTATACGATTTGGCTTGGATTCCCACCAGAGTCGATACTACAACGCTTGTATATAATATCTTAATGAGGTTTATACATTGGTTCGGTGTATTAGCGCTTATTGTATATTTTATTATAAAGGGCATCGTAGTTTATGTAAGCGAAATGGAAAAGGTCATCTACAGGATTCGTTCATGCGAACTTAATGAAATTACATGGTTTTAATTGTTTATATTATAATGTTCTTTGTTTAATGTTTATGTAAATCTAAAACATGGCTCTGCTAACAAATGGAATATGTCAGTAGAGTTATAAAAGCCAAAAGAACAAATAGGTAAAAGATCTGAAATAAAAGATAGTTTGTAATTGACACAGTTTCAACAGTAAATATAATACAGGAATTAAATTGAATAATTAATATAAAGAAATGAACCATGGATAAATCTAAAATAAGAAGTAAATTAAAACCTAGGGTTATAATTTAAAATCTAAACACTAGAATATTTAAATAGAAATCAAACATATAGGGTTAGAATATGTAATGTGAATCTTTACCTAAATCAACCAACATTTATTCTAGATATATAGAATAGGAAACCTAGGATCTCATACATGTAATTTGAAGCTTCTTTAATGGATGAACCTGCACACTCAAATAACCAGCATTAACAATTCATAGGAATATTTGACCTCTATATTAGATGACAAAATCACTTGGGAACTACCACGTTCCACCCAACCATGACACAGAACCATTCTTGTTTTCAATCCGGATCCCCCCGAGATGGACTCCAACATGCAAGTAGCTTATATTTCCTAAGGTAGGGTTTCCTATATAGTATATCATGTCTGGATCAGTTCCCCTTTTCCTTCCAGGAATTTGTTCTTCAAGAATTCACTTGAGAGCAAAACAGGAAGAATAATGACTCCCACAAGATAGATTAGAACCCAAGCCTTTCCTTGGCTTGAGACTTTATAGACAAAATTTTCAGTCAAAGGGACAGTAAAATCAAGAAACCTTGATTTCTTTATTTAACCCTCTTTAATTAATTTGGGGTAATTTTTAGTACTTTAACTTAGGAACTTTCAACTAGTTCATAATTAGACTTTTGTAGGTATTGTACTATTTATTATATTTTATTAATAAATAATAATGGGTGGAGCATTTCTTTCTTTCTTTCATCGTTAATAATATTACTATAATCATTCTTTATACATACCATGTATAAAATACATAAAAATATAACATTTGTTAGCATTTGTCTTTGGGCATCATATACCATGATCCCTAGACTTATGACACTTTTTCATTAAGGTCAAATAGGTAGATGGTTAGGTCTACTAGGCTAGGAAACTCTAAGCATCCTTTCATGTTGGATTCCCTCATTTAACATGGTAGTTATTCAATACTTGATGAGAATAAAGAAATTCAAAATTTCATTTAATCACTTATAAATAAGTATAATGAGATCAATATTTTTCTTGAGTCGTTTTCACTTGGAAGTTATTAAATTATTTTCAATAACCCTTAGTACTTACCAGATCCCATACTCAAGTTGCAAGGAAAACTAGAGACCTTTAGTAGGATCTACGTGTAAATGATGATTGAAGGGTTTTGATTTAGAATGTACACAGTGGAAGCACCATTGCTTACATGGTGCCACGGCTAGTGGATGACTATGTAGACTTGATTTAAGACTTAATATTTTGGGTATGAAATCTATGCTGCACTGTTCATTATTTAAACTTGGGTTTGGCGTGGCATTTTCCTTCATGGTTGGACTATGTGCAATCATTTCCATTATTACCTTAGTTATGATAAATAGAAGAGTTGACAGTGTATGGCTTGGCAGCCATGCTGTGGATGGCATAGGCACTTGCCATGGAAGCTACAAAATTATGTAGTCTGTTTAGATTTTATCTTTTGGATTTTATAAAGTGCAATGTGGAAAGCAGAGAAGTCGTGGGTGCAAACCATGGATGACTATAGTTGTTGTAGTGGATTCATTGATAGTCCAAGATAGTTATTTATATTTACTATGTGGTTTAATTATAAGCCACGCCTATGTAAATGTAGCGTATAAATTAGTAAACGTACTACGACCTCTGTGTAATGATTTTACTGAGTGTGTATTTAATTGTGAAGGTCATGTCCATTTGTAAAAGAAATGGGACTCTTCAGGATTCGAACTTGGTTCATGTTCTGTAATGGGGTTTGATTGATATAATGTTTATTAAATTGGGAAAGAAAGAGCCCACAGGATTTGATCCTTTGGCCTCGTTGCACTTGCATGGTTCTTATTTTAATATGATTACGAGGGTTTGGGTTATCCTAAAAGATTACTGTATAAGTATTATTGTTGTTGTTTGTATTAACTTATACGATTTGTCTTGGATTCCCACAAGAGTCGATACTACAACCTTTGTATATAATATCTTGATGAGGTTTATACATTGGTTCGGTGTATTAGTGCTTACTGTAGATTTTATGATAAAGGGCATCGCAGTTTATGTAAGTAAAATGGAAAAGGTCATCTATAGGATTCGTTCATTCAACCTTAATGCAATTACATGGTTTTAATTGTTTATATTGTAATGTTTTCTGTTTAATGTTTGTGTAAATATAAAACATGGCTCTACTAACAAATGGAATATGTCACTAGAGTTATAAAGGCCAAAAGAACAAATAGGTAAAAGTTTTGAAATAAAACCTAGTTTGTAATTAACACAGTTTCAACAGTAAATATAATACACAAATTAAATTGTAGAATTAATATAAATAAATAAACCATGGATAAATCTAAAATAAGAAGTAAAGTAAAACCTAGGGTTATAATTTAAAATGTAAACCCTAGAATATTTAAACAGAAATCAAACATATAGGGTTAGAATATGTAATGTGAATATTTACCTAAATCAGCCAACATTTATTCTAGATAAATAGAATAGGAAGCCTAGGATCTCATACATGTAATCTGAAGCTTCTTTAATGGATGAACCTGCACACTCAAATAACTAGCATTAACAATTCATAGGAATATTTTACCTCTATATTAGATGACGAAATCACTTGGAAACTACTACGTTCCACCCAACAATGACACAGAACCATTCCTGTTTTCAATCCATATCCCCCCAAGAGGGACTCCAACATGCAAGTAGCTTATATTTCCTAAGGTAGGGTTTCCTATCTGGTATATCATGTCTGGATCAGTTCCCCTTTTCCTTCTAGGAATTTGTTCTTCAAGAATTCACTTGAGAGCAAAACAGGAAGAATAATGACTCCCACAAGATAGATCAGAACCCAAACCCTTTCCTTCGGTTGATAATTTATAGACATAATTTTCAGTCAAAAGGACAGTAAAATCAAGAAACCTTGATTTCTTTATTTAACCCTTTTTAATTAATTTGGGGTAATTTTTAATACTTTAACTTAGGAACTTTCAACTAGTTCATAATTAGACTTTTGTAGGTATTGTACTATTTATTATCTTTTATTAATAAATAATAATGGGTGGAGAGTTTCTTTCTTTCTTTCATCATTAATATTATTACTATATTCATTCTTTATACATACCATGTATAAAATACATAATAATATAACATTTGTTAACATTTGTCTTTGGGCATCATATACCATGATCCCTAGACTTATGACACTTCTTCATTAAGGTCAAATAGGTAGATGGTTAGGTCTACTAGGCTAGGAAACTCTAAACATCCTTTCATGTTGCATTCCCTTGTATAACATGGTAGTTATTCAATACTTGATGAGAATACATAAATTCAAAATTTCATTTAATCACTTATAAATAAGTATAATGACATCAATATTTTTCTCGAGTCATTTTCACTTGGAAGTTATTAAATTCTTTTCAGTAACCCCTAGTGCATTCCAGAGCTACTCGCTCAACACTAATGCTAGGATTTACTTGTACGATGCACCTAGGGATACAATGGCCAAGGATATGATGCTCCAGAGTTTATGCTCAACATCAACATGGAATGCTCTAGGGCTTATGCCCAACACTTCCAAATATATTTTCATGTGTTCCAGAGCTTCTCGCTGAACACAAATGTAAGCATTCATGTGCTCCAGATCTTCTTGCTCAACACAAAATATTAATTACCCATTTTATCTAGAGCTCCTCGCTCAACACAAAACATTAATTACCCATGTGCTCCAGAGCTATTTGCTCAACAAAAAACATCTCATCAATCATATGCTTCAAGGTCTAGGTCCAACACAAAAAAATCATATATATATCATCAATAATTGGCTTACATGAAATATATAAAAAAATCATCATGTTCATATGTAGTTGGGTCTTCGACCCAATATATCAAAATAAAATATCAAGATAACGTCGTAATCAATAGGCTCATTCCTATAAGTGTTAGGTCCAAAATTCGGGATATTAAAACTTATCATATGAGGGGTACCAAGGTGTGGGGGTTCCTATACTTATCCTAGGGTACCATGACCTCATTAAAAACAAAAATGACCACATCATGGGCCATTTGGACTCTTTGAATTTCTACACTTCTTCAACTTACCAATGACTCTTCAATGGTACTAGGGAATAGGTTGTGGTACTAGGGAATCCACAGAAACATTTGGGGAACCATAAGACCAACTTAGGGGTACTTAAACATGTTATAGAGTGTTCAGGTATTTTTTCATTGTCCCAGGGCTCCCAAGGGATTACAACTTAGTCTTGGACAAGGTCAAAAGTTCTCCTTAGACATTGATACTTTCTCAGCCATCAGGGGCTCCTCAAGGGGAACCAAGACACACTAAACCACACATGTTGGCATCAATGACAATTTATTCAAAAATATCCACTTTTGTTATTGATGACCACTCCAAAGCCCCTTTTTCAAATGAGCTTCCTTTGTCTGTAGATCTCCCCCTTAAATCATGCGTCCTTTACCTTCTTTGTTTGTCTTTTTCTCCCCCTTTGGAATCAATGTAAAAGGGTATTTATATCATGCTCCCCATGTCATACTCTACTATTGTTGAAGATAAATGAATTAAATTAGGAGATATGATGAATCCCAATTTTTCTCTGAGGTACTCAAAAGTATCGCTTGGGAGAGGCTTATTAAAATGCCTGCAACCTGTTCTTTTGTCCCGATATATTCCAAGTTGATATTCTTTTATATGCCCAGTTCCCAAAGAAAGTGAAAATTTATTGGATTGTGCTTGGTCTTGGCCGAATGCATAACTGGATTCTTGGAGATACTGATGGAAATCATATTGTCACATAGATTTGGAATCGGGTCATTACGTGCCACGTGTATGTCTTGCAGGATTTTCTTCATCCAAAGAATTTGATTACAAGAAGATGTTGCTGCTATATATTTTGATTATGTGGTTGATAAGGGAACTGAAGACTACTTTTTGCTTGACCAACATACCAGGAAATCTCCTAGAAAGAAAGTTGTTCCATTAGTTCTTCTTCTATCATCATCACATCATCCCCAATCTGCATCTAGATAAGCTATTAATATCAACTCATTTAATTTTGGATACCAAAGTCCAAAATCCGTGGTTCCTTTGAGATACCTAAAGATACTTTTAATTACTATAATGTAAGTTTCCTTTGGGGCAACTTGAAATATTGTAACTTGTCTCACAGACTACATCACATCTGGTATGGAGGTTGTTACATATAGCACACTACTAATCATTGATGTATAGATCCTTTGATCAAATTAGATAGATTCAACGTCTTTCCTCAGCTTACAACTAGTGATCATGGGACTACTCACAGGTTTACAGTCATCCTTCAGTTCTAAGAAATAAAAATTCCTTCAAGTCTTCGAGATATCTAGAGTCCCAAGAAGAAATTCAATTCAGTGAGTAATGAAATTTCAAACTTTTTCTACATGTCCTTAGAAAATTATTGACTCAGTGAATCATTATCTCTTCCAAATATGATATCATCAACATAAAATTAAATGATGATTATGTTTTCATTATCCTTCTTGATGTACAAGTTGTTATCTCCACTTCCCATTTTAAAGATTTTTTGCAACAAATACATGCCTAATTTAGAGTACCAAGCCCTAGGATCTTGCTTTAGTCCATGTAAGGGCCTTTTGAGTATACATACACAGTCCTTGTTTTTTGAAAGATGAAATCCTTCTGGTTGTTCAATGTAGACTTCTTCTTCTAATTCCCCATTCAGAAAAGTTGATTTTACGTCCATCTGATACACTTTGATGTCTTTGGAGCAAGTGTAAGCCAATATCATCCTGATAGCTTCCATTTTGGATACTGGTGCATATGTTTTTTCAAATTCTATTCCTTCAATCTGAGGATAGCCTTTACAAACCAACCGAGCTTTGTTTCTGATCACATGTCCATCTTTATTCAGTTTGTTTCTGAAAATCCACTTTGTTTCGATCACATTCTTGTTACTTGGTCTAGAAGCAAGTTCCCATGTTCCATTCTTATCAATTTGATCTAATTTTTCTTGAATTTATTTGACCCACTATTCATATGTACTCGCCTCTCTGAAAGTTCTTGGTTCAATTGTAGACAATAGAGAGAAGTGTACCTGCTCATTTTTTTAGGATAGTCATCTTCTAGTTCCTATTATGTCATCCTTATCACCAATAATTTGATCTAATGGATGATTCTTCTTACACATTTTCTTAGGTATCTATTGATCCTTATGTTCTGCTTGTTCCATAGTTGGTTGATTTTGTTATTTATCTTCAGAGAGTTGTTCTTCATCTAGTTTTTCTTCCATTTTAATTTTTTTCATTTCTTTCTGATTGAAAACTTCCTCTTCTTCATCGTCTGATTCTTTTGAGTATTCTCTACATGGTGTTAGTCTTCCCTCATGTATATTCACATTAATACTTTCGATCACCTTGTCTAGTCTCAAATTGTATCATTTCTAAGATTTCATTTTGGATGAATATCCAACGAAAATTCCCTCATCTACTCGAGAGTATCACCTGCTTCCAATTTTTTTTTAAGTGTCGTACACTTGTTTCTCTTTTGGTCCATAGCTCGTAGGGAATTTTATCATTTTTTTTTATGAGTTTAATCCTATGCTTAAGATGTGTATTGTTGTATGAATTGTATGTCCCCAAAATTTGTCATTTAACTTGGATTCATTCAACATGGTTCGAGCCATCTCCATTACTGATCTATTCTTTCTTTCAGCGACTCCATTTTGCTAAGGTGTTCTAGCTACTAAAAAATGTCTCTTTATTCCATGCTCTTCAAATTACTTTCTGAATTCATCAAAAGTGAATTCTCCACCATTTTCGGATCTTAGGCACTTGATTCAAGACCCTATTTCACTCTCGACTAGTTCCTTGAACGGTTAGAAACATCCAAATACTTCTAATTTCCTTTTGAGAAGACATACCCATTTCATCCTGGTATAGTTGTTAATGAGTAGCATGAAGTATTTTTCACCATTCAGTCCAAGTTTAATTTTCGTTGGTCCACATAAGTCAGTGTGGACGAGTTCCAAAGATTTTGTAGAATAATTCTATTTTGTCTTAAAATGGACTCTTATATGTTTTCCATGTTGATACTGTTAACATACAGAGTTAGCAAGCTTTTAGACTTTCGACATATTTCAAACTGCTTATTTTTTGTAGATTTTGACCAAATTGTCAAAATGTATATGCCCCATTATTTTGTTCCAAAGACATCTTTCATCTTTGTTTCCCAGGTAACATTTCTCGGACTCGATCTCATATAACACGTATAAGTTGTTTTGAGTCCTAGTGGCTATGTCTATTAACTTCCTTGATCATTGCTTCCTTATTTTGCATCTTTTTGTGTTGAATATGAGTTGATGTCCTTGATCACACATCTGACTGACTCTTAGCATATTATGTTTCATGTTATCTACAAGCAAGACATTTTTAGGACGGGATTTTTTACTTACGAGCTTTACTTTTCCCTTTCCCAATAATTTTGCTGAATTGTTATTCCCAAACGATACATATACTTTATCATTTTCAATATTGACAAAAGCATCTTTGTTACCTATCATATGGTTGGAGAAACTGCTATCAACATACCATTTACCAAAGATGTGATTCTGAGCTTGAAGGGAAATTCCACAATCATAGTTCTTCTTGCATTTGATCCATACCTTGTGTTATAGCTTATTTTACCACACATGGTGAATCAAATTTGTATGGCCTTCCCTATCCCTCTGTAGACTCCTTAGACCCCATGGACCATTTTTGTTCCTTTGATGTTTCAAAGATCATCCCTAAAAACATGCAAAAATTTCCATACACGACTTTTAAACCCTTTATCGCATATATACGTGGGTTTGACCCATAAAATAGGGTACATCGGGATGTGAGCAAAAGGCCAAATTATTTTGGAGTTTTCCTTGATGTGGATCCAACTCACTTGTCTCCTAGCCTTCCATATGCCTTGAGGTCGCTCAGATTCGCCCTTTCATTACCCCATTGAAGAGCTATCTAAGGAACGCTTTGGATACATTAAAGGCATGAGGAATTGAGAGAAAGAAAACTATAGTCCATTGTTTCCAGAGCTTATACTTGAGTCCGCATCGCTTTGTCCCTTGGAGCACTTTTTTTTTCTTCCCAAGCTTGCCCTTTGCTTGTGAGCTTCCTATCGAGAGATGGAGGATTGAAGTTGTTATCTCTCCAGGAAACTCCTCTAGGTTGTAGCTCGAGGATACCTGGTAACTTAAAAAAAAATTGGGTTTTATGATATGGATCAAGCTGGATAACCTATATAAACTATCACTCTCAAGACATGCATGAAGATCACTCAATTACAAGGTTTTTAGTTACAACTTGTTCAGTAGTTTGACAAAAAGGTGTAGGGATGGAGAACTCACCAGGCTAGCAGAATTACACATATAATACACACATATAAATGGATAAACCCTACTGAGGATGGTAGTTATAAATCCAATATCACTAAATAACCAATAGGATGATAGCTATCATCTTTTTAATAAATCTGACAATGACCTAAATGCACATTTAAGCAATAAAGATAGTAAAGAAAGAGATGGCTGAACAAATTACAACAAAAGAGCTTGTATCAAGAATAAACTAGATGAAATTCTTGATAATAGAATAGGATTACAAATCCCTAGAGTCGAAACTTTATTAATAATTTAATCATGGGATTTATAGCCTTCTACAAATATCACAGATCCTGAAAATCTGATTTGTTTATACAAAAATAATGAAAGTAATAACTTTTCTAGATTAGGGCTTCAAACCATTGCTAAATATTTGTTTATCTACTATGAAGATCTATTTCACTGAGCAGTCCTTTGATGACTTAAGTGGTCGCTGATCATTCCCACTACTAGTTCACTTTGAAATTGCCGCCAACAGCTAGTGTATCAACATTTAACTAAAGTGCCCCATCCTGTTCAATCTGCCCAAAACTTTTTACGTTGTTGCCACAGTCGCCAATTAGAGGATTTTTATTTTAGCTCATCAGTGCTCCAAGTCTCAATGCTACTGTCATTTTGGCACTCCAAATCTCAATCTCTAATCCACTGGATTTTCCTCTACCTTGTCGCCGTAGTCATTGATCAGAAGCTTTTCCTTCTATGTCATTGGCACCCCAAATTTGAATGTTGTAGCAGTCTCAGTGCTCCAAGTCCCTAGCGTTACGATGGTTTCCTCATCGACACTTTCCCTTACTATACTGTCACTGATCGAAGGATGAAATGAACAAACTTTATTGCTATCGAAAGTCTTTTTATGAAGGAAATGGAGCTTTAGTTATCTGTGCTGCCGACACTGCAGAGGAGTTTAGCCTTAAATTTGTCGATCTACAGTACTTAACTCTCCTGATCCCTGATGATTTCCCATTGTCACACTATCGGAATGATTTTCTGTTGATTGATCGGAAGCCGTAGTTTGTATATATTCCACTGTTTCGGCTCCTTAGTGGGTTAACTCGGCGACGGTTTATGTTTTCAAACTCTGACATGTAGTCTTTAGTTTCTCTGATTGGCGGTGATTTTTTGTTATGGTGGAAGCTGTAGTTAGTTTGTTTCCCACCGTTGCGGCTCCTTAGGGAACTAGCTCACCGATAGTTAGTCCTTGTAAGTTCCGACACTGATGAGTCTGTATTTTTTCAAAACTCGTAGTAAGTCTTTCTTTCACAGTTGTGGCTCTTTAGTGGAATAACTCACCGGCAGTTAGTATTTTCAAGTTTTGACGCCGAAGTTTTATTCTTCTCGCAAAACTTGTAGTCTATAAGTTTTCCACCATTTCGGCTCTTTACTGGACTAAATTGCCGATACCTTCATGTTTTCAAGTTCCAAACTAATTTCATCGCTATCAGAGGTAGGTGGAAGTTTTAATCGTAGCTTTCAATCACTATATTCTCCATAGTGGTGAAACTTTTAGTCACTCTTTTGTCCATGGTGGCGGAACCTTAAGCCACTATCTTCTCCGATCACTGTTTAAGAATGTTTCAATGGTAGTGAAAAGTTTATCAATACTCCTAACTGCCGAAGGGGTCTTCCACCTATTATTTATCTTCCTTCTTTTGGTGGCTAATGAGATATTCTATTCGTCACCCAAGCCATCGAAGCTACAACTTTGTGAAATTCACATCCAAATAAAAAACAAAGTCTTTCAAACTATCAGTGATCTTCATATCCTTTATTGCACGATTTAAATTCTTCATACTATCAAAAATAAATTTATTTTATTTTGGGAGATAAGATCTAGCTCCTACCCGGGGATGGGAACCTCCCTGTGAGGTCCCAAGAACACCAGACCAAAATGCCTTTCCCTAAAAGCAACTAAGCAACTTAAAACTATTCTTTATTATTCCATTGGGCATGGATTCTTATTCTGAAAGAAAAACAATCTACTATCTACTAATTTACAATCATAAGGCCTCAGAGCTTGAAATAAAATAGATCTTTAGGAACCGCCCATTTATTGGGCCATCGAATACCTCTTCACCTTCCAGATTCTGCAAGTTGAAGGTGTTATTCTCATATACCTAGTCTATAACAAAACGACCAATCCATAAAGAGTCAAATTTTTCTACATTTCCCCTTGTCCTGTTTGATAGCATCCCACTTGAGGACCCAATATTTGACCTGGAAGTTGTCTTCCTTTGCTCTTTTGTAAAACATGCCCTTTATCCTCTATTGATGAGCCTCTGATTTTTCTACAACTTGCTCCCTGATATGCCGTAACTCCACCAAATCCATCATCCTTCTCATTATATCATTTGGCTCATCTTCCTCTTCCTGGAAGAAATTTTCCACTGGAAGGGTGAGCTAGATAGGAAAGATGACCTCAAGGCCATAAAATAACTTGAATGGAGAAGTCCCTATGGATCTTTTGTCTGTTACCCTATCAGCCCATAAAGAAAACTTAAATTTTGAATCCCATCTTTTCTGATTTGTCTCTAGCAGTTTCTTGATGATTCAGACTAAGCTTTTGTTGGATGACTCAGCCAGGCCATTACCTTGTGGGTAATAGGATGTGGAGTGCACCAGTTGAATACCCAATGATTCACACATTTAAACTAGTGATCTAGCCTTAAAAGATGGCGCATTATCAGTCACTAACCTTACTGGGAAACCAAACCTACTGAAGATGTTCTCATATAAAAATATCATGATGACTTAATGAGTTGCATTTCTTGTGGGCACTGATTCTATCCATTTGGTAAAGTAGTCACTAGCTACTAAGATCCATTTGTACTGTCCACTGGTAGATGGATTTATTTCACCTATGAAATCTAGACTCCATTGCTGGAAAGGCCCATTCACTGTAATAGGCCTAAGGGGCAAGGATTTGAGCTGCTGCTTCCCTATAAATATTTGACATTGGTCACAGGCCCTTACAAAAGTGCATATATCAACAAAGAGGACTGGCCAATAGTATCAGGCTTTTAACATCTTGTGGGATGTGGTTTTCCAGTAGTGGTGTGTTAAAATATTGTAACTTCGAAGAATATTCTATATGTATTTCCTTGTGGTCCCCGATGTTCCTACCAGGAGAACCACTTGTATTACTTTGTACGCTAATGCTCCTAATCAGAAGAACTAATAAGAGTCATGAGGTAGTCCCCTCTAATTGTAAAGGTGGGTCATTAGCACCCTAGTGTGATTACTTGAGCCTACATGTGTAACTTGAGCCTACATGATTAACTCGAGCCTACATGATAGATGAGTTAACTTAAGTGAATGGATGAATATAAATAGAGGCGTAGTGCTCCTCATTTGGAACACACTCTCACTTCTGTAGCTCATTTGTGGAGAAGAGAAGTAGCTGGAGAAGGAGGAGGATCAGGCTTTGATATCCTTGCTGGTTTTATCTTTTATCTTTTATCTTTTTGGGGCATCTATATTGAGGAAGCTTTTTCTGGGTTTTTACCTATAGGGTTTTCCCAGGATAAATATTTGTGTTCCTTTTGTATGGTTGTGCTTGTCTATCTTTTAGTGATCCTGTTTATATTCTTTTGTTATGAAAATGAAATGAAAAACTGATGTCTTAGCTAACCATATGAAAATTTAACATGGTATTAGAGCCACCTTGAAAAGAAGACATTGTGCAGATATAGAATCTAGGGCTTCTTACTTTTTGGTTCTGTCTCCACAATCGATCAACAAAAGAAGGCTAGGCTGACTCTCTATTGAACGGCGCATATTTCTGTCGAAGCGGAATTCGAGTCCAAGCATCTTTAGTTTTCGGTGTGGGAAATTAGGGCTTCTTGCAGAAGAATAATTTTTGAGTGAGCCCAACATAGGATTTCTCTCCTCATTAAAATCAAATTTTAGAGACCTGGATCAAGATTTTGGTTGGGTGAAACTCCAGGAAAGTCAAACCCTAGTTTGACCCAGAGCTAGAAAAACCCTAAATACTAAAACAACTAAGTTTTTGTATATTCACTACATCCAAATATTGGAAAACGTTAAGGAGATGAAAATTACAGAGACCGAATGTATAATCTTGATGAACATTGTTTCCAAAAAGCAGCCTCAGATTCACTATATTCTAGGAGGTATGATCCCTTCAAGTTAGGGTTCCATCTTCTTCCAGAATTCATCCCTAAACAGGACACCTAGGGAAAATTCCTATATCTTGGGATACAGAGGTCCAAATGGAATTCCTGAAGATGTTCCAGAAATAGAACAGACTGTACATTCTGTGGTCCGAATTTTAGAACCTGAAGATGAGCCAGTGAGACGTGGAATGCCATACAACTTCATTGTTTTGAATAGTCCTGTAACAGGTCACCTTGGGAAAATAATCATAAATCCCAATTGGTGACACCAATTATGATGAAACCTGTGGTTTTGGATCAGGGACATGTGCGGTTACCTCCGTGTGAAACTTCATACATAGAGGAGTAGTAACTTCAGAGATATCATAGAAATAGTAACAGGTATTTTTGCAGAAGAAATTGGAAAACTAGGGCTTCCTGTTCTCGGAGCTTCCCTCCACTGTTTTCAGAAAAGGAGTACATTGGACAGCTCCATTTGAAGAGATATATATTTCTATCCAATCAGATCTGAAATATTCCAAGTTTTGAAAATTAGTGTTTCTCTGACAAACCCTAGATCAGCCAGCTCCGGAAGCAGGACGGACACCTCAAATCGGTAAGATCTAATCTTTTGCTATATGCATTTGAGGTTCTCATTTCAAAGTGATATATCACATCAGCTTGATCACAGTCTTGGTGAGGTTGACAACTTTCAAGCATGGAAGTATTTGATCTCTCTGAAGAAAATGAATTGGACACCTTCATGAGTAGAGAGGTTCCAGTTCCAGAAGGAGATGAAGCTCAAAGCCTTACACAAGAAGAACTTGATCAAGGCCAAGAATATCATTGTTGATTCAATCATAGATCAACTTGTACCACAAGTGTCTTACCTAAAGACACCGAACATGTTTGATTCCTTGATTAAGCTATTTTAAGATAAGAACATAAATCAGAAGATGGATTTGAGAAAATAGTTGAAGAATGTGAAAATCCAGAATGCAAAACATCTTCAAGCGGTAGAAGAAGAATTGGAGAATACAGAAGTGGTGATAGCCACCTTGAATGGTCTCCGAGGATCATAGAATTCATTCATTCAAGGAATGTGTTCCAGAAGGAAGTAATTACTTTTAATAGACTCTAGGAAGAAGAATAAGTTCGACTCATAAGAAGAGAAGAAGAAGATGGAAGCAATTGAAGATCAAGCTCTCACCATTCAAAGAAGATCCCTCAAGCGATGAGGAATGTGAATAACTCAATTCTTAAAGAACCTCTTATCCATATTATCATTTGGATAAGAAATGATGATGTCATGAATGAAGAAGATGATGAAGTAGAAGGATCAAGAAGGAGTCTACCCATGAAACGAATAAAAGATAAGTATTCAATTGTCATTGCATGATATTGCTTTGTTATTCATTTGATTATATTTAGTTGATGTGTTACGCTTGATAGATTGTTTGCATTAATGACTGTATACTACTAATATGATTGTGATGGGTAAGTAGCTCATGGTTCCATAGAACTCTCCATTGCTACTTATCAAACCTCTTTGCTGACATATTAGTGCAGAATCTCAATGATGTCATGATAAAGATGGAAGACATGTAGAAAGTTTTCATGAGACATGGATGAATGTTGTATTGGCTAAAATAATTTGTCATTATGCATACGTTTTATAGTTCTGACCATGTAACTGGTGCATTTTAATTGTAGGAAAGGTCGTTTACAACCTCCTACAAGAAAAGAAGGATGAGACTTGTTTCTAAGAACAAGTGATGACAATTCAAGATTCACTCCAATAAACATGAATCTGAAGCTCCCAGGGTCAGAGACACCATGACAGAAGAAAGAGATTCAGAGAGTAGTAAATCCACCTCGAAGGATGAATACCACCATGGGTATGAGAAATAACTCAAGATGAAGAAAATAATGCTATGAAAGAAGCTATGATCGAATAATAACACTTGATCATGGGGAATGATGTATATGATATGATTTCAAGACATAAAGGGAAGTATATGTCAAGCATAGAACCACCTGTACAGAATGAAGAGGAAATATGATACTCCACTTCAGGGGGAGTGACTACAGAAGATATCTAAGTTTGACATGGTATGACATGATGGACAGCTTCCTGATGGATTGAGAATTTACCAAGAGTAAAGTGGGTTCCAACCTTCAAGGTTGAATGCAGAAGACTAGGATATGTTGATGACTTGACAAGATGAACTCATGAAAGATGTTATGATACTAGAATGATGTTTGGGATATAATACTCAAACCAGAAAGCAAGAATGTGGTATCTTCCAAATGGATCAGTAAAATAAAATATGCTGATGATGAAGTAAGGAAAGACTTGTGGCTTCTCTCAGAAAGAGGAAATTAATTCTGAAGAGACATTTACTCCAAGAAGCAAGGTATACTTCCTTTAGAACTATCATGGTAGTTTCTTTCATGATGAAGTAAAGACAAGCCTTCCTTAATGGTATGATTAAGGAAGAGTTTTACATTGAATAGTCACAAGGATTTGAAGTTGAAGACAAATGGACTCACGTATGCAAGTTAAAGAAGGCCCTCTATGGTCTGAAGCAAGATCCCAGAGCTTGGTATGGAAGAATAGATAGTTTCTTGACGAGAATGGGATTTTCCAAGAGTAAAGTCGATCCTAACCTTTATCTCAAGGTTGTAAAAGATGAACCTGGCATCCTGTTATTATATGTGGATGAACTACTTCTGACAGGGAATGAGAAACAAAGTGTAGAATGCAAGAAGAAGTCTGCTGAAGAATTTAGACCTTGGTCTAATACTTTATTTCATAGGTCCAGAAATATGAAGGAATCTTTCTCAATTAGGGAAAGTATGAAGTGCAAACTTTGAAAAGATTTGATATGTTGGAATGCAAAGTCATGGCCACACCCATGGACTCCAACCTAAAGCTGATAACTCATCAGAGTTAGTGGATGTGACTCATTACAGACAGATCATTGGGTCATTAATGTACTTAACAAATTACAGACCAGACATTTGTTTTGTTGTGAACACCTTAAGTCAATATCTTGTTCAACCAAGACGGGTTCACCTAGTAGCCACAAAACGTGTGATGAGATATCTAAAAGGGACTGTAGACTTTGGTCTATACTATGATGGTAGCCATGAGTATAGATTGTATGGCTACACATATGCAGATTGGGCTGAAAGTATCTCGGACAGGAAAAGCACATTAGGTAGATGCTTTTGTTTGGGGTTTGCTATGAGTTCATGGTTTAGCAGGAAACAGTCCAGTGCTTCTCGTAGCACGGCTGAAGAAAAATACATAGCAGATTGCTCTGCTAAGTTGTGAATTCATATGGCTTCAGAAGCTGATATCAGGTCTATTTGAACTGAAGATGGATACTACAATGATTCTATGTGATAACCAGATTTGTGATGACAAAGAACCCTATGTTTTGATTGTAACACATAGAAATCAGGTATTTCTACATACAAGATAAGATGCAGATGATTATGTTTCAGTATTTACATACTGTAGATGCAGATGATGATGATTCTGTATTTCTATAATGAAGATATAGATGATGATGCTTTCAGTATTCACATACTGGAGATACAGATGGTGATAGTTCAGTATTCACATACTGGAGATACAGATGGTGATAGTTCAGTATTCACATACTGAAGATGTAGATGATGATGGTTTGAATGATGATGCACTGATGAAGTCTCTATCTCGGGTAAAGTTCGAACACTTTCGAGACAAGCTTGGTGTTGTTTTAAAATACCTTCCTTGAAAGGGGGAGTAGTGATGTTGCAGTGGGATTGTATCATCCTGAGACATTTGTCCAAAAGTGATCCGGTGAGCTCGGTCCTTGTTGGGGCGTAGACCTTGAAGGTCCTTAATTTTGGCAACTTCGTAGTTTTAGTGCGAAGCTTGTAAGCGGAGTTGCGGTTTAAAATAGTCTTAGGGGTTTTGGGGTTGGGTCGAACCCCCTATTTTTGTAAATAACCCATGGTTCAAACTCATGGTTTTTAAGCCCATGGCTTAAACACATGGTATTGTAATAGTGCACTTGTATAAATAGGCACTTATGTAAAGGAGAAAAGAGCTTTTTCGAAGGTTTTTAGTATGATGATAATTTGATGCAAAGAAGCTAAGGCCTATTTTGGGTTTAAGGTTAAGTCCCAGCTGTGTGTGTGGATGAGCTCTGCAACTGAGTGCATAGAGGGTTTTGTAAGAAAGGATCTGCAGCTGAGTACACATATCAGAACTATTGTTTGTAAGGAGTTGAATAAAAACGCAGTTCTGTGGACGTAGTGCCTACACTGGGGGTGAACCACGTACATCTTGTGTTCTGGTGGTTCCTTTTTGTTTTGTGTTGTTTTGTTTTATGCAATTGATAAGTAGGTGAATGATAAGCAAGATATATTGTTAAGAATTAACTTCGCTGTGAATTCCTAGTTAAGGGTAGAGCAAGTAACTGTCTGTTTATCTAAACTGCGAAGCTAATTAAGTGACTGTCGAAGATCTGTGTTGTATGATTAATATTTGTTAAGGCTAAAGGTACAGTAATATGCCTCTTTTTGCTACAGAAACCTGATTCTGCGGCACCCCATAGCTAATTCGGGTGAGACTGCAACCTGTTCGCCAGTTGTTGCTGAAAGGGCCAACACTGTGGGTCTTTTTGTTGGTTAAGATAATAGTATAAGAACCTAGGTCTACCCTAAGTACCAACAAATTGGTTTCGTTTCCGGTTGAACCAGTATCTGCTCAAGAGGGATCTACGTTGTACCTCGAGGGACATGTTTTGGAGGCCCTCAGTAAAAGAAATTGGTGACTGGATTGAAGACACCTATCTGAAATTTGTTGAACAAGAAAATAAGGATCCTCATCATAGCTCAGACAACTTCTTGCAAAGGTACATTTTTTCTGATATTTATGAAACTTTCTTTGGTAGTATCCACATAGAATTGCACTAGTGATTATCCACGTTGACAAAAACAAGGACAAACTTCCAAGAAGATCAGTCTCCTTCCTAGAGCCCAGAAAGAATTAGCCTATTGAAAAGAGTGAAGAATGTGGTATCTAGAGCTGTTGACTTCTGGACAACGCGAACCCTTGAAGCATTTGTGATGGAGTTCGCCATCAACACACATACTTCTTTCAGTGAAGCAGAAAGATAGTTCTTGAAAGGACCAAGGGGTAAGTACCTGAATTCACTTAGTCTAAAAATTAAAATGCTCTTGGCTGAAAAATGCATATTTATTATTGATTCACATTGCTAGATTTAGTGCTACTAACCTATGTTTGAAAGTGAAAGTGAATTCGACGAGAAAAGTGGTTTGCTTCGCAATGGTAAAAGATATAAGAGAACTTTTGGATCCTTTACCCTAGGCCAGAATACCGATTATAACCCCTTAAGCCTAGAAGAGTTTGAATTTGAAGAAACCCCTTTTGTTGAAAACCCTCCTATAACTCCACAGTGAAGATCTGTTATGCTTGAGAACCCGTTGCAGTCCAAAAGTAACCCTAGCCCGAGTAGTCCTGTCGCAGGTCATTCTACCTCAGTAAGTTCCCCCCCCCCCGCTTGATTCGCTATGGCCCATGTAAATGATGATATCAAGGTCCCAGTATTTAAAGGAAATGGATCAAAGGATCTAGAGCATTTTTGGTTCCTATGCGAAGCTATTTGGACTGCTAAGAATATTACAGATCAGAATACAAGAACAGCACAGCTGGTCACCTCTTTCAGAGACCAAGCTTTGACCTGGTTTATGAAGTTTTCCAGTAATCAGAACTATGTCTTGGTCGATATTAAAGAAACAATGATTAAAGAATTTAAGAAGCCTAAATCAGAGTCACAGTCTATAACTGAACTAAAGGAAATTCAGCAGAAGTGAGGTGAATCAGTTTGGGACTTTAATCAGAGGTTCAAGGTTCTGCTGGATCAAGTTAGTTTCACTATTGGACCAGAACAGCATAAAGAATGGTTCATTACAGCACTGCTACCTCATATCAGGACTCCACTTATGCAACAGAAGGTTGCTGATCAGCAAGAGGTGTTGGAAATTGCCATGAAACTTGAAACAGCTCCTATCGGAGATAACTCTGGAATAGCCCAAATATAAGCATAGTTAGCAGAAATAGCTTTGGATCTTTGTGACATGAAGAAATGGAAAGATACTCGCGAAGAGATTTGGTGTACATGATGTAAGACAGAAGGTCATGACAAAGAACAATTCCCTGCACTAAGAAACTATCCGAATACTAGTGCACCGAACCCGTTTAATCCTACTGTCCTAAATTGTGAGATCTATAGAACAACTGGTCAGCATCAACCTGAAGATTGCTATCTGCTGCAGAGATATGTTCAAGTACCTAAGAATCCCTACTGCAAGTTCTATAAGTCAGTTGGACACAATGAAGATAAGTGTCACAGCTTTGACCTCATGAGAGAGTGAACATATGATGCTTATAAGGTACAACCTGATGCACAAGGAAATGATGGATATGGTTACCATGGTAATACATCAGGTCGAGGTAATTTCATAGGTCGTGGTCGAGGCTAGGTAATTTTATATAACTGTAATCAGGTAGGACATGTATCTAGAGACTGTCAAAACCCAACTATGACATGTCTATATTGCAGAGCAGTCGACCATGTGATTGAGCAATGTCCACAGTTGATAGACAAGATACAAGAAAGAAATGGCGCTCTGTTATAGTGTATTTCACCACTCTAGGTGAATCACACTTTGTATGGCCTTCCCCTGTCCTGCTACAGACTCCTTAGACCCTATGAACCACTTTTTGTCCTTTTATGTTTCCTTGATCATCCCTAAAAACACATGAAAAATGCTATACGTGACTTTTAAACATATAAGTGCGTACATACACGGGTTTGACCACTAAAACCGCGTACATCAGGATGTGTGCATAATACAAATCCTTTTGGAGTTTTCCTTGACATGGATCCGACTCATTTGACTCCTGGCCTTCCCTATGCCTTGAGATCACTCGGATTTGACCTTTCATTACCCCTTTGAAAAGCTATATAAGGAACCCCTTGGTACATTGAAGGCATAAGAGAGAATTGAGAGAAAAGAAACTATAGTCCATTGTTGCCGGAACTTATGCTTGAGTCTGCATCCCTTTGTCCCGTGGAGCACTTTTGTGTTCTTCCCAAGCTTGCCTTTTGCTTGTGAGCTTTCTATCAAGAGATGGAGGATTGAAGTGGTGGAGGCCCAAGTGGGGGATTCAGTTTCTCCGGTTCGCAGACGTGCCATCAGAGGTTGTATCTTGTAATCTCTAATTTATATTAATAGAAATATATTTTCCTGTCCAATAATGTGTGTTCGAATGAATATGTTCTCCATTGGATTATGTCAAATGCTTGTACATTATTGATTATATATGCTAGAATAGATCTAACACCATGATATATAGAATGCTTGTATTGTTTACTTGTTGTTGAGGAAGTAATAGATCAATTCAAGCTGAAGATTGGAAAGCTCAACGGGGATCTACTTCAACAGTCCGGAATAAGGTACGAGGTCTGATCCTTTAGTGTTAGACATTTAATTTGTATTGCATATTGGAAAGGATTGATTTATGGAGTAAAGCTGTCTGTTGTGGTACCCCAAGCCATCGGAATTTCTCTCTGTAATACAATTGGCGATTCTACTGGGGATGTTCCTTGTTTTTATTTGGGGGTTTGCGGGCACAATGGGCTTGATATTATTGACTTTCTCTTGGTTTCTCCCTGTTTCTGTGTCGCATTTTATAGTATGTTTTTCCATTGACACTCCCCTATATTGGTTTGGCCTTGGCCTGCTTTTTACCACTGCCTTCTCTGCATACGCATGTTTTTGGCCAAAAGTCGCGTACATATGCAGCTATTCTTTAAACAGTCGTATACATCCTCCCTTTTGGTGAGTTTTATGTTGTGGGAAGTTGCTGGGTGGGTTGTGAGTGTGTTGTGTCTTTCTTGGGTTTTTTGTTGTCTGTTGGATGCTTCTTTGGTGACCAGAGACCGCATTTTCATTGATTTTTCTTTTAAAGTAGTTTTAGTCATTTATCCTTTTTGTTTTGCCATTAGTGCATTACTCTTTTTTGTCTCGGTGTCTTGCTGGGATTGTCTTTTATACTTGCTGCAGAGACTGAGAGTTTTAGATGACTTTTATTGCATTTTTCATTCTTTTATATTGAAAAATACAAAGTAGTTGCAATCTTAGTTGCATCTTAGATATGGATTTCAGGAGGTACTTGCATTAGATTGCTTGGATGAGAGTTGTTTTTAGGCTTTCATATAGGAAGGATTGCATTGAAATTCGGAAAAGAATATATATTTATGCATCTCATGTAGTGGCATACCCTATTTTTCATTTGACAAAGATTGCACTTAGCATTGTTTGTTATTGTGTGCATATTTACTTCACTGCTGAGTCATAACTTGACTAGTTGCATGACCATTTCCCTTTGAGTAATTACAGCCAATTAAAATCAATGCTAAATTAAAATGAACTACACTCTTTTCTTTTCTAGGGTGTAGAAACAAGCTTAGGTTTAAGGATCTTGGAATAGTTCATTGTAAGTCAATTCTCCAAGATCACTAAACAACAACATGTATGTGTCTGTCCAGGTGAGTGTGTTAAATCCTTGGTATAACCAATGTTTCTCAAGATCCTCCTCTAAAAAGGGAGTTAAGCACAAGGTAGTGTGAGTGATTATTGATTGGGATGACCCCTAGTCATAACTGAGTAGCACCAGAGATATTTTCAGGATTGTATTAGTATCTGGGGGCTCTTTCGAGAGTTTCAGGATTTGCTACCCTACCCATACAGTCAGTCCCTCCTGCGACTGTCCGCCTGAGCATTGATTATATTGAGGTGACCTTAGTTACCTTACCTAGGTTATTGAGGGGGTACTCTGTAGGGGTTATTCTGCAGGTGTCCCGGCCAGGTAGAGGTCAGACAACACAGCCGCTATATGTGTTGAAGCTAATGGACACTATAATTGGTTACGCACCTCCGCTTGTACTGTATGGGAGTTTCAAGCCTCTCCTAGGCGAGACATACCTGCTGCATTTGGGAGCTCACATATCCTTCCCTTGGTTTGCTTGTATTTTGGCTGTATATTTTCTTAGGAGTGTGCTCTTTGTGCGCTAGTTGGCCTTTGGGATCATGGTTACTTGAGTATATTTATGCTCTCTTGAGTTCAGGTCCTTTTATTTTCAACATGCCTGGTATCCTATCACCCGTCTTGGTCCTAGTATGGACCCTGGTGTCAGACTTGGGGGCATCACAGCCCCTTACCATGCTCATAGATTTGAAGTGGTCACATTCTTCCCTCTACTCCATTTGTGGAGGATGTTGACTCCCTTCACTCGATCTTTACACTGGTGGTCACCCTCATGGGGGTGATGGTGGATGCGTGAACATTGGGTCTACACCTTACTTTCCTTTTTATGTCCCATCGTTCACCGCATTGTTTCCTTTGGGAGCGGTTGTCATGATCATTCCTCCCTATATCCTATAGTTTGGATTATTTATAGACTATTTTGGGTTGTTTTGAACTAATATGGTTGTCATGTAGGATCCAGTTTTTGTACACTCTCTCCGAGATTTTGACCTGTTCGTTCCTATCATAGGTATTATGTCTAAATTGGCATATAGGTTAGGATTTCACACCCTCTTGCACTTATGCATTGCCTTATGATTGTTCCATCTTAGCCTTAGGTATGAATCCATTCCATGGTATCACGAAACCTTCATGCTGCTATTAGAAGTGGTACTATGTGAATGGTAGAGCTTTCCTATACATGGGTGTCCTAGTTAACTCCCCTTTACATTTGGTACCCATGTTGTGAGACCTCTCTTAGGTCCGGGAGTCCATTGTATAGTATTGCCATGACATTTAACAAGAGCTTCATACTCCTCTTGATCTTTTGCTGGCCTGTTTCCCTTAGGACTCCCTCATATCAAGTTGTGAATGCATTATCATGACCTTTGCCTATATTATTGAGCTTTATGCTGGCTCCCCTAACATTTTGTTTCAACCATATAGCCCGAGCTTGTCTCATGTCTAGCCATGAAGAGCCATTTTTTATATCCTTCGCAGCTTGATTCCCTTTTTACTGGGAGGGGATTTTCCCCCGAGTGTTGATATCCTACACATGTATCCTTACATTGAGCATAGGTATGTTCCACTTCTTGGAACTAGTTTGTTTTCCCTTATGACACTCGTATCCTCCTAGTTTGTAACTATAAAGCTAGTTTATTCTTTTTTCAAGATTTTCAAATAAGTCAAAAAGTCCAAAAAAATCAAGAAACCAAAAAGTCGGACAAGGAAAGATGTTATCTTTGGCAGCTGTCGAGTCGTGTCGCCTTTGAACAAAGCACTGTATATCACATCCATTGGTTGGGTTATAGTTTGACTTTAGGATATGTACTCTTTTATCTGAGTTTATCTCCACCGAATGGTTAAGCTTCCAGTCCCTGTGGAGCCTCTGTTGATGCCTCTTGTGTCACAGAGATGTCCCAGTTTGTATATCGAGTCTACACTTCCTTCATTCAGCCACCATACACCGTTATGCTCTTATTCAAAGGAATTTGAAACCTGAGTCGGCCATTCCTTAGTTATCTTGACTTTGCATGTCGGCCATTCCCAGTAGAGTTACTGGTTCATGCACTTTATGATCGAGTCCTTCCACATTATACAGCTTTGCTGAGTACCTCGTGTTGGATGATGAGGGATTCCTTAATACCCTCCTTCCAGTGGATTTCATCCCATCAACTTTAGATCATTTATTCTGGGATTGGAGTCTAGAGTCATTTTGAGTGCCTTGAGACTTGCAGTCATCAGTGGCAGGTTCTCTCGCCATCGACAGTTTCTTGGGAATACATCAATGTCCCATGATCGATGGATCCTTTCAAGTGTTTGAACTCCACACATTTATTCACAGTTGTTAGTTTGCACTCTAGTACCTTGATTCCCATTTTCATTATCGGTGGGTGATCTCGCATCTGTTAACGGTATACATTAATGACCTGTAATCAGACGATGGACTACTATGTTCGACCTCGACACCTCTCTTTGCATAGTAGGACATGTACTCGTAGCGGTTTGTGTAGAAGACTTTCCAAATTGGCAGCATCTCTTATATGCTACCTCCTTGATCGTGCCAGTGTTCATGAGATATCAACTCTCGTGACTTGATTCCAGTGTATGTCAGACATTTCCAGCCACTATGGAGATCTTGATCTATTGTATATCTTCTACCATTTTGGAGATCATGGTCCTTTGTATATCTTCATCATGGAGATTCTGATCTATGTATATTGTACGTGGCGATGACCACATATGTGATATCATGTATCATGCCTATTCATGGCCATTGTACTCTTATGTATCCGGGACTGCTATATGAATTTGCAATTATATGCAGATTTGTATTATGGTACTATGCTGATTGGGTGGCTGGTCTTCCATTTGGGATCCTTCATCACTCCACTTCTGGTATGGACTTATAATGTATTTTGGCCATCGTATGACCCCTCTAACCTCACACATTAGGGGGCATCTATTATAGCGGATTTCACCACTCTAGGTGAATCACACTTTGTATGGGCTTCCCCTGTCCCACTGTAGACTCCTTAGACCCTATGGACCACTTTTTGTCCTTTGATGTTTCCTTGACCATCCCTAAAAACACATGAAAATGCTATACACTTCTTTTAAACATATAAGCGCATACATACGCGGGTTTGACCACTAAAACCGTGTACAACGGGATGTGTGCATAATCCAAATCCTTTTGGAGTTTTCCTTGACATGGATCCGAATCATTTGACTCCTGGCCTTCCCTATGCCTTGAGATCGCTCGGATTTGACCTTTCGTTACCCCTTTGAAAAGATATATAAGGAACCCCTTGGTACATTGAAGGCATAAGAGAGAATTGAGAGCAAAGAAACTATAGTCCATTGTTGTCGGAACTTATGCTTGAGTCTGCATCCCTTTGTTCTTTGGATCACTTTTGTGTTCTTCCTAAGCTTGCCTTTTGCTTGTGATATTGCTATTGAGAGATGGAGGATTGAAGTGGTGGAGACCCACGTGGGGGATTTAGTTTCTCTGGTTCGCAGACGTGCCGTCAGAGGTTGTATCTTGTAATCTCTGATTTATATTAATAGAAATATATTTTCCTGTCCAATAATGTGTGTTTGAATGAATATGTTCTCCATTGGATTATGTCAAATTCTTGTACATTATTGATTATATATGCTAGAATAGATCTAACACCATGATATATAGAATGCTTGTATTGTTTACTTGTTGTTGAGGAAGTAATAGATCAATTCAAGCTGAACATTAGAAAGCTCAATGGGGATCTACTTCAACCGTCCAGAATAAGGTACGAGGTTTGATCCTTTAGTGTTAGACATTTAATTTCTATTGCATTTTGGAAATGATTGATTTCTGGAGTCAAGTTGTCTGTTGTGGTACCCCAAGCCATAGGAATTTATCTCCGTAACACGCTCCTACTCAGAATGTTCAGATGATTGCTGTAGAGAAAAGACTTGTCCCAACCATTAATTTTGTTACAAGGAGTGGAGCTATGACGCAAGTGCAGAATAAGGAGAAACAGCTTGACGAGGCTTGGGTCCACAAGACCCTAGAGAAAATTCCCGTCTTCGATGTTGGAAGAGAAAAAGGAAAATTTATGAAAGCCAAAAAAACTTTGCTGAGCCAAGAACATCAGTAGCAACTACACAATAGCATCAACAACAGTCGCAGTTTCAAGAAGATTCGCCCGATCAAGTAAGTACACTAACATCATTTTTACATATTTGTATGAAGCTATTAAGAAATCAGAATGCTTTGAATGGGTTACATAAAGTTATTGCGTCTTGCGAACCTCAACGAAGCTCTGATAGAGGAAAAAATGTTAATAGAGTTAGAAGGACTAGAAGAGAAATGAGATTGCATGCTCAGATAGGAGATTATGATATGACTGATATTATTCTAGACCTAGGATCAGAAGTGAATGTCCTAACTAGGTAGACATAGGAACAAATGGGAAGACCTACGCTTGAATGGTCCCCTATATAGCTGATATTAGCTAATCAACAGAATATTGTGTCCTTGGGAATATTCCCTAGTGTACCAGTGGACAGTGATGGAGTCAGTACCTTAGCAGATTTTGAATTCATTGAAATAATTGATGATAGCAACCCCTATCCAGCATTGCTAGGAATTGAATGGGAAATAGAAAATGATGCAGTAATCAACCTTAAGAACAAACAGATGAATTTTGAAGGAAAAGGCTTGAGAGTCATAGTACCGTTGGACCCTTCTCAAGGAGAAAGGTATACAGAGCCAATAAGACATGAAGATTAGGATGTTTTAGATCATATTTACAACATCACAGCTAAAGAAGAAGACTATGTTAACCCTACTGCTGAAGGTATAATGGATTGGCAGTGTGACAGTTCTTGCATGACTGATTCAGACGAAGGCCTAGAGAATTGGAAGAATAGACTTTATGAGCTACATGGACACCGATGTGCAAGAATTACCAAGTCTATCAGATGGGTTGGATCACAGCCAAAGATCTTCCCTATTTTTGATGGCTTGACAGACCCAAAAGATTTTATTGCACAATTCTCAGAGCAAGTACCAGATTCATAGAAAGTAGAGACTCTAGATTTAGCATTCAAAGCCATAGTTGCGAGATGGTGGAATGGTCATAAAAAGAATATTCATAGTTGGAGCGGCTTGTCAAAATTTTCTTCGCCTAAGATTCATGCAGCGACCTCAGGAGGTGTGAAGCAGATTTAATGGTAAGACTAGCCCTTAGGAACATTTGGAGTAGTGTTATGAAGCATGGAAGCATGTACCTTGTGAAGAATGGGTACATAGGTTTGTACACACTCTGGAACCTATAGCAAAGAACTGGTATGTGGAGGTTGAGCTTCGCCATGGTACTGTAAGTTGGGATAACCTTGTTGATAGTTTTGTGCTTACATTTTCTATTAATGAGGATTGCCCTGTTTTCGACGTAGCTATTGGGCTGATCCATACTAAGGTGTTTGATGATAAAGAAATAACCGAGCACCAACTTGATTGGAAGGAACAAGAAGCTAATGCAGTATAATGTTATAACTTCACCATTGATGAAGACGACGACCCATGCAACATTAATATTCCTGAGTCAGAAGGACACTGCAAAGGACATGGACCAGCAGTCGAAGCACCTGAAGTAACTCAGCCCTTAAAGACAAGGAAAGTAAACATTGGATAAGAAGAAATTCCCAAGTACGCTACCATTGGAGATTATTGGGACGAAGAAATGGTAAGAAAAGTGACTGAACTCCTCCATGAGTATCAGGACTTGTTTTTGACGAAGTTCTCAGAAATCAAAGGTATCCTTGGTGATATAGGAGTGATAAAAATCCCTTTGAAACCTGATGCAAAGCTTGTGAAGAAGCGCCCTTATAGGATGAATCCTAAGTATAAAGAAAAAGTTAGGATGGAGCTAGATAAGATGCTCGTTGTAGGAATCATTGAGCCTGTTGGAGAATCCGAATGGGTCAGCCCTATGGTGGTATAAGAAAAGAAGACCGTGGGAGAAGTCAAAATCTGTGTTGATCTGAGGAAGCTGAATGATGCCTGTTTACATGATCTTTTCCCTACTCCCTTTACGGATGAAGTTTTAGACAATGTTGGAGGTCAAGAAGTGTATTCTTTCACTGATGTATTTTCAGGTTACCATTAGATCAGAATTGATCCAGTGGATCGACATAAAACAACCTTCGCTACAGAAATGGGATCTTTTCAGTACATTGTTATGCCTTTTGGATTGAAGAATGCACCTGCTATGTTTTCTAGAGTAGTCATATCTACATTTAAGGAATTTATTCACAAGTTTTTAGAATTTTACTTTGATGATTGGACTGTCTTTGGTTTATTAAAAGCTCATATAGCCAGTCTAAGACTTATGCTGGACAAGTGCAGACAACATCAGATTTCATTGAACCTGAAGAAGTGTATCTTTTGTGCACCTTTTGGAATTCTGTTAGGTCACATTATATGAAAGTGAGGATTGATGGTGGATCCTGTGAAGATAGCCATTATTGTGAACTTACCACCTCTAAAGTCTGTTAAGCAGCTTCACACTATGCTTGGTCATACTGGATATTACAGGAAATTCATTAAAGGATATGCTCATATTACAGCCCCTATGGAAAAGAAATTGAAGAAAGATATTAAGTTTGAATGGACATCTGAATGTTAGGAAAGCTTGGACATTTTGAAAGAAAAGATAGTAACTGCCCCTATCTTAGTATTCCCGGACTGGAATAAGGAGTTTCATGTTCATGTCGATGCATCCTCCATTGCTTTAGGTATAGTATTGGCCCAGTCAGGTGAAGGTAATATTAATCACCCTATTGCTTTTGCAAGTTGAAAATTGTCCACAACATAAAAGAATTATACTACGATAGAACGAGAAGGTCTAGCTATGGTTTATGCTTTGCAGAAGTTTCGACATTATTTGTTAGGATCTCATTTTAAGGTGTTCACTGACCATTCTGCTTTGAATTATTTGGTTAACAAGCTTGTGTTAGGTGGAATGATATGCAGATGGCTGATTTTGTTTCAAGAGTATGAATTTGAGATCATAGGTAAGCCAGGAAGACTTAACCTGGGGCTTGACCACTTGTCGAGGCTCGAATCAGGAGAAAAACCCACTAGTTTAGACGAAGGTATTCCTGATGCCCAGTTGTTTTCCATCCATATGGTTGATGACTATTTTCAAGATATTGTTCAGTACTTGTCTATAGGTTTTGCACCCTCTGAGATGACAACACAGTAGAAGAAGCAGCTGGTGGTTAGAGCAGCTGACTTTACCTTGATAGCAAGACAGCTATATAAGATGGGACCAGATGAAATACTGTGCAGATGTGTCTTGGAGCATGAAAAGCCATTGATTTTTGCTGAGGCACATTCTGGAGTAGCAGGAGGTCATTATGCAGGAAAAGCTACGGCACAAAAGATTCTGACAGCAGGATTGTGGTGGCCTACGAATGATAAGGATGCAAGAGAGTATTGCAACAACTGCGATATCTGTTAGAGGATAGGCAAACCATCCAGGAGGGATGAGATGCCTCTGGTTCCATAGGTAAATTTACAAGCATTTGACAAGTGGGCTATTGATTTTGTTGGACCAATCAATCCCCCTGCAAAGAAATCTGGAGCAAGATACATTATTACAGCAACTTATTACCTTACTCATTGGGCCGAAGATCAACCAATCATGGACTGTAGCACTGCTACAGCTGCGAAGTTCATCTTTGATAATATTTTTTCAAGGTTTGGATGTCCTATAATTCTTATGAGTGATCAAGGATCGCATTTTCTGAATAAGACTATTGAAGCATTGACTGAAGAATTTCAAGTATATCATCAGAAGAGTACTGCTTACCATCCTCAATCAAATGGAATTGTTGAAACCTTTAACAAGATCCTTGAGCATGATCTAACAAAGGTTTGCAATGTTAACATGAATGATTGGGATCTTAGAATTCCAGCAGTATTATGGGCTTATAGAACCACTTGTAAGAAGTTGACAGGCCATACAGCTTTTAGGCTGGTATATGGACAAGAAGAAGTTATGCCCATGGAGTACATTGTTCCTAGCCTCAGAATATCTACCTTCATAGGGATGGATGACCCAGCTATGTTAAATGAAAGGCTGGAAAAGATACTGGAACTAGAAGAAGACAGATTCATTACAGGTTTCCAGCAGCAAGTGCATAAAGCTAGAGAAAAAGCATGGCATGATAGACACATTAAGAAGAAGCAATTCCAGAATGGTGATCTTGTGCTCTTGTACGAAAATAAATTCATGAAGTTCCCAGGTAAGTTCAAGACACATTGGAAAGGACCATACATAGTTCAGAAAGTTACTGATGGTGGTGCAGTTCAGTTAGCTAAATTGAATAGAGAAATGTTTCCCTCCATGGTGAATGGAAGTAGATTAAAGAAGTACAAGGACAAGCCTGTATCCCCCTGATTAGAAGTAATAGCAAGAGGAAGAGTCTAAGTACCAAGAATAGTTGAAATTAGGTACTAGACTATAATGAAGCTATTCTCAGAGAAGATGTGGCTGATTGTTGGAAGTGTCGAAGGTTGTGGAAGAAATTCTGTCGGGGGTCGAAGGCCAATATGGTGTCGAAGGTCCTTATTGTGGTGAAGCTGAAGTCAGTGATTGTGCCGAAGATGAAAGGTGTGTCGAAGCTGAAAATGTGACCGTTGAAAAAAACCAGATTTGGTGGCGCCGGTACGTTAACTGCATTAACTACCTGTAATGATGAGATTTTGAGGAAATCTAGCGCCGTTTGGGAAAGATCTACAGTAGATATGTCAGATTTGGTGTCTTTAATGCACAATTATGACATATTTGGTCGTTGGATTCTATAAGAAGTCACCCATACCTACGAATTTTGCATTATGCATTTTCTTGAGTTTTACAGTGCAGTACATGTCATCTGATTGTGAAGTCCAGGAATTGTTGAGCGAATTCAGAGAGAGGGGTCTACAGAACCTTATGAGGAATCCACCTGCATCTGCACCTTGTGAAGAGACTTCCCCAGCATTGAGTCAACCAATGCAAAAACTATCAACCAGGAAGAAGTTTAAGGCAGAATTTTGTTCTAAGCGGAACAAAGAGAGGCACCAACCATCAAGGAAGACACTAGAGGATCCCATGATGAATCCTCCTGGAGAATTCAAAGACATTGGTGAGGCTGAGAACGTTGCACCACAGAATCGACCATATCTTCCACTTGTGTGACCAGGAGTTTAGCCACATCGACAGACATCCAATTTCACGTTATGCACCCCGTCGTTGCCACATGGTGTGCAGCTGGTTGGAACAATGACAGGAAAAATAGATCGGCTTAAGTATGCAGACCACGATACAAATGATCATGGGAAAATTCTGTAGTTTGCACCAGGGAAATACCTCCACTCTGTCCATTATCTAGAGACCGGTACGATGCTACTGGAAGTGAAACAGTGGGCCGCTAGCTTGGAGCAAGCCGGCTTGTTGAATATGTTGAATGTTCCCCACTTCATTCACAGCACGCAGGTGACTGTGGTGGTCAAGAAATTATTGGCGTTGGTGCATGATGGGAACCTATGGATAGGAAACCAGAAAATCATCATTGATGGAGAACTCATTCATCAGATCATAGGCTTGCCGAAGGAAGGGCCTGATCCTAGCATTGAGTTCGTCAGAAAGCATGAAGACATGAAGTTGGCACAGAGCATGAAGGAATGCTTCAGGTTGATGAAAGGAAAGCGAGGGTATCAAACCTTGACCATCTCGCATCAAAAAATTTGCTTCACCGCAGAGCTACTAGAATGCAAGTTAATGCGGAAGTGTAGACCGAATGAAGTATCTGCCCTAATTGTCAGTATTGATACGAACTGTGCCGAAGGCTATAGTTACAAACGGGCAGAGTACATTGCGTGAGAATTCCTTGAAGATGTCTGCGATGTGCAGGAGAAAGGTAGACCCTTTCACTACTCATGGTTGTTAGTGCTTATTGCACTGGTAGGATGGAAAGAACCTACTGAGGCACAGTTTGTTGATGTGCCCCCACACATGCCTGGTGCAGCAAGATACGCATCTCTATGGGTGTCGCAGGATAAAACCTTCCAGCAGATGACGAACTACGTGTTCACCTTCTATGCAATTAATATTTCCTATGAGATCCTGAAGACACTGTGGCTCAGTAATGAGCTATTTTCTTAGTATACAGGAGTGGCCAAATTCAGGGCTGACATGCATCATGTCTTCATCGAGGCCTGCGCAGATAGAAAGCACAAATGGTCGAAGTTCCCATACATGGTGAACGAGGAAGAAATCCTCACAGTAGTCAAGCAATGGTTGGCTGAATGGATGGAGGACGTAGGAGCAAGGCCCAGCATACCAATCCCCCCAGTGATAGATGTGGCCGCAAGTCCTATTCAGACGTAGCAGAATGACCCACTCGATGAAAGAGACAAACAAGATGAGTCAGAGAAGAGCGGATATGACTAGGGTGGAGATGATGGAGCTGATGATGAAGAAGAAGAATGGGTCAAAACCATTTCAGACCCCAATCACCCAGATAAGCGAAAGTCTCCCGAAGCAGAGGAAATGACGAATCCTTCATCGACAAAGAAAGCTAAGGTGTCGAAGGGAAAGAATATTGTTGAAGAGCCCACTGTGATGATTGAAGAGCTTGATCAGGCTCTGACAAAGTCTATAGAATTATTAACCAGCAAATGGTCAGAGTTTGCAGCTACGCACCTTGATGCACTCACCGGCGTAGCGCAGCGAATTGAAGAACTGAAGATGTTAGCAGAAAGATCAGCAACTAGCGCTGCAGCAAGCAGTGCCCCAGCAAGCGCGCAGCCAGATACGAGACAATGGCTAGACAAAAATAATAGAGGACAGGTGCCAAGTGCAGCCCTCATCATAACTAATGTAGCCTCTTGATCACAGATGAGTATGACAGTTGAGATAGACTACGCAAGTTGTCTATGTCGGAGCTGCATCTGTGTCAGTTGGCAATCATGGACGAAATCCAAGAGCATGAAATCTACTCACATAGGCATTTGGAAAATTCCATGAAGCAGAGTGAGAGCCTCGCAGCGCAGTTGGAAGAAGCTAAGCAAAAGAAGAGGGAAGCAGAAAGCAAGCAGGTTGGACTCGCTAAGCTGAAAGACTATGCACAACAGTCTCGAAGCCTCATAGAAAAGATGAAAGCATAGCATGAGGCCCAGATTGTGGAGATTCAAATTTGCATCATTCCTGAGAGTCCACCAAAGGTCAGGGAGTAGTGCCGCTGAGATATTTAGGCCTCAACAACGAATATCTCAGATATTGTGAGCAGTGTATCAAAGCTGCTAGATGAAAGTGTCGAGGCCTGGGCAAACTTACAAGACAACCCATAAGTGGAAAAGATGCAAGAAAATATCAAGCAGCAACAGACAGAGCTAGATGCAGTCAAAGTAGAGATTAAGACATTGCCTCCTATGCAGAAGATGCTTAAGGTAAAGCAGAGAAATGAGCTCCAGCAAGAAATCAAGACGTGTAGAAGGAAAGAAACACTATTGGTGAACTCTGTGCAGCCTCTTATTAATGAGGCCCTGGAACTGAGCACTGCTGCGGATAGCCAGCTTAAAATTTTGGAGTATGATGCATTTGCACAGGAAAAGGCCAGCGAAGTATCATCAATAACATTGCAGGAGATCGTGGAGAAGGAGCAAGTAGCCGAAGATATCATGCGTAGCCTCAACAAGCAGTTTACTATCTTTGCCAACAAGATTCTCCCACCGAAAAAATAGCAAAGTGTCCCAAGACAGGACACTGGTGAGTCTTAGGGACCTGTTGGGGTGTGGACCTTGAAGGTCCTTAATTTTGGCAACTTCGCAGTTTTGGTGCGAAGCTTGTAAGTGGAGTTGTGGTTCAAAATAGTCTTATGGGTTTCGGGATTGGGTCGAACACCCTATTTTTGTAAATAACCCATGCTTTAAACTCATGGTTTTTAAGCCCATGGTTTAAACACATGGTATTGTAATAGTGCACTTGTATAAATAGGCACTTATGTAAAAGAGAAAAGAGTTTTTTCGAAGGTTTTTTGTATGATGATAATTTGATGCGAAGACGCTAAGGCCTATTTTGGGTTTAAGGTTAAGTCCTAGCTGTGTGCATGGACGACCTCTGTAGCTGAGTGCGTAGAGGGTTTTGTAAGAAAGGATCTGTAGCTGAGTGTGAAGAGATCTGCGGCTAAGTGCGCAGATCAAAACTGTTGTTTGTAAGGAGTTGAATAAAAATGCAGTTTTGTGGACGTAACCCCTACACTGCGGGTGAACCATGTACATCTTGTGTTGTGGTGGTTCCTTTTTGTTTTGTGTTGTTTTGTTTTATGCAATTAATAAGTAGGTGAATGATAAGTAAGATATATTGTTAAGAATTAACTTCGCTGTGAATTCCCAGTTAAGGGTAGAGCAAGTAACCATCTGTTTATCTAAACTGCGAAGCTAATTAAGTGACTGTCGAAGCTCTGTGTTGTATGATTAATATTTGTTAAGGCTAAAGGTATAGTAATATCCCTCTTTTGCTTGTATAAACTTAATTCTGCGGTACCCCATAGTTGTTTCGGGTGAGACTGCAACCTGTTTGCAGGTTGTTGCCAAAAGGGACAACACTGTGGGTCTTTTTGTTGGTTAAGATAATAGTTTAAGAACTCGGGTCTTCCCTAAGTACCAATAGTCCTTGAGAATGAAGAGGGATTGTATCATCCCAGGACATCTGTCCAAAAGTGATCCAGTGACCTCGGTCCTCGAGAATGAAGAGGGATTGTATCATCCTGTGACATTTGTCCAAAATAGATCCGGTGACTTCAGTCTTCATGAATGTGGTGGGATTGCATCATCCCTGAACTTCGGTTCAAAATGTATCCAAACGTCTCGGCCCCCGTGAATGTGGTGGGATTGCATCATCCCTGAACCTCGGTTCAAAATGTATCTGAAGGTCGTGGCCCCCGTGAAAGTGGTGGATTGCATCATCCCTGAACCTCGGTTCAAAATGTATCCAGAGGTCTTGTACCCTGTGAAAGTGGTGGATTGCATCATCCCTGAACCTCGGTTCAAAATGTATCTGGAGGTCTTGGCCCCTGTGAAAGTGGTGGGATTACATCATCCCTGAACCTTGGTTCAAAATGTATCTGGATATCACGGTCGTCATGAATGTGGTAGGATTGTTTCATCCTTGACCTTCGCTTCAGAATACATCCGATGACTTTGGTACTCGAGAATGTGTGTTGATCCAATAATTCCTAAAGGAAGGATTTTCTGAGTTCCACATATGTGTTGATATCGTAATTCCGAAAGGAAGGATCGTTAGTAACTTTGTAAAGACCTAAATCCCATAATTCCAAAAGGAAGGATCATTGAATTGATCCCGTAATTCCAATAGGAAGGATTGTTTGAGTTCCACAGATGTGTTGATCCCATAATTCCAATAGGAAGGATTGTCTGAGTTCCACATCTATGTTGATCCCATAATTCTGAAAGGAAGGATCATTAGTAACTCTGTAAAGACCTAAATCCTGTAATTCTGAAAGGAAGGATCATTGAATTGATCCCGTAATTCCAATAGGAAGGATTGTCTGAGTTCCACAGATGTGTTGATCCCGTAATTCCAATAGGAAGGATTGTCTGAGTTCCACAAATGTGTTGATCCCATAATTCTGAAAGGAAGGATCGTTAGTAACTCTGTAAAGACCTAAATCCCATAATTCCAAAAGGAAGGATCGTTAGTAACTCAGTAAAGACCTAAACCCCGTAATTCCGAAAGGAAGGATCATTGGTAACCCTGTAAAGAACTAAATCCCATAATTCCCAAAGGAAGGATCATGTTGATGTTTTGATGATGTTGATGTCTTGATGATGATGTTCTCTGATTGAAAGATCAGAATATGATGATGATGATGTTTTCTGATTGGAAGATCAGAAGTTGCTTATGATTATGATTTTGCTGATGATGATGATGTTTTCTATTCGGAAGATCAGAATGCGATGATGATGATGATGTTTCTGATCAAAAGATAAGAATCTAATGATGATGAGATCTTGATGATGATGATGCTGTATTATCAAAGTATGATGATGATGACGTACTGATCGAAAGATCAAAATATGATGATGAGTTGATGTTAGAGTATGATGATGTTCAGTTGATGACGTTTCTGATCAAAAGATCAGAGGCTGATGATAATGATGAGTCTGATTGAAAGATCAAAGTGTGATGATGATGATATTTTTATGATGATGATGTTGATGTTTTGATGATGTTTCTGATCCAAATATTAGAGTATGATGGTGATGTTGTTGCTGATCGAAAGGCCAAAGTGCTGAAGAAGATGTTGCTGATCAAAAGGTCAAAGTGTTGAAGATGATGTTGCTGATCGAAAGGTCAAAGTGCTGAAGATGTTGCTACTGATTGAAGAGTCAAGATGCTGAATATGTTGCTGATTGAAGCGGTCAAATTACTAATGATGCTGAAGACTAAAGATTGAAGATGAATACTACATGATGTTGAAAAGCTTCCAATGATTTATAGATGTATCACCCTGATGATGTTGATGATGTCCTCTATCTCTCTCCTATTATTGTTGTTGTTGATGTTGTTATAGAATACCCTTCTCGTTAAGGAGGAGTGTTGAAATATTGTAACTTCAAGGAATATTCTATATGTATTTCTTTGTGGTCCTCGATGGTCCTATTGGGAGAACCACTTGCATTACTTTGTACCCTGATGCTCCTAATAGGAAGAACTAATAAGAGTCATGAGGTAGTCCCCTCTAATTGTAAAGGTGGGTCATTAGCACCCCAGTTTTATTACTTGAGTGTACATGTGTAACTCGAGCCTACATGATTAACTCGAGCCTACATGACAGATGAGTTAACTTAAGTGAATGGATGAATATAAATAGAGGTGTAGTGCTCCTCNAGCACATTAGTGGAGAAGAGAAGTAGCTGGAGAAGGAGGAGGATCAAGCTTTGATCTCCTTGCTAGTTTTATCTTTTTGGGGCATCTATATTGAGGAAGCTTTTGCTGGGTTTTTCCCTTTAGGGTTTTCCCAATATAAATCTTTGTGTTCCTTTTGTATGTTTGTTCTTGTCTATCTTTCAGTGATCCTGTTTATATGATTTTGTTATGAAAATGAAATGAAGTACTGATGTCTTAGTTAAGCATATGAAAAGTTAACATGGTGGCCCCCACATATACTGGAATGAAAGTGATGCATGACCTGCTTTGCTTCCTCTTTATCTAGACATCTTAAAAAAATTCCAGACTGATCCTTCCAATACAACAAATTGTCAATTATGCAAAACTTAACAGATTTCAACTTGAGAGCTCATGCTTGGTTAGGAGTAAGATCAGGAAAAAATTCTAATTTTAGCAAAATTTGAATGATACCTGAGTACCACTCACATGAATATATGTTCTCAGCCATTGCGGGACTGTTATTCTGATCTTGATTTACTTATGTTTCAGCTGCTACTATAGTATGCACCTTTGTTGATCTGACATATGTGAAATTTATTCCCAGCAGTTCACAGTTTTCTTTGGACATGAGTTTGGCCAGACCTAGTCCCTTTACCAGCTTGGTGGGTTTCACCTCTACATAAAACTCAATGAGTTTGGCAATCCACTTAGCTCTCTTCCCATCAATGTTAGGATGAGTCAAAACATCCTTCACTGCGGCTAAAGGGACATATGCAATGACCTTTGCATGTAGAATGTAGATTCTGAAGTTATTCAAAGATTTTATGAGAGCATAATCCTGCTTCTCAATTGGGTCATACTTCAACTCAGTATCTCTCAGGGTTCTGCTGAACAAAGCAACAGGATGATCAAGACCTTCATCATTCTTTTGTAATAGTACAGTTGCCACTATGTCATAAGATGCAAAAGAGAAAATGAAAAAACCCTTGGTGTAGTTGGGACTAATCAGGGTTGGGGCCTCCATGATGGCTTTCTTAATGTCTTCAAAAGAATTTCTTTCCTGGTCAATTGACTTTATTTCTACATCGTTTTTTAGCATGGATGTTATGTGCTTTACCAGCTCGAAGAAATTTGGAACGAATCTCTTGACAAAGTTTATCTTGCCTAAAAAGGACCGAATGTCTCTTTTTGACCTTGGTATTGACATCTGCTGAATTGCTTTCACTCTTACCAGATCAATCTTTACACCTTCAGCTGAGACTATGTGGCCTATGAGCTTTCCTTCATTGAGTGAAAACTGGGACTTCTTGGGGTTCAGTGATATTCCATACCTTCTACACTTCAGAAATACCTTCCTTAAATGCTGCAAGTGATCATGATGGCTATGAGAGTAAACTGTTAAGTCATCCAAATATATCAGCACAAATTTATCTTTTATCCCTACAAAATCTAGATCCATAGCTCTTTGAAAAGTAGCCCCAACATTCATTAGAACAAATGGAATTTTAGCATACATGAAGGTGCCCTAGGGAGTGGTAAAGGTAGTCTTCTCTTGGTCATCTAGGTGCACAACAACTTGGTTGTATCCAGAGAAGCCATCAAGGAAGGACATGACCCTGGCTCCCGAAACCCTCTGTAGAAAATGTTCCATCTTGGGCGGTGGATAGTTGTATTTTTTGGAACACTTGTTCAGGTTTCTAAAATCCACAGATAACCTGATTTCTCCATTTTTCTTTCTCACCACTACTAGATTTTCAATCCACTTGGAATACCTGATGGGGATTATGATCTTGGCTTTGAGGAGTTTGTGGATCTCTTTCACAATCACTAGTAATAGAAGAGGGCTGATGGGTCTTAGTTTCTATTTGAAAGGAATGGTGTCCTTCTCCAAAGGAATATTGTCATATGTTTTTAGTCACTATATTCCCATGCAAAGACATCAGCAAACTCTTCTATCAAGCTGCAATATTTAAAATTCTATTCAGTAGTCACCCCAGTGGATAGATTTATCAGTTTTGGATGGATCTGGCTATCTATGTTGTTCTCTTGGATAGCAAGATCTAGCTCCCTTTTGGCAGGATTGAAAGGGACATCATTGTGATCAAACAGTTCTTCTAGTGGTACTAGACCTCTGGATATGTGGTTGCTGGGAAATTGGACAATAGTGTGCTTAGTCACTTTACCTTTTAGCTTGAGCTGCTTGGATTCCTATATGTTAAGGTTTTCCTGGTCTATGTGTATGTCAGAGAATTCATCCACTAACTAAAGGAATTTACTAAGCTCCCGATCATTTTCAAACACCCTCCAAAATTTTACATTGTCTGGCAGAGAGGGTCTGTACTTGACCTGAACATCATAGCTGACCTTAGGGGGTAAAGGAGGAACAAAAAGGCTTACCAAAACGGCCAGGGAATCAGCCAGGTGATTCAAATCCCTAGGAATATATGATAGTTCAAAAAGCATAAAGGAGTTTTTGAGTTTCCATACCTCATCCCTGTAGGCCTTCAATCTAATTTTTTTCATCTGAAAGGTGTTGTTTACCTACTGTATGATGAGCTCAGCATCCCCAAAAATATTCATGCACATGATCCCCATCTCCTTGGACACTTTAACTCCCAACAGTAGAGATTCATATTTTGCTACGTTGTTCGTGGTTTTGTAATCAAGCTTGTAAGATAGGTGAATGTTTTCCTTATACGTGGAGATTAAGACTATACCTGTGCCTGCTGATTTTTGCGCGCTAGCCCCATCAAAATACATGGTCCAGATCGTTGTTGTGAATTATTCAGGCTATGGACGCATGGGCTCAGTGAGCTAAACTGACACTAGTGGAAAATGAGAGATTAGTGACCAAAAAAATGACCAAAATCTGCATATCAATGACCACTTTTGGTTTGGCAATCACTGGTGGCTAATTTGCGGTCTTTTATTAAATGACCAAAATTGGTCATTTATAGCTTGTCGGTTGGTCATTAATTTGGTCATTTATTTGGTCATTAATTTGGTCACATATTTGAATCAATGACCAAATATATGAACAGATTTGTGACCAAATTAATGACCACATGAAAAGCTATAATATGACCAAATTTGGTCACGTAATAAAAGACCATAAATTAGCCACCAAAACTAATTTTTGGTTATTGATATGCGAATTTTGGTCATTTTTCTGGTCATTTGTATCTCATTGTTTGGTCGCGTATCTCTCAATTATTAGTCATTTTTATTTGAGAATTTTGGTCATTAATCTCATTTATTGGTCACCAATTTAGTCATTTTTAGTTGCTTTATGTATGGTCATTATATTTTAGTAGTTTGAATGGTGTCCATTATTAATCAATATAAATTTTTAATATGATATTATGTTTAAATTAGATAAAATAATCATACAATTATTCTCATCTAATACAGATGCGAATTATGCAATGTCACATTATAATTAATTACAACACTTGTAAATAATATCTAATACACACTTAAATCATGTAATGTCACATTAATTAGTTAATAATTACAACATTGATACATAATATAAAGTACAACCATATATATAAGTTTTAAACCACAAATTATATTATATGAAATGTCAAAAGTATTACAATAAATATGATTTTTCTCAAAAACACATATTAATTTTCATATAACTTTATAGGAAAGCCATCATTTTCAAAATATTACAATGGCTAAACCACCATAATTGCACTTGGTTGCAAAACCATACCTAGATTCCACATCAATAGCTTAAAAACTATACTTATATCCCACGTCAGTAGCTTCAAAACCACACTTAGTAGCTTGAAAGCCTCAACATGAGGCTCTTCATACAGAATGGAAAATCCTCAGTAGCGGGCTCTTCATACTCAATGGCCCACTTATAAGTTAAGCTCACTCCTACAAAATCCAATAAAAAAATATCACTTGTAAAATAGAAAAACAATGAACTGTAAATTAGAAAAAAAATGAAGCAAATTATTTATCTTCTTCAATAGCTAACAACAATAACTAAGATCATGTGCAAAATAGGAAAATCTAATCTAACAAATTCAAGTTAAGAATTGATCAAAATTAAACTTGAATGGCTAAATCTGCAACTATTTAGTACCTAAGAAAAGTAAAATTCAGCTCTAAACCAGGAAATGGATTTTAACAAGAAATCTAATCAATGAATCCACAAAACAATTATGCTTGACTACACAGGTAGAAACCTATATACATAGTGCAATATGTGAAGGAGTTCACCCCTATATGTCATGTGGTTAATGAATGAAATGAAAACTATGGAGTTTGATGAATTATTTAAGAAAGTCTCAAATACAATGCCCAAAAGAATAAATAATAGATTTCTTTACCTGTGGAGTCGCCATTCTGGTATGTATGATTTGGTGCAAAAGTGTAACAAATGCACTCAAACACAGGTTAGAAATGCTGGTGCAACAAAAAAGTAAAATGTATGAATTGTGTATGTGAGAAAATCTATATAAACCTACTTTCCCAAACATGCAATAAACATAAATCAAAAGAGAAGAGGGAAGTGAAACCTTAGGGGAAGCTGCTAAATGAGCTAGCCTTGTTGGAACAAGAGAAGGTGAGCCGAAAAGAAGAATTTTCTTTTATGGAGTGCTTCCATGGCGCTCAATAATAGCTACAATAAACATGTTAATAGGTGTTATAATAAAAATCAATATATATTTTTAGTGGAAACAACTTACAACTCTTCTAATCATGATGAAAAAAAAATTACACTACTGCAACAAATTCTCAGGCCAACTCCAAGCAATCATAGCTCCAAAATATCTAGAGACCAACACTACCAATTTACATTGTTTTACATACAACAACACTAATATACCTCATCTAAATCTGTTGATGCATTACAAGGTGGGATCTTTAAGGCCTCTCGTAAACTGAGCACCTGTTTTTGGAGCTCAGAAATCACAAGAAAGTGTCCAACCCAACCATAACCACCAAGTCCTTCACTGTCCATGTTCTATAGTTGTGACATGTTCATACTTAGCCTGGTCTCCAGTTATGCTATAATAGTTTCTATCTCTTGTATGAAATATCCCCACGGGAATTGGCACTGCATCTTCAACCACCCAACTAGTGCCACCACCCCAACACCTAAGAATACATTCACCAGCAAGGTGAGCACCTAGGAGAGAACGAGCCATGCACACTATTTCGCTTCCAATGGATCCTGTCTTTAACTGGCTATTAATTTCTTCCAAATTTAGTGGAGCCAAAATATCGTCTATAACAGCTCTAGCCAAGAAAAAAGCTAATTCATTTGTAGCATCAGGTATGTCTAATGCACTGTCCTCTGCAGATTCTAGTAGAAAAATAAAACCATTCACAATATCTTCAACTGGAAACACTTCTATATAGAGAGCAGATAGTAAAGCAGAAGCCATCTCTTTCTCTCTATTCTTTCTATCCATAGCTAATGTTATAAGCTTCTTAACAAATATTGCATTGAAATCAGGAGCAGCAAGATCTTCCAAACTCCTCACGAATTCAAAGATATCATCAGAAAGAAAGTACTCTTGAATAATAGTTATTGCCCTCTCCTTGAAGAGCCTAGCATTATCCTGTTCTACCAATCCATCCAGTTGACTAGGGATGGACCTAAAAGATGATGGACTATGCCAACCCTCTGTTGTTTCCTTCAAAATTAAGGACCCAAACATGTCCTTTGCATTAATTATGTCAAGTGATAGATCATCTATAGTGTCAGCAAGCCTGCCAAACCCTTTTGACCTCTCACTAGATGTCATAAGACCCTCCTCAACAGCTTCTCTCAATAGGGCCAAAATAAGCAGCTCTGCACTTCTTCGTGCCATAGATAAAATTAAAGCCCTCTTTACAACTTCATGATGAAAGAAAGGAACATTCAAATCTCTTATACACTAACAAGCTTCTATTGTGTCACCACTTTCAACGTACTTATTTAGTAATTTGCTTATCTTCTTTTTCAATTCCTCTACTGTGACATGTGTGCTGCCAGCCCATCGACATTCAATAACTTCTACATGAAGAGGAGGTGGTAAATAGCTTTTCTCAGCCTTCTAAATTACTTCCACACCCATTGAATCCTCTGGTAGAGATTTCAATGTTTTGGTAAAAAAGGATGGAGGAAGTATGTCATCAACTACTGCACGAGCAACAAATAATGCTAAAACATCTACTGCATCAAGGATTTCCAAGGCCAAGTCATCTATTGAGTCGAGCAATTTGATAAAACCTTTGCTAACATGTTCAGGTTCAATCACATCAGCATACAGAGAGGATAATAGCACTGCATCCACCTCTTTCTCTCAGTCATACCTATACATTTCCATGGAGATAAGTTTTTTAACAAAATAGTGGTGATAACTTAAACATCCCAGATCATCAAGATCTGTAGTTGCTGAAGCCACATCGTCAGTAGAAAAATATTCCTTTATTATTGATCCAACTTTTCCCTTGTATTTCTCCATAAACTGAAAGACAGGTCTACCCACCAATTGGTAAGGTTCCTGCCAGCATAGATGCATAGCTTGTTGAGATAATTTTAGCTACAACACTAGCTGGATGCATCTTAATTATTAATAAACAAAAACAAGATTATAATTTTGCATTCAAGGAACTCTTTCTGCATAACTTCCATATAGTACAATCCATGTTTGGTGAATTTTTTAAAATAGGTTCCATACAAGAGCATCAACAGAAGACTGCTGATGAAACCGAGTAGCTCAATTCTTATCAGATGATTTTTACAAGAACATATCCGCTGGACAAGCATCATAAATAATCGCAACACTATGTCTGGTTCCCTTTGAACATGGCGTTGAATTATAGCTACGATAAACATGTTAACAGGTGTTATGATAAAAATAAATATATAGTGTTAGTGGAAACAACTTACAACTCTTCTAATTAAGATGAAAAACAAAATTACACTACTGCAACAAATTATCAGGCCAAGTCCAAGCAATCATAGCTCCAAAATATCTAGAGACCAAAACTACCAATTTATTTTGTTTGACATAGGACAGCACTAATATACCTCATCTAAATCTATGGATGCATTGCAAGGCAGGAGCTTTAATGCCTCTCGTAAACGAAACACCTGTTTTTGGAGCTCAGAAATCATAAGAAAGTGTCCAACCCAACCATAACCACCAAATCCTTCACTGTCCACGTTCTGTAGTTGTGACATGTTCATACTTAGCCTGGTCTCAAGTTATGCTATAATAGTTTCTATCTCTTGTATGAAATAGCCCCACGAGAATTGGCACTACATCTTCAACCAGCCAACTAGTGCCACCACCCCAACATCTAAGATTACATTCACCAGCAAGGCGAGCACCTAGGAGAGAAGGGGCCATGGCACTATTTCGCTTCCAGTGGATCTTGGATTTAACTGGCTGTTAATTTCTTCCAAATTTAGTGGAGCCAAAATATCGTCTATAACAACACTAGCCAAGAAAAGAGCTAATTCATTTGCAGCATCAGGTATGTCTAATGCAGTGTCCTCTGCAGATTCTAGTAGCAAAATAAAACCATTCACAATATCTTCGACTGGAAACACTTTTGTATAGAGAGCAGACAGTAAAGCTAAAGCCATCTCTTTTTCTCTATTCTTTTTGTCCATAGCTAATGTTATAAGCCTCTTAACAAAGATTGCGTTGAAATCAGGAGCAACAATATATTCCAAACTCCTCACGACTTCAAAGATATCATCAGAAATAAAGTACTCTTGAATAATAGTTATTGCCCTCTCCTTGAAGAGCCTAGCATTATCCTATTCTACCAATCCATCCAGTTGACTGGGGATGGAACTAAAAGATGTTGGACTATGCCAACCCTCTGTTGTTGCCTTCATAATTAAAGACTCAAACATGTCCTTTGCATTAATTATGTCAAGTGATAGATCGTCTATAGGTTCAGCAAGCTTGACAAACCCTTTTGACATCTGGCTAGATGTTATAAGACCCTCCTCAGTGGATTCTCTCAATAGGGCCGAAATATGCAGCTCTACACTTCTTCATTCCATAGCTAAAATTAAATCCCTCTTTACAACTTCATGATGAAAGAAAGGAACATTCAAATCTCTTATACACCGACAATCTTCTACCGTGTCACCACTTTCAATGTACTCATTTAGTAAGTCTCTTATATTCTTTTTCATTTCCTCTACAGTGATGTGGGTGATGTCACCCCATCGACGTTCAATAACTTCTGCATGAAGAGGAGCTGATAAATAGCTTTTCTCAGCCTTCTGAATTACTTCCACACCCGTTGAATCCTCTGGTAGAGATCGATGTTTTGGTCAATAAGGCCAGAGGAAGTATGTCATCAACTACTGCACAAGCAATAAATAATGCTAAAACATCTACTGCATCAGGGATATCCAAGGCCAAGTCATCTGTTGAGTCGAGGAATTTGGTAAAACCTTTGCTAACCTGTTTAGGTTCAATCACATCAGCATACAGAGAGGATAATAGCACTGCATCCACCTCTTTCTCTCGGTCATGCCTATCCATTGCCATGGAGATAAGTTTCTTAACAAAATAATGGTGATAACTTAAACAACCCAGATCATCAAGATCAACAGCTGCTGAAGCCACATTGTAAGTAGAAAAATATTCCTTTATTATCGGTCCAACTTTTCCCTTGTATTCCTCCATAGACTGAGAGACAGGTCTACCCACTAATTGGTAAGGTTCCTGCAGGCACAAATGCATAGCTTGTTGAGATAATTTAAGCTACAACACTAGCTGGATGCATCTTAATTATTAACAAACAATAACAAGATTACAATTTTGCATACAAGGAACTCTTTCTGCATAACTTCCATATAGTACAATCCATGTTTGGTGAATTTTTCAAAATAGGTTCCATACAAGAGCATCAATAGAAGACTACTGATGAAACAGAGTAGCTCAATCCGTATCAGATGATTTTTACAAGAACGTATCCCCTGGACAAGCATCATAAACAGTAGTAACACTATGTCTGGTTCCCTTTGAACATGGCGTTCAATTATAGCTACAATAAACATGTTAACATGTGTTATAATAAAAATCAATATATATTTTTAGTGGAAACAAATTACAACTATTCTAGTCAAGAGGAAAAACAAAATTACACTACTACAACAAATTCTCAGGCCAAGTCCAAGCAATCATAGCTCCAAAATATCTAGAGACCAACGCTACCAATTTATATTGTTTGACATAGGACAGCACCAATATACCTCATCTCAATCTGCTGATGCATTGCAAGGCAGGAGCTTTAAGGCCTCTCGTAAACTGAACACCTGTTTTTGGAGCTCAGAAATCACAAGAAAGTGTCCAACCCAACCATAACCACCAAGTCCTTCACCGTCCAGGTTCTGTAGTTGTGACATGTTCATACTTAGACTGGTCTCTAGTTATGCTATAATATTTTCTATCTCTTGTAGGCAATAGCCCCATGGGAATTGGCACTACATCTTCAACCGCCCAACCAGTGCCACCACCCCAACACCTAAGAATACGTTCACCAGCAAGGTGAACACCTAGGAGAGAATGGGCCATGGGCACTATTCCACTTCCAATGGATCCTGACTTTAACTGGCTGTTAATTTCTTCCAAATTTAGTGGAGCCAAAATATCATCTATAACAACTCTAGCCAAGAAAAGAGCTAATTCATTTACAACATTGGGTATGTCTAATGTAGTGTCCTCTGCAGATTCTAGTAGCAAAATAAAACCATTCACAATATCTTCAACTGGAAACACTTCTGTATAGAGAGCAGACAATAAAGTAGAAGCCATCTCTTTCTCTCTATTCTTTTTGTGCATAGCTAATGTTATAAGCTTCTTAACAAATATTGCATTTAAATCAGGAGTGGCAAGATATTCCAAACTCCTCACGAGTTCAAAGATATCATCAAAAATAAAGTACTCTTGAATAATAGTTATTTCCCTCTCCTTGAAGAGCGTAGCATTATCCTATTCTGCCAATCCATCTAGTTGACTAGGGATGGACCTAAATGATGCTGGACTATGCCAACCCTCTATTGTTGCCTTCATAATTAAGGACTCAAAAATGTCCTTTGCATTAATTATGTCAAGTGATAGATCATCTATAGTGTCAGCAAGCCTGCCAAACCCTTTTGACATATGGCTAGATGTTATAAGACCCTCCTCAGCAGCTTCTCTCAATAGGGCCAAAATAAGTAGCTCTGCACTTCTTTATTCCATAGCTGAAAAAAAGCCCTCTTTATAATGTCATGATGAAAGAAAGCCTACATTGAAATCTCTTATACACCAACAAGATTCTATCGTGTCGCCACTTTCAACGTACTCATTTAATAAGTCGCTTATCTTCTTTTTCACTTCCTCTACTGTGACGTGGGTGCTACCACCCCAACGACGTTCAATAACTTCTGCATGAAGAGGAGCTGATAAATAGATTTTCTCATCCTTCTGAATTACTTCCACACCCTTTCAATCCTCTGGTAGATATTTCAATGTTTTGGTCAGAAAGGTCAGAGGAAGTATGTCATCAACTACTACATGAGCAACAAATAATGCTAAAACATCTACTGCATCAGGGATATCCAAGGCCAAGTCATCTGCCGAGTCGAGCAATTTGCTAAAACCTTTTCTAACCTATTCAGGTTCAATCACATCAACATAGAAAGAGGATAATAGCACTACGGCCATCTCCTTCTCTCGGTCATGCCTATCCATTTCCATGGAGATAATTTTTTTAACAAAATAATGGTGATAACTTAAACAAACCAGATCAGCAAGATCAGCAGCTACTGAAGCCACATCGTCAGTAGCAAAATATTCCTTTATTATCGATCCAACTTTTCCCTTCTATTCCTCCATAGACTGAGAGACAGGTCTACCCACCAATTCATAAGGTTCCTATAGGCACAGATGCATAGGTTGTTCAGATAATTTTAGCTACAACACTAGCTAGATCTCACAAATGAGTGATGACAAGATATAGTTCTAATTACAAAATAAATCTATGCCATTTTGGTGTTAACCATGAAAATAAATAATGACAAAAGAATTCATGAATTTTAACAATGATTTGTGTCGCATATTTAAAGTTAGATTCACAAGAATGGAAATCCCATAGATATTTCTAATGCAATCACAAACCTTAGAAGATTCAACACTGTAACAATACACTACATTGGTTGGAGATAGTCTTCAATACCAATTTGCAGTAACAATAAGAGGACCATAATATAAGGTTTCAAAGTGTGAATAGTGTCATATATGCAACTGCAAAGCAAGGTGAAAAGATTAGAAAAACTACTTTAGTGTCTGAAAGAGGAACCCAACCACAAGGTAGAAAAAGCCACAAGAATTAACCACGTAGACCCCAAATGATTACAATCCCAGGATACAGGAATCCCTTAGAGGACTGCAATGCTAACAGTTGTTGAAACACAAAAATTCTGCGACACCAATTTGTGATGATACACAAAACCACAAGCAAATCGACACAAGCAAAAAAAGCTAGATTGCAAAAGACTTGAGAATCTAGCAACCAAATGAATGAAAAGAATAAAAGACACAAACATTATATAGAAAGGAGAAGATCAAAGGAATGTTAATACAGTAGCTTCAGGAAAGATGGTCAAAGATGACTAACAGTCCTCTAGTATTTGGTATATTGTATAATATGTAAATTTTTATGTATTTCAAAAGAGCTATAATGACAGTGTCCTAGCTCCCTGATCTATCATTTATATTTTTCAGCCTGTGAGTGGTCATTAGGATAGCCAATACAGAAAGATAAATAAGTATAGTGATATTATACCCACAGGGTTACTACTAAGTAATAAAGGATATGTTGGTGTAATGACTCTTTCTTAATGAATTTATATGTTGCCATTTTAATTTTTGTCTAGATATATCCTATAACATGAATCTTTATTGCTGCAGCATAAGCCATTCACTTGTTAACACATTCCATATTCAAAAGAACCTGAAGCAGTACAAAATTACAAAGAGCATCCTCTAGATCTAGGGTACCAGGAAATATCTAACTATAAAATTTTAAATCAAATTTTTTAAAGATATCAACATTTCTTAAGAAATAATATAGCACATAAAGGAGAAACTATTCTCATTTAAGTCCTACTGAGTCCCATACACAATTTCTAAAATCTATTTTTGTGTGTAAGCTACCCACAAGGTTCATACCAAGTAACAAGGACTGTGCTAGTGTAACAACTCTTTATTAACAAATTGACATGTTGTTATTTATAATCTATCTCCATATGTAATGTAATGTAAATATTTATAGTGGCTGCACAAATCATACACTTTTTAACAAAGGGAACAGTAAAATTAAATGAATAGTGTACAAAGTTGTGACAAGAATCCTGTAGATCCATGGTCTCAAGGATTTAGGAACAATGAACACAATAAAATTTTTAATCAAGCTGTATTAAATGTCTCAACATTGATTAAGCAGTCATTCATCATAAAAAAGAAACCATTCTCAACATAGTCTAACTGAATGCCCCCAACACAATTTGTAAGATCTACTCATTATAGCACTAATTTAACTAGTAATGGCTATTAATGAATCCATTGAATTGGTACATTCTTATTTGAGTCACTAAATAACCTAAGTCAAGAGCTCAAAATCTATGCCATATCCCATAGATTGATTGTATTACAATATATCTGATATTGTGACAACCATAAGGCAATCAATAGTCACTAAAGAACCTGAGTCAAGAGCTCAAAATCTGTGCCATATCCCAAAGATTGACGGTATCACAATATATCTGATACTGTGACAACCATAGTTTTTCAAATCAAACTTATCTCACGCATCTCAATGTTGCTTGAGTGATCATCGCAAATAAAGGAGTGACCATGCTCATGGTGGTAGTCTCACTAAATTCAACTATCCTATTTACAAGATCTATTCTTCATCTAAATCTAACAGTTTCTTGATACCCTTTCATGGTTTATCACATTTACTTATTTACTTAAAGTACCAAGAAAATTAATCTTCATCAAACATGAATCGATTAACAAATAGAATCCCGAATCGGGTTAATTCTTGGCTACATCTTTGTCAGATATGAAATGAAAGCAGTACTATACCCTGTGTTGCACAAGTTGGGTGTTGGTGCATGTATAACTGCATAAATGGTTAAAGCTTTTTAACTATGAACAAAGTAGTGCAAAACTAAGTACAACTAGAGTCTGGAGAGAATCTATGTAAATATCAGTAGACCCAAAACCTAGCACTAGTACCAAATTAGTTTGCTTTTAGCAACTTGTCTAAACCATCTATAGCATGATCAATACAACATTAAATGAGTTGATCTATTAGACAAATGATAAAACTTCAAGACAGTCTTGGGCTCTCCTCTAAAATTAGGACCTTTCCTACCAATGAATAAAATCAAGAACACACCACAAAACTAAAAACAATTGACCACAAAACAAGAAAATGAACAATGAAACGAGGATGATACAATACAACATGATTTGTCGACAAGATTTGAAAACTTAATTATTCATTGAAAAAACAGAGTACCTGTGACTTTGCAACATCAACAGATTCATCATGTCCCTTAAGTTCTTCCATTTACCTACAATCCTCTTCAACTTTTTAAATACGATTTATAGCTACAAACAAAATATTTCCCACAAGAAGGACAATTACAAATATGCCAAGAGATATTCTAATGGCTAAAAATGGTAGCTTTGGGTAATCTGAGAATCTGCAATAGCCAAAAATAACTGGTCTTGAGAAAATATTAAGACTTAGCAATTCTACCTTATCAAAATCAACACGGACTTAGTATTTTTCCTTGTCAAAGGGCAACAATCTGATAGTACATTGAAATTAAACCAGGTAGATCCCTTGTGCCAAATTCAATATTCAAAGAAGGATTCAAAAGACAACCCCATAAAAATGATTTGAAGGAACTCAAATTCAGGGACAATCTGACTTCCTCACACATAGATCATGCAAAAAATCATAAGAAATGCCATCCAATAAAATTCCTTACACACCAGTGACTATTCAAAATTCACAAGACATACTAGCAATGTAGTTCATGCTTTCTATCAGGATCTCCAAAATCCAATTCACTTATGTGGTGGCTATTAGATCCCATACCATACATTAGCATAGGAAAATATTTATTGGTTGTGTCATATACATTTACAATGATGTCCAAGTTGCCTACAAGCTGATGTATAAAATTCTATACCAAAGAATCTACATCAAAGGCTCCACCCAAGTACCTCGAAATATTAGAGGAAATACTTTGACAAGTCATTTTAAGGAAATAACACATCAAACAGAAAAAATAAAGACTTAAAATTGAACAAAAATGGCCAGTATCCATTTCACCAACAGAAATTCCTTAAAAACATCAGTCCACTATATAGGAACCAAGTCACACTGACTTGGGACATTTGCACTAAAATCTGAGCCCATAAATTAATATTGTTATGATTGTAAGCTAGAGGGATTTGCAGTTACATTTCTTCTGTGTTACAAAATAGAATATCTTCTGCAGTTACATTTCTTTAACATACAACACTTTCACCTAGGGATAGAAAAGGTATCCAATAGTTTGCTGCTTCAGGATACTATGGTTGTGAGGCAAGGGGTGGTTCTACCTCTTCTACACCATATAATTTGTGAAGGTTGGGCACTTGTTTTCTCTCCAATGCACCATATTTCCCACATTATTCACCCAGGTTTGTTGATAAATAGGTTTTCAATTATGCCAACCTATTACAAGCTATCGGGAAGATATCCAACATTACATCACAGGTTAGTTACTGATGTTTCTTCCACAGGATTTACTTAGATTGTTCCTTCATTGTTGTTTGGATGCTGCTGTTTACACTCAAAATTGAGTTTCATGCTTATTCAAAGTCTTTTTACTAATGATCTTCCTCAAAAGACTTCTCAAACTTGTTTCCTCACCACTATACTTGTCTACAATGTTCCCAGAATTGATAATCACCATGATTTGCTGCTGGTTTCACTCATATGCATACCTAGAACCTACTCAAAACTACCCAAATTTGAAGAAAACAAGGTTTTATGACTGTTGACTGCTATTGGAATGCACAGGGACAAGTATGGCATGCCCAGGCTGTCAAAGAATGTTCCCAGACTTGAGATTGAAGAAAATTTACTACTCCTTAAAGGTCAGAATATGTCTGCAATATGCTAAGATCAGCCCAAAATGATCCCAGCATGCCTCGTCTTGCTCTTTGGAGGCTGCAATATACATCAAAGCTACACAGAAGTTGATATTAAGGGTTGTCTTGTTTCCCATAACTACTTAATATATTCCTAGATATGAGAAATGGTCTGATCACTATTGTTCTAAGGGTGAAAATGTTCTCAAAACTTCCCAAAAAAAACCATAATGCTGTTGCTCGCCCATCCTATACCAAATAATCAGCAACCAGGGTATCATCATCAATGTTTTTAGACTTCAAATTGGCAAAGACAAAGTCGATGACTCAGGAAAGACTCATTTAAGACTTGGCAAAAAGAAGAAAAACTCAAAATAGAGTAAATTTTGTGCACAAAAAAACTAATGACAATTCTAATCCATATAAGTTATAAAACCACATTTATGAAAAAAATCATTGGCTCATCTCATAAAAAATGATAATACAAAAATTGATACTCTATATTTATATTCAAAATAGTGAACTGAAAAATAATTTCATGAACAATGTCTCCAATTCCAATCTTAAGTATCATGCATGACTACGAGAATTAGAACACCTAGAATAGAGCCTAAGGGAGATAGTGCCAACATCACTAGATTGAAGCAACAACTGTGATGTAGGTGTATTGAGTGTTTCCATTTCAGAAAATGGTACACTAGAGGAATCCTCAGTCTCCTCATCAAGCCAACTCAAATCATCAGTAGGAAATTCATCCTCCAAGACCCAGTCAGAGACTAAATCAATCTTATCCAAATAAAAATTGGATCTCCAGATCCTTTTCCCACAATGGTTTTGTGAGCATCCGAAGATTGTAGTATATGAAGACCAATTCTCCAGTGGATCATGCTCAAACCTGTTGAGCTTTTTGGTGTAGATGTGCTCAAATACTGACCAATTGTTCTCAAAACCTGAAGCGCTACAAGGCTGACACAGAAGTTGAAAATATTGGGGCCAAGTGGGTAAGACAAGCTGCAACAAAGACAAATGATTTAGCTGGTGATGGAACTACAACATCTATTGTACTTACGCAAGGTTTAATAGCTGAAGGTGTAAAGGTGATTTGTTGTCACTAGTGTTGTATTAAGTTTTTATTCATTTTTATTGGTCCTTATGATGGCTGGTTGTCATTATTCTAAATTCAATGCTTCAGTGGGTTTAAGATGGTATCTTAATGGAAAAATGCTAATAGCATTGTTGAAGAAGAATTTGTGATATTCTTGCCAATTGTCCAGCTTGAACTTGAGCTTTAAGAAAAAAAACCAACAGACAAAGCTTCCTCATATTTTAAGATTTGTGAATAAGAATCTAAATCATAAACCTTTCCATTTAGGTTGTTGTAGCAGGAGCAAATCCTATTCAAATTACTAGGGGCATTGAAAAGATAGTAAAGGCCCTTGTTTTCGAACTCAAGGGTTTGTCAAAGGAGGTAAGTCCTCACATTTTGAGTAGGAAGGTTTTCTGCTTCTGGTCTTGTTAGATATTTAATGGCTTTAGTTTCTTAGTCGATGGATCACTTTTGACATGGGAATAGTTGATTCAAAATTGTCATTTAGAGTTTTTTGAAGATTCCAGGGTAGAATGTTGATGTGTAACATTTGGGACTTATTTTATCTGTAAATGGTTATGCATGTGAACACCTTGTAAATTTGTAATCTGTATTATTCTCTAGTTGAATACATTGAATTAGCAGATGTTGCTGCAGTGAGTGCTGGGAATAGTTATGAAATAGGGAACATGATAGCAGAGGCTATGAGTAAAGTTGGGAGGAAAGGTGTCATGACACTTGAAGAGGGAAAAAAGTGCAGAAAATCATCTGTATGTTGTAGAGGGAATGAAATTTGATCCTGGATACATTTCTCCATACTTTGTGAAAGACAGTGAGAAGATATCTGTGGAGTATGAGAATTGGAATGTAATTGATGTGAATGAAATCTTCTTCTTGTATTTTCTGTTTTGCTGCTATTTTTTACTGCTCCTTTAATGAAGATAGAATAGAAATAAATCACATAACCCTCATGTAAGATGCTAAATTGTTTCCCAAATACCTGTCTATTGTCTGTCATATACTTATGGTACACCTTCCTGGTTGTTTTCAGGTTGGTGTTGGTTTGGAGTTTGTACAGAATTTTGTATTCTATGCATTATGAACCTTTTGTTATTTTCGTATAGTGTTATATTTAGAACACTGATCTAAGGATCAGAAAGAAATATGAACACTACTAAGAAGATGAAAAGGGTTGCTTAATTTCTATTCATGTGTGCACCCTTTTTTCTGCTACTTAGATGGCAAAATTTTGGGAACAAAATTCCCAAACACTCTCAACCCTAAAGCTATTTCCTTTGATATGATAAAGGAAAATAATGGAATACATAACTTTGGTTCGTCAAAACACCCAAAATATGCATTTAATTTCTAGAAATTAAAGGTTTCTTACTTGTTATTGCGTCGTTGCTCACATTCTAGCTTTTTTCTCCTCTGCTCAGCTTGCCTATATTCAAACTCCTCTCTACTCAAAAATGGATGAGCAGAGTTGTAATTACCCATTACCATAATCCATATATTCTATGAAATTTACAAAATTGCTCAGTTATAACAACTGTATTCAATATTATCTAAAGTCAGAATATTCAAAATTGAAATGACTCCGCAAACTTAAGATTAAGACTAGCTCGTAATAGATAAATACTTGGAAAACAAACTCACTACAAAACTAGGCTTCAAAAACAATTCAAGAATGGGTTTTTTAGTCTAGGTTTGGACATGTATAGTCTTTTATTTTACAGGTCAAACTTGACTATGTCTTGCGCAACTCACCAAGTATGGCCATGTCTGCCAAGCCTGCCTAATACTAGTAAAACTACCAAATTAAGATGTGTTTGACCATGTCTTCAAACTTAACAAGTTATGGCCAGTTTGACCAAGTATAATCATCATGCTTGACTCAGCAAGTCAAACTCAACTAGTCAAAAGAATCAGCCAAGTCTTGTAAGTACGATCCTATATCTAAAAAACTCATTTAGATATGGTAAGATAAATCAATACAAAATAACGCCTCACCTTTGAACAAGAGGGACAAAACCTAGCATATATCTCTATGCTCCATACATATCCATTGGCATAATATGTCCACTAAATGGCATGTCAAAGGGATTAGTTCCATAACCCATGTATGGGACACCACCATTACATTCCATGTAAGCCTCCGGTCCCCACTGTGCACCAAGACAAGAATTAAATGCAGTAGGTGCATCATATGGAATCATACACCCTTTAGCACCAAAATCCTATGATGCTCTCCACTGCATCTCATTGGTTGTAACAATGATAAAGCACCCAACATTCATCATTGACAAATACATCCATTAGCTTCTAATTAGGAAAGGAAATTATAGTCAAATTAGAGAATACAACAAAAAAACATCCTATAACACTTTCCAATACTTTAGTTTCCCAAGTGAAAAGCAATATAAAGATGACTTACTAGTAGAGAGTTGTCGAGCTCGCTTATTTTTCTTCTTTCTTGCTGAAAAAGAGAAAAGTTTGAAGTGCATGAGAAACACTGCTACAGATATATACCTACTTATCATGGATAAAAAAATCCACAAAGCCATAAATCCGAAAGAACCACCCCAATAAACATGCTAAGTAATAACTACTTGCCTCAACAACATGAAACTTCTGTTGCACTTCTTCCTCAACCAATGGGGCACTTTCCTGCGATAAAGTCTCTTTTGTTCTCATAGACTCATGTGTTGCCTCAAGCGACTCAGCTATTTTTGTAGAGTTTTTTTTCTCTAATGATTGTTGTGGCTGGTTAACAGGTAGCTTCTTTTCAGAAATGTTTCCTTCACATTTGGCATGTACAACCTTGGAGGAGTTGTGTTTTCCTCCTTTGTGCATCTTGAAAGAGAAGGAGATGAGACTTTAGACTTGGCATGCCTGGCTAACTCCATATCTGCAACAGAAAATAGTTGGACCATCAGATAGCCATAAGTAGGTAGCTAATATCAACTTGTACTCATGCATACTTTTTGGCTGACTAATATACCTTGAACTTGTAGCAAGATGCCAGCATTTTCTGTACTGCTAGTGTTGGTCTCCAAAATTCAATTTATGGTATCTCGAAGAGCCTTATTTGGTAATAGATCATCTGAAAGAATGTTTGTTACTCCACTTACACATATGGACTTCGATATGATATGGTCCCTAATGCCTAAAATATATGGAAACAAATTCAGAGGTTTAAACACTAACAACATGTGCTAGAAAAAAATATAGACTATGAATCACACAATCTAGAAAACATCACACCAAAGTAATATCTATGTAATTTTTCTTCGATTATCTTACATTTGTCACATTAACTATTGAAATGACATTTACTAGTCAGCACAACATCCTTCATTACTTCCTTGCATAATGGACAATGCAATTCAGGTGGCAGTTCACCAACATAATGGTTAGATGGGAACCCCTCAACTTCCTTGTCAAAAGCAACTCTACATGACAAATTATTTTAATCAGCAGCTAAAAATTGAGAAGCAATCCATAGCCAATTTCATAGACCTTCCACTTTATAGTGTTGTCAGTGATGAAGGTTTGGTTCAAATGACTTACTCGTTAGGCCTCAAAACTGCAACTGCCCCTTTTGGTAATCCATAAGAGCCATGAGGAGTATCAACAAGCATTGATTTGGGAATGTCAGTTGGAGGCTTCACTCTTTTGAGGTCAAAATTGGGATCCACAATTTTCGGACAATGCTGGATGAAATGTCCTAGAGAAAAAAAATAAGATGGTGAGAACCCATCTCTAGCCCATTAGCCATGCTCTCAATGAATAGCTTGCCTGCAAAGTTACTAGACATGATGACAATACCAGGAACTTTACATCTATGAAAGACATATCCTTGTGGTGGTGTTTTCTATTCCATTCCATGCCTTGCATCATTAATTCATCATAAAATTCCTTTAGACCTAAACTACCCACCCAAATTTGAGCAAGCTCGACAAGGTGAAAGTAAAATTTCTACATTCATCATCTCTACAAGTTAATACAAAAGGAAAACTATCTTTACTAAAAAATTCAACATTCATGGGTTTCTATAGTGTTGGCCAACTATGAACATAACTATAGTGAAACAATTTTTGGCCATCTTTCTATTTTATCATTAATTAAACTCAAAGGTGGAGAAACCACTTTATTTGGATTGGATTCTCTTTTATTGTAAGAAATAACCAGACCTAACATGCACTTCAAACCTTTCGAGTTTCTAGCAGCATTCTGATCTTTGTACTTGCACGTAGTTCCCTTTACTATCCTATCAATTAGAAATCAAATCTCACATGTCTACTCTGAATTCGCTTCATAGACAATAAGCCTTTCTATTCAATTTTCCCCATGATATGTAGTATGGTCTGCCCATAGCGACAATCTCTTTAATATTATAATTAAGTTTTTTTTTGAAATAGAGTATGATCATGATTGTATTTCCCAAGTTTCTTTGAAACAAATACTGAATGTTGTTCGTGTCATTGAAATTCATCTGTCAATCTGCATAAGAATGGAATTTATCCACATTAGGTCAAATTCATTCATCTAAGATAATTTTACTTAAATGAAAAAAGGGAAAGTTTGAGGTATTAATATATTCATAAATGTATTCATAAAATTCATTTTTTAAGTAATAAATTTTAACTAACTCCTTGTAGTCAATGCTTTATCTCAGATTCATAATTTCCACATTAATACAGGTACAATTGAAGACATAAAACTAATGTCAATTTTGAAAGTGCTTTATCTTAGATTCATAACTTCCACGTTAATATGGGCCCAATTGAATACAAAACTAATGTCAATTTTGAAAACTTAAGAATACCATCATTGTGGTTTGGAAGTGAATAATATATATTTTAGATTTGTATGAACATTACTGCATGACTATATTGTTTGATACTATCATATATTTCCCTGAACTTCATTAAAATTTAATTGTATAACCCTCATTGTCAAAATTCATGTTACAGGAACAAAAACCCACAGTCCACCCTATCAAACAAGAATCTACCTATGATCTAATCGCATGCAACCTTCACAAAATACTAACCTCAATTCCTCCAACATCCTCCATCCTCCATGAAAAATAAATTTCATTGTCAGCAGAAAATCCCATTCTTGGTTCATTCATATTCTCTTCTCCACCCACATCATCATTCATTCATTCATTAAAAGAATCAAACCTCAGTCATATTACTTAAGCAAGCTTAGTTCCAAATTCAACTTCAAATTGAGGACACAAATTTTGCATTAGCCAATCCATCAAAATGTTGTTAAAAATAATTGAACAACTTTTAAGTGTGCACATTTTTATAGTTGTAAAACCTAGACACTGAAAAATAATAAGAATCAATTATAACCATCCCAGAAAACCAATTAAAGCATAGGAATATTGAATCCTTGAGAGGGTGGGAACATAAATGAAAAGATCACATTGTTTCTGTTGTACATTTAATAAAACGTGACAACAACAGAGCACAGAAGCCAAACACGCATTGGAAAGTTGACCTCCCATGAAATAAGCAAACAAATAATATCTCAAAATTCTAGTAAGAACACTAAGCTAATGAAAGATAAACAACAATCCTAATATATTTACCAAATCCTCTTCCTGCTAGACCCCTTCCTCCAGCACCTCTACCAAATCCTCTTCCATTATATCCTTCTTATGTTTTCTTTCAAAGATTGTTGAAAGTGTAAGGATGACACCTAAAAGTATTATTTGTTATACTCCAACTTGTTTTCTTCTATTAATATTATCCCTTAAATTATTCTCAAGCAATACACCAAAAAGGCATTATAAACAACCCATATATGTCTCACTAATGCCACTCCAATGTAGTTGAATCAATAAGAGCCTTAATCTTGATATCTTTGTTAGCTTTATTTGTAAACACTGGTTGTGAATTTGTTGTCTGTATTGCTTGAGGAACTTCAGGTAGTGAATAGAGATCATTACCAAATTCATCCCACTCTAAATCATCAGGCTACATGTTTAAATTATGAATAATTAATAATCTATTATGTAGTCTTCAGTGATAGATATTCATTGTCTTTGAAAGTACAAAGGTGTGTATCCTTACAAATTTGAACTGAGAAGAATCATAAGTCTGAAACCCATTCTTAGGTAGTAAAGCTTGATCTTTGGGTTTTTCAATTTCTTTTGGCTTGTAAATAACAACAATTACAATTCTAATCTTAGGATGATTCAACTGTCATGTGTACTAGTCCAGCTAAATCTGAACCACAAAATCAACGATTAATAATGTTGAGAAAGTTGAAACATCATTCATACATCATACTAGATTATAGGAACTGGTAGCATATCCAAATAAATGCACTGCAAACTTGAAGCCACCATTTACATTGTAAAAATTATAAATATAACCTAAACAAGCATAGAGGTGAAAGGGTGTACTCTTCTTTCTTCTCTGTCACAATTGGCATGCGAGGCCTTCCCGAAACTCGATGCACTAAAACAGATGTATTTTTTGGCAGTCACATTCCTTCATCAAGATATTCTGAAAAATGAAAAAAATACATAAGCTATATCACAACCTACACTAACCATTGGAATGGAGATGTCTTCAAGCCGTTTCGAAGGTTTAGGCCTAAACAAACTACAACTAGGGAAAATATATGGGATATACTGCAACCCAAACACCCACTATGGCAACAACAGTTCATGAACATACACCACATATCAAACACCTAAAACACCCACTATCGCAAACTGTGATGTGGTAGCCAAAATATTAGTCATATATTTGTAGAAAAAAAATGGAGTTTTTATCATTGAACGTAAAATAGTAAAACATGGCTCAAATTATAGATCTTGAAAGTACAAAGAGTTCTTACCCACAAACGCAGAACAACAAAGAAGGCACTCCATGGGTAGGAATCTGAAACCTTCAAACCAGATGCTCTCCCAGCAAATCACGGGCTCTTGTAGCTAAAGAAAGAATACTTACCAGTTGATTGCAAATGTTGAATAGCACATAAACTAGGTTTCAAATCAAAAGCTCTCGCAGCAAATCACAAGCTCTGGCGGTTGAAGAAAAGACCTACCACATACCAAAAGAGGAGGAAATTAGGTACATCAAATTGGAAATTAAGAACTCAAGACAAAACCTTAACAATGAAAAACAGATGGAGGGGCTATCCATACTCTTTTTTACAAGTGTTTGTTCACCAGACTACTTGGATAATCCTTTTTCCAAGTTAGCATAATATTTATCTTACATTTGAGCAATTTTTGAAGCAATTTCATAGGTCTAGGGTTACACAATTTTTAATTAAAAAAAAGGGTGATCAAATTCAACCGAAAAATAACATTACAAACTCATACCAAAGAGAAATTGTTCCAATTACAAAAATAACAAGAAAAAGAACATTACAAGACTAAATTGGCCTATTGAAATGTACCTTGAGATCTATTCATACAGTCTAGAAACAAGACCGAGAAGATCAAGATCCATTTAAAGTAGATTCAGCCCTCATTGTTAATCCCTCTGTGCTATGATTAATTCCAAGATTATTTGGCACTCTAACAGCAACTAGTACCCAAAATGATATCATCATTTGATTCCTAATTCATAACCCCAAGGGATCCATTAGATCCCTACCTTGTTACAACTCAAAGTCATCTTCCAGCTTCAATGTTTGGGAAACAACCTCCTCTTCATAATCATTGACCACAAAATAGGGATTGTGCCCAATCGGATGGAACCTGTAACCAGTGAACACATAGAACGCAAGGGTTACCAATTATCTATCCATGACACTAGTCCAGGCATACTGGTAAGCAGTTATGGTAATCAGAGCATAAACTACAACGCGAGTGAAGTAAATATAGCAGACCACCACAATGTAATACTGTCACAGTCAACTTCATCAGATTCACAACTGCCTTTCCGTCAGTATGTGTCCTGGTGCAAAATTTTTATAGACCAGATAATGGGGCACAAGACAACACAACAACAGATCATGTAAACTAGGAGAAACATTTGGTTCCAGGAAAGCCAATACTTGGCATATGGCCCAGTCTCATCGATCACCACAGTAGCAATATTATCTAAGACTTGCAAGGGAATGAAAACAATGAGAAATTTCTTCTCCTTGCCTTGTAGGTAGGGTTTCAAGAAGGACCATCCGGTGCCAATCAAGACAATCAGGGTAAAAAGCATAATTCCCTTCAGAAAACTGAAAATATAAAACAGAACATCCCATCCATGGGTTTTTTCAGTTCTCTTAATGAAATACTTGTCCTCTTCCTCACAGAGGATATTTAGAGCTTTCAGATAGACGAGGGAGACCATGAATACATGGGTTCGGTAGGTCGTAAGATGGTTTTTCATAACCACATAGATCCAAACCCCAACCAGTGCAATTGATATCAAAGACAGTGAAAAATATTCGACAGAAGGGTTTCACTAGCCGAAAGATAATGTCTCATGCCATAACTACCCCCCTCAAGGTTATAAATGACTATAGTTACATCCATTGAAACCACGATGTCACAGATACAATTGGCAAAGACCAAAGTAAACTGGTTTGCTTCGAGCCCTTTGAAATTTTTGTTGAAGGGAAGTGAATTCTCCAAATCCTTAAATGTAAGGAGGGGTGTGATGAGCTTACTCTCAAGTACACAGCGAATTTCTCCATGTTCCAGATCTTGCAAGACATGAAGCAAGACATCTCTGGTGCTCAAGAATAACCCCATGGACTCCAGGTTGATATCATTCTCCTTTATGGCCTTGTACGAGGAACCCTTCACATAGATTTCCAGGAGGCCTCTATGTGTGAACCCGAATTCCTTGAAGGGAATGATGAAATGGTAGTCGGATCGAATATCTGAATGTCGGATTTCAGCTGAACAAAAGGGAAAGAACCCCATCAAAAATACCATGATTTCCATTGCAGAAACCCTTGAATTGGACTCCATCCTGAAGATTTGAGATGAATATTTCATTGCATTGCAGTTGCGTCCCGGTGTTCACAAAAATGCTGTGTGGAGGGAAGAACACAGGGAAAAATGGCCATAGATTGAAACATACCTTCTTCCATTGAAGCCTTGAACAGGGTCACCTTGGAGTTGAGTGAAATGCAAGATTGTTCTACATTGGCACCCACCACTTCACGTTGGTGCCAAAACCCAAATTGTCAAACTACACTAATATGATAGAATGAAATTTGTATTTGTTTAACTTAATTTTTTTATATGTATTAATAGTATATAATAAAAAAATACTTAGTAACATTTTTTTAATTTATAATGTAAATAGTTTAATAATTAACATTATTTATAAATAAAATATTTAAAAAACAAATGTATATAGGTATATTTGTATAGTTATTTTCAAATATATAAGTAATAGCTCACCGATAGGACATTGTCATAGTTAATTTGGTGTTAACAGTGGAGTTGTAACACATGAGGCTCTACAATTTACTAAGTTCTAGGGAGTCTATGAATCCATTTGTACTCTTAGAATTTGGTAAAATATACAACATTGTCAAAATTGTAATTTTTTATTGCCGAACTGATCCACAACTAAAAATGACCAAATAAATGACCAATTGTTATGTGGTCATTTATTTTTAGATACCTTGTGACCAAATTTGGTAATTTATCTTGGTCTTTTTTAGTTAGCCCGCTTAAATTGATCAATTTTGGTCATTTATCCCTTGAAAAAAATTGTGGTGACCAAAGTATTTGGTCTCTTGGTCACTAATCTCTCATTTTGCACTAGTGTGATGTCTGCTGATTATCATCTATTTGCAAAATGCAAGACCCAAAATCGGTGTCCACAGCATAGATTGGGTGATTCACCAAGCAGCTCTCTTTGCTTATGATGTACGCTAGTGTATTTTCCCTGTACAGTCTCTTAGTCTCCCCTCCGAACATGGGAATGGTGGCATACGTGAGATCCATCTAAAGGGTTCCACCCAATCTTTTTCTCCATGACCAGGATAGCAAGAGGCTGAACCTTGGAGGGATATCAGCCACTACAATGTCCATCACTATGCTTTTCAAAGGTAGCCGAGTTAAGTTTATAGCAAGGTATTTGATGAGGCCCAACCACTTGACCTTCCTAGAGTCAAAGGATAATAAATCATGGTAGGGCTTGGTAATGCTGAGGTTGATTTCATCCATCACAGCCTTAGGCATTAGGTTATGAGAGGCTCCTGAATCCAGCAGACAATTATGGAGGATTTTATCATTGATGTTCAGGGATATATAGAATGGTGGGCAAGATTCCTTTAGGTCTTTGATCATGAGGTGGAGGGTTACAACAGGATTGTCATCTTGTAGGTTCACAAAGCCAGTGTCAATGTTCACATTGGGTAGAAGGGAATTTAGAATGGAGGTTTTAAATGCATCATTCTTCATCAACCCTATTAAAGGGAAAGGGATTTTCAATTTTTGTATTTCACACTCAAGGTTGAAGGAATAATGTAGCTTGTCTGGAATCCTTACCTCATGAGCTATAGCTTTGAGTTGGACTTGAATAGGTTTAGCTGAAGTTGTTGGTTTATGCAATGCTTTGGAAGGAACAATCCCTTTATTTGGTAAAACAACCACTTTTCTAACAGGTGCGGCAGGATTCTTGATAGGTACAACATTCTGCTTGAGGGGAGAAACCAACCTAGACTTCAGCTAGTAACCTTCCTGACCATCAACCTGATAGATAGCCTCTTTAGCAATCTGCTCATCAATTAGGGATTCTTCATATTCTTCCTATCTCAGAAAAGAATAATCCACCTCATCCTCCATGTAGTGGATATTGTCTTCAGCTTCTCCTTCTTCTTCAATGAATTTTGGCTCTTCTTCCAATACAACATTTTGAAATGGAGCTCTTATCCTCTGGTCTTCCCCTTGATTTCTCTTCCTTCTGAGAATCTAAAAAGGGGGGTTTCCTCCTCTATAAGGAACAAAATTTGGGTTCTAAGGAGAAAATTCACTTGGCCCCTTACCCCTCATTGGTAGATGTCCTGGTCCTTCAATTTAGACATTTCAGCAGTCATGTTGTCTAAAAGTTTTGTCATTGTTTCAATCTTGTTCTCTGATGCTAAAGCCCCACTATAGTCTCCTGGCTGCTTTCTCTTGTTTACATTCCCTTTTACCTTTTGAGATGCCAAAATGTTTGACTCTACCTCAAGGGAAACAACCTACATGAGTGATAAGGAGACAAACCTCCTTTCTCTGAGAAGTAGGAAAAAGTCAGAATCAAAGGCATTTGCATAAGTTATCATCGCTGACGTACGGGTGGGATTAATCTCCGTGGGGATCTTGCTATACATGTTATTGAATCTCTTGGTAAAGTTGGAGATAGAATCACCATTTTCTCTTTTTTAGGTTGCCGAATTCTATGATATACTAGAGGTGGTCTCTTCTCTATCCCCAATGCTTTAGGAAAATGTCATCTAGAGCCTCTATGCCTGCCACTGACCTAGCAGGAAGTTCTTTAAACCACTTCCTAGCCTGGCCATCTAGGCTTTGCACAAAAACTTTGGTCCATATATCTTACTGTTCTCTATTTACATATTCAGCCTATCTATAAAAATCCTCTAGATGTTCTTTAGCAGTGAAATCCCCTTTCTTTGTAAACTTAGGCATATACTTGAGGTAATCCTTGGTAGGCATGGCTGCGAGAGGATTTGGAAAAACAAAGGGTGCATACCTAGCTACTAGGATCCTTTCTATTTTGGAAAATTGAGGGGTAGCCATATTGGAAATGGGTATGGAGAGGGATGTGGAAGGCATCACTGATGAAGATATTTGCTGAGAAGGCGGTGGTATACTTAACCTAGTGGAGTCACCAGGGATTGGATCTTCACAAGCAATAGTACTTGAAGATGCCCAAGACCTAGATTTTTCTGATGTGTCTAAAAATTGCTAGGAATTAAGAGTTTCATCAAAAGAAATAACAACATAAAGATTTATTGAAATACCTGATGTAGCGTTTTGTGCAGCACTGCTGGTCTGTCTTAGTGAAGCCCTAGCTTTCCTCAAGATTTCTTCTAGATCTGAAACAGGTGTTGTTGGTGGCCCCTTTGGGTTTGCTCTAGCACTTAGTCTTCTTCAAGACACCTTATTTCAATGGAGTTTTCAGATAGATGATTACAACTGTAATAATGTCCAAGCCTTGTCTATCATCAAAGTAGGGATCTATGTCATCTCCCAAGGAAGCTGGGCTTCAATCTCCTCTCCCCGACAATAGCGCCACTTTGTTATCTCTCTAGGAAACTCCTCTAGGTTGTAGCTCGAGGATGCCTGGTAACTTAAAAAAAATTTAGGGTTTTCTGATATGGATCAAGCTGGATAACCTATATAACCTATCACTGTCAAGACATGCATGAAGTTCACTCAATTACAAGGCTTTTAGTTACAACTTGTTCAGTAGTTTGACAAAAAGGTGCAGGGATAGAGAACTCACCAGGATAGTAGACTTACACACATAACACCGCATATAAATGGCTAAACCATACTAAGGATGGTATTTATCAATCGAATATCACTAAATAACCAATAGGATGACATCTATCGGCTTTTTAGTAAATCTGACAATGACCTAAATGCACATTTAGGCAATAAACACAGTAAAGAAAGAGATGGTTGAACAAATTACAACAAAAGAGCTTATATCAAGAATAAACTAGATCAAATGCTTGATAATAGAAAAGGCTTACAAATCCCCAGATTCGAACCTTTATTAATAATTTAATCATGGGATTTATAGCCTTATACAAATATCACAAATCCCGAAAATCCAATTTGTTTACACAAAAATAATCGAAAGTAATAGTTTTTCCGGATTAGGGATTCAAACCCTTGCTACCTATTTTTTTATGTACTGTGAAGATCTAGTTCACTAAGCAGTATTTTGATGACTGAAGTGGTCGCTGATCATTCCCACTGCTGGTTGACTTTGAAATTACCACCAACAGCCAGTGTATCACCATTTAACTAAAGTGCCCAGTCTTGTTCAATCCGCCCAAAATGTTTTACTTTCCTACCACAGTTGTCGATCGTAGGATTTTTATTTTAGCTCATTAGTGTTCCAAGTCTCAACGCTACCACTGTTTCAGCACTCCAAATCTCAATGTCTAATCCGCTATGTTTTCCTCTACCTTGTCATCGTAATCACTGATCAGAAGCTTTGTCTTCTGCACCATTGGTGCCCCAATTCTGAATGTTGTTGTGGTCTTAGTGCTCCAAGTCCCTAGCATTGTGACAGTTTCCTCATCAGTGCTTTCCCTTACTAGCTTGTCGATGATCAGAGGCTGAAATGAACAAATTTTATCACCGTCGAATGTCTTTTTATGAAGGAAACAAAGCTTTAGTTATCTTTGCTGCCGACACTATGGAGGATTTTAGCCTTAAATTCTCTAATATGTAGTACTTAGTTCTCTCGATCATCGATGATTTCCCATTGTTTCACTATCGGAATGATTTTCTGTTGATTGATCAGATGCCGTAGTCTGTATATATTCCGTTGTTTCAGCTCCTTAGTGGGTTAACTCGCTAATGGTTTATGTTTTCAAACTTTGACGTGTAGTCTTTAGTTTCTCCAATCAACGGTGATTTTTTGTGATGGTGGAAGCCATAGTGAGTGTGTTTCCCGTTGTTGCGGCTCATTAGGGAACTAGCTCGTCGATAGTTAGTCCTTGTAAGTTTTGATGCCGATGATTCAGTATTGTTTCATAACTCATCGTAAGTATTTATTCCACAGTTGCGGCTTTTTAGTGGACTAACTCACCGGTGGTTAGAGTTTTGAAGTTTTGATGCCGAAGTTTTCTTCTGCTCGCAGAACCCGTAGTCTATAAGACTTCCACCATTTCGGCTCTTTAGTGGACTAACTTGTTGATACCTTCGTGTTTTCAAGTTCCAAACTAATTTCATCACTATCGGAGGTTGGTGGAAGTTTGAATCAAAGATTTTAATCAGTATATTCTCTGCAGTGGCAGCACTTTTAGTCACTCTTTTCTCCACAGTGGTAGAACCTTTAGCCACTATCTTCTTCGATCACTGTTTAAGAATGTTTCGATGGTAGTGAAAAGTTTAGCAATATGCCTGACTACCGAAGGGGTCTTCCACCTGTTATTTATCTTCCGTATTTTGGTGGCTAATGAGATATTCTGATCCTCACCCAAGCCACTGAAGCTACAATGTTGTGAAATCTGTGTCCAAATAAAAAACAAAGGATTTCAAACTATCAGTGATCTTCATATCCTTTATTGCATGATTTAAATTCTTCATACTATCAAAAATAAATTTATTTTATTTTGGGAGATAACAGAAGTGGTGGAGGGCCAAGTGGGGGACTAAGTTTCTTCGATTCGCAGACATGCCGACAGAGGTTGTCTCTATTGTAATCTTTATTTTATATTAATAGAAATATCTTTTCTTATCCAATAATGTGTATTTCAATGAATATTTAATCCATGGATGATTTCAAATGCTTATATGTTATTGATTATATATGCTAGAATAGGTCTAACACAATTATATATAGTATGCTTGTATTGTTTATTGAATGTTGAGGAAGCAATTTATGAAGTCAAGCTGGAGTTGGAATGCTCAATGGGGATCTACATCAACCGTCCGGAATAAGGTACGAATCGAGATCCTTTAGTGTTAGATATTTGGTTTCTCTTGCATATAGGAAATGATTGATTTTTGGAGTCAAGCTATCTATTGTAATACCCCCAGCCATAGGAATTTCTTTCCGTAACAGAATTGGCAACTCTACTGGGGAGTTCCTAGTAGTTTTCCTTTGGGGGTTTTTATCCGCATTCAGTGTTCTTGAATTTGTTCTATTTCTCTGTTTCTGAGTCGGGTCTGGGGGCATGTTTTTCTGGTAGTGTCTGATTGGTGTGAATTTTGTCTCAGTTTATATGTTTTCCTTTCTTTTTATGCATTTTTCTTCTTGTATGCGAGTTTTTAACTCACAGTCGCGTATACACATGCCTTTGATTGCTATATCCACGTACATATGCGGGTTTATTGCGAAAATTCGCGTATTCCCTAAGTTTTGCATTGTTTGAGGAAGATTGATTGTTGATGGGTGAATTTTGATAATTTTTGAGTCTCCTTTGATACTGCTAGAGTCTGTTTATACCTTTGTTTTTTACTAGAGACACCTTTTTTAGGTTAAATCCTTTTTAAGAATGTTCTTGTCATTGCATTTTTAATTTTTTGTTTTGGTATTAGTGCATTATATTTCTTTTACGTTAATACTTTGCGTGAGTGTTGTTTGATTGTGCTTGCAGAGTCTGGGGATGGTAGAATCATTCTTTTGCTTTAGTATCTCATTTTTATTCAAAAAATCCAAAAATATTTGCTTTTTTGTAGCATTATGCATTGCACTTTGCACTTTGCATGGTATTTGCACTAGGTTTCCTTAGAGAAGTATTAGTTAGGCTTTCATATAGGAATGACTGCATTAGTCATTTGAAGAAAATTTTGCATTTCACGTAGTAGCATGCCTTTTTTTTCATTCGACACAATGCATTTGCATTGATTGTTAGGTGTGCATTTTAGTTCGAGTTGTGTTGTAATCTCATAGATCACATAAGGTTACCAATAATACATACTAAAACATATATAAATATAAACAGAGACAAGAACAGATAGGATTAAACAAATTATATTATTACAATGAGCTCATACAAGGAAGAGAACTGAACTGAGTTCTTGCTTGGCTCAACAGCCTAATATATACAAGTTACAAACAGTTACAAAATAACTACCTGTCGGTTCGGTGAACCGACACGACTGTTATTTAGCCAACCTAATCTTTCTAGTTAGTCGGCCGACCGACTTAGTCGGCTGATCGACTAAGTCGGCCCATCGACTTAGTCGGCTGATCGACTAAGTCGGTCTTCATTTAAGTCGACTTCGTTGACTTGCTCCTTCTACATCTCCCCCATGAACAAAACATTTCATTGTCCCGAAGAAACAAGGAGGTACAAAATTGATGTTTGTGACAGATCTCTCAAAACTGGTTACTGTTATGGATTGTGCAGACGGATGGTCGGTCTCTTTTGGACGTAGATTTTGACAATCGTTGGAGCTGTGATGGCAAGGTGATGCTGAAAGTCGGCCAACTCTGCAATGCCTTCTGGATATCGATCGTTAAGGTAGTGAGACTTGAAAGGATCGACATCTTTTCTGACATGGGCATTTCTGCAATATTCTCCATGTTGGGACCCAAAAACTGGTTTTGCGCTTCTGCAGTATTGATGAGACATTTCATTTGTGGGCAAATAATGTCGACTTTCTCCAAGTTGGGAAGAGCTTGTTGATACCATTGATGTGCTTCCCTTTCCAACTTCTGTAGTTTGTTTGTCTCCATCACAATCTGGTCTTCAATTGTTTGCCTCATTTATGCCTCTGTTGACTTTCGACCTTCCAAAGCTTGGATGCCTTGTCGTGTCTGCCGTGTCTGGTGGTAGACCTGCCCATAGTGAGTCGTCTAGTCTCTTAAGACTTCCTCGGTGACAAGGGATTCTTCCATATGATCTTGCAGAACCTTGTATGCCTCCGAGAATGCAGTGTGCTAGGCCAGGAGTAGTCGGGTTGTCTCCTCCTTCTGTTTTGCCTTAGTCTCTTGGAGATGGGCCTGTATGGTCGACACCATGTTCTCAAAAAGCTGGTATGCCCTTTCAAGAGGTCAATCTGTGCCGATTTCGACAGGTCCTGGAATGACAGTCTAAGCGAGATCCCTGCATTTGCCGAGAAACTCAACCTGTTCTGCATCTTTGTCGGTGAGCTCCTTACTTCTTCTGACGGTCCTTTTCTTTGATTCTTTGGCCAAGGTTTTGAGTAGTTGGCTGACCTCTGTGTCGGTTAACGAAATTACATCTCTTATGCTGATCCGTAGGTTGGATGTTTTTGTATGATGCTTCTTCTTTTGTCTGTCTGTTTGTTTCTCCTGGGTACCTGCAGTAGTGGAGGTTGGGTCTGTGGTTGGTGGAATGGAGGTCGAGGGTTTTTCTGGTTGGTTAGGTGGTATAGAGGTCGAGGGTTTTTCTATTTGAGGAGGTGGTATGACTACTTCCAATTGTGAAGATGATGGTGGGTTGAAGGGTTTGGATGTAATTTTGGTGGTGGAGATTTTAACGGTGGTGGTGGTGGTGATGGAGGTTGTGATGATGGTGGTGTTGGTGACGGAGTGGGGGTATGGACGGGGGTTGAAGGGTTGGCTGGAGTGTGTTGTGAACTTTGGTTGGAAGAGATACCTACTTCTGAAGGTGTAGTGGGTAGGTCATCCTGGGCGTCGGTGTTGATTGGCTCCATAATAGACTGTGATGCTCCAATTACGTCGCCTTGTCGGTCTTGGGTGAATTTCGTCGTAATGTGTGCATAGGGCTTCTTGCTTGCATTGAGAGGGGCTGATGTTCGTATTTTCTGTGCTGACTGAAATAGTGCAGGCAGTGTCTCGAAAAATTCTTTAAGCTCAGCATCTTTGTCGACCTTGGCTCTGACTACCTCCGGGATTGCTCTTTGATATACGTCACTGGGGCTGCCCGACTATTGTGCTGGTGCTTGCTCCTCGACTATTTTTGCTAGTGATGGGGGTGGTGGGGTCGACACAAGGTCAACTACGTCTTCGTGTGTCGATGTTATTTTGGCCTTTTTTGGTCGACCTTCCGGGGCCCTTGCTGCCAGAAACCATTGAAACTAAGTTTCAACTGGGACTTTGTTTGCATTGGCATCCTCGACAATGTCGACGGCCGTAGCTAGGAGTTCCTCCTCATCGTCGGATGACTCAGCAAGGATAATCTTGTGCTTACCCTTGCCTTGTTGTACTTTTTGAGCTCTGAGTCTTTTTCTGGCGGCTGATATCTCCTTGGCCAAGTTCTTGATGATGTTTTGGGAGAGAGCATACTCAGGGTCGTCTGTCTGTATTTCACCTGTCGATAGCGGAATTGGGTCGACGACTATTGGAATCGGTGGAGTGGTTTGCTGTAGTGGTTGTACCTATGGTTGTTGTTGTTCTATTAGCTGTGGGTCGACTACCTTTGCAATCGAGGTTTTGATAGTGATGTGGACCCAACTAGTGGTCTCGACCAGGGTGTCCTCCGACACAAACATGCTGATATATAGATTGAGTTCATAATATTCCTCTTTTTCCTGGTCGGTGAGTGGCTCCTGTATTGAAAAGTCGACCTGTTTTGCAGCCTCTGGTATTGGTATTTTATTCTTTGCCTGTTGGGACAGTTCCGAAATATATGGTGAACAGTTGGATAGTAGTCGAGGGGAGTAGCCTTGGGATTCTCACCTTGCATATACCAAACTGTTGTATGGTCAATCTCCAACTGGATGTGAGAGTTCACCGATAGACTGCGTTGGATGTTTTGAGGCACCCGCCATCTAGTCATGCGAACCTTTAACTGTTGGAACCAGTTTTCCAAGAATACCTTCTCCTATGATAGTTCATAGTCGGTGCCCTTTTGTGAGAAGGGTTTGAATCTATACATGTCGAACTTTGATGCCGACCGGAAGAATGGGCTGCCTTCGGGACATATATGGTACATGACTATCCACAAGATGAGAGATGGAAATTTGATGATTCTTCTTGTCTCTTGGCATCTCTCACAGATGGTTTTGATCATGTCGGTGACGTAATTGCCCCATCTATAGATGCGACCATCGGTAGCAATCGTGTCGATGGCCTCCAACATTTCTAGTTTCAGGTCGCTGCCTCGACCGGCCAAGGTAAGGGTGATTGCAATGATTTTAGCCACAATCTGTGGCATACGAGCTGTGATTTGTCCGATCATTAATCCTTTGGAGTTCTTTCCTGACGACGAGCCTGTAAGCCTCTCGACCAGCCCTTCCTTGATCCCAATTGGTACAGGGTCGTCTTTTTTCGATAGGCCGGTGAGTTTGGAGATGACATCCCCAGTAATGTCGATTGGCTCATCGAAATAGAATCGACCATTGTGGTAACGACTGATAATGAATTTAACGGCCGCTTCCTTCGTCCCTCGAAAGATGGCCATTAGAGGTGCATTGGCATAGCCATAGAGAGTGCTATGTCATATTTTCTCAGTGGCCTCGGTCATTCTTTTGTCTTTGAAGGCCCAGTCTTGAATTTCGACCCATAGTTTCTACCATGGACCTTCTTGGACTTTTGCGTTTTTGATGTTCTTTAAGCGGCGAACCAAGGGTGTATCCTCTGCTTGCAGCTCTTTTGCCTTAGTTGCTGCTCGGGTTAGTTTGGGGCCATATTTTTAGTCTGGTCGGGGTTATTTTAGTGTTCCTGGATTTTGGTCGATGGAGGGTGCAAGTGCTCTGTGTGTAAAGGATTTGGTGAATGAACCTTCATGGTCCATTATTTATAGGTGTGGGTGTGTTTGTGTGGCGGAATGGGTGTATTAATGGCGGACTTGATAGTCCAGCTACTATACTCGAGTGTGACTTAATGGAGGATTTGTTTCGATGCTCGAGTCCATCAATGCGTGACGGGACATTCGAGGTCGATGGTCATTGTCGGTGGTGAAAGTGGTTGGCCAGACTTGTCGATGAAGATGGTCGATGATAATGATGTTGGTTGTCGAAGTAGTGAGTGGCTGTCATAGTTTGTTGTGTCGAGTGCATTGTTTTATTTTGAAAATTTTTGTGCTTTTTATGGGTGTTGGGTGCCGGTTATGGTCGTTATGCGATTTTTTTTTACTTTTTATTTAGGCTTCGTAACGTTTAAGTCGGGCTCCATTAACGAGCTTCCGAAATACTAGGCCCTGTAATGTTTTTAGTAAGACCGAGCCATTAAGGTGTATTTCTTCGACAAGGTAAGGTCCCATCCATTCAGTGTGTAGTTTCTTGGGTTTCCCTTTGACTTGACTATTATAAAGTAAAGCAAGGTCGCCGACCAACAGGTTTTTGTTTTTGATGTTATGGTCGTGCCATGCTTTCTGTTGTTGTTTGTGAATTTCTTGATGTTGGATAGCCATGAGTCTATGTTCTTCAAGCTTACTAAGTTGAAATAGTCGGTCTGTTCTTGCATGTTCGACATCTACATGTAATAGATGTGCAATAAGAGGTGTTTGCTGTCAGAAATGTAGGGGTACGACTGCTTCTTACCCGTAGACTAGTCGAAAGGGGGTTTGGTCGGTCGACTGTTTATAGGCTGTTCTGTATGCCCAGAGGACCGCAGGGATTTTCTCATCCCAGTCATATTTTTCGGTATTGCATATTTTGGTTAACCCTTTTGTCAGTGTTTTGTTGAATGCTTCAATCACGCCATTCGACTGAGGGTGATATGCGGTGCTTCGTCGACGGTCGATGTGAAATTGTTCGGTCAAATTTTTGATGGTTTTGTTGATGAAGTGTGATCCTTGGCCGTTGATCAATGTGAGTGGGCAGCTGAATCTAGTGATGATTTTTTCATAGATAAACTTAGTGGCTACCTCACTTGAACAAGTCTCGACGGGTTCATCTTCTGCCCATTTAGTGACATACTCTATTGTCGTGATAATATATCTTGAACCTGAGCATTGGGCTGGGATAGGAAACGGTCCTATGAAGTCTATAGCCTAGATTTCAAATGTGAGACTAGGGTTTACGGATATCAAGGGAATTTCTGTGCTCGAAATAGGTCGACCAAGTCGTTGGAACCTGTCGCATCGATTAACAAAGTTTTTGCAATCTTTGTGGATCGTTGGCCACCATAATCCAAACTGTTGGATTTTCTTTGTAGTTGTGTCTGCTTGGAAATGTCCTCCTGCAGGTCCATAGTGTGCTTCATGTATGATTTGTTCTCTCTCATGGTCGAGTACACAACGTCTGAGAATGTCGTCTAACCCCATTTTGTACAAAAATCCATTGATGAGGCTGTAGGGTGCAGCCTTCATAGCTAAGATTTGTTTTTTCTTGGTGTTCATACCTTCTGGTGCCTGACCTGTTTCTAAGAACTGAGCTATTTCTTCTAGTTCTTCTGGCACTGCTTCTATACGGAATATATGTGCATCCGGTAAGTCGTCATCGAATCCAGTCGGTTCCTCCCCTATGTCTATGTGAGATATGTGGTCGGGCCCGACATTGAGATTTTCTGGTCGGACCACAACTTCGAACTTGAATTCTTGAAAAAGAAGTAACCAGTGACAAATTCTCCCATGATGAAGTGGTTTATTGACAAGGCATTTTAAGGCTTGATGGTCAGTATAAAATGTGAAGGGGTTGGCTAAAAGGTAATGACGATACTTTTGCAGGGCAAAAACCATACCTAGGGCTTCTCGTTCAGTGGTCGAATAGTTCTTTTCATCCTTATTGAGTTTTTGACTGCTATAAGCTATAGGGTAATCCATCCTGTCATCCCCTGGTTGAGTTAGGATTGCTCCAATTACAATTATTGATGCATCGATATGCACATGAAACTTGGTCGACCTATTTGGAAATTTAAGTATGGGGGCTTCGACCAGTTTTCTTTTCAATTTGTCGAAGGATATTTGGCATTCTTCTGTCCACTTAAATTTTTGGTTGTCTTTTAGTAATTCTTCTAAAGGGTAGGTCATGTCTGAATAGTGTCGTATGAACTTCCTATAATATCTTGTATGGCCCAATAACACCCGGACCTGTTTAGGGTTTATTGGGGGTTTTAGGTCGAGGATTATTTTAATTTCGGCAAAGTCGACCTTTATACCGTCTTTGCAGACAATATGCCCTAAGAGTATGCCTATGGGAGTCATAAAGATACATTTCTTAATGTTCAAGCAGAGTTGTATCTGTCAACATCTCTCCAACATAAGTTGGAGCCATGTGCAGTGATCCTTTAGGGTGGAATATATAGTCCAGTCATCGAAGTAGACTGCCATGGTTTTATAAATGTATTCCCGGAAAGTTTTGACAACAATTTGGGAAAACACTGCAGGTGCATTCTTTAGCCCAAAATGCATAACTCTATAAGCAAAGGAACCAAATTCACAAACAAATGTTGTCTTCTTTTGATCTTCTTTTGCTATGGGTACTTGGTTGTATCCTGAAAATCCATCTGTGAAGGAGTAGCATTCATGGCCTGCCACTTCATTCAAGATTTCATCAGCATAGGGGGTTGGGAATGGATCTGTTAGTGTGACTTTGTTAAGCTCTCTAAAGTTGACACAAATTCTTAACTTGGTCGGGTCATGTTTCTTAGGTGGAACAACCATGGGGCTTTCCCATTCAGATTGGTCGATAGGGTAAATGATCCCTGCTGCTAACATGTTGTCTATTTCCTTCTTAACTATCTCCTTATACTTATGAGCTAGTTTATAAGGTCGTTTCTTGATAGGTCGGACATCGGGTTTAGTATCTATTTTCATTTCTCCCATTTCCTATACTAACCCTTTTAAGTCTTTGTAGTCCCTTGCAAAGACATCTTGGAATTCTCTAAGTAAGTTTATGATTTCGATGGTTTGGTGTTCGTTCCAGTAGTCACCAATCTTAGCTATTTTTGGACGGTCGTCATTTGAAATCTCAACCTCCTTAGTTTTCACTTTGGTATCCAAACACTTTGGTGCTTTAGCTTCATTGATCGGCCAAATTCCTTCTTTGAACTGTGAGAATGTAGCCAGAAAGTCGGCTGCAGTCATTCTGTCAAGGTCGGGTTTGTCTATGGTCTCGACTTTCAAGATTGAATGGATAGGTTTGTTAGTTTCAGTGTGGTCAGGTTTCCATCTAAAGCTCTTGCCTGTGGTGTGTTCATTTTCTAAGTGCAAGAGGGTCGACAGTGGCCTGGATGCAGTTTGTATATTGTTACAGTCCTTGACCTGTCGATGGGTCCAGGAGGGTTGATTTATGGTCGGTTGGAGAAAGTATTTGATTTGTTGGGCTGTCTCGGCCAGTGTTTCATTGTGGGGTATGAAATGAAAGTCCTTGATAACTTTTTCTCTCAATTCCTGCAAAAGAAGGTTTCTCCTCTAGCTTCCTCCATCTTATACCATTTATTGCGTAAGTCGTCTAAGGTTGAAGGAAACAAATGGGGCCAGGCTCGCTCATCTTTGTAGCCAAGTCTTTTCCACTCCTTTTCACAAGTCCTAATGTGGTCTTCAGGGTTTTGACCTTGGGTAAAGATAGGGATTTGGGCTTCCTGTGTTAACTTTTTCCCTCCAAATCGTTCTACAAAGAAGGTTGAAGCAGTTGTCTAGGTCTGTAGTTTTGACTAATGGGTGTCCCACCATCGAGCTGCTTGACCTGTAAATGTTTCCACTAAGATTTGAAGTCAACCATGTTCTCCAATATTTTTATATACTTGTTCGACGTGCATGACTGGGGATTCCCTCTCCTTATACCGGGGTAGTTGAGTAGTGTTTAAGTTCATTGTTTGTAAGGTAGGGCGTTCCCTTAGTTTCTTTTCAAAAAATTTAGGGATAATTGATACGATGAAGCACTGTCAGGTGGGTTTTTTATGTACTGCTTGTATAGTCCAGCACCCTCTTGCTTGTGTTTCATAATTTTCCATCTCCCAGTCATATAGTTCAGCATCTGAGTTATAACCAACTGATTCTTGGTTACCTAAGTAAAGTTCCCCATGGATGTTTGGTTCTGTGTAGTCGGTATTTTTCTGGATTTGGTAAAGTTCTCTGACATCGACTTCCTCATCAATCGGTTCAATCCAAGGTTGCCCTTGGGATGGATGAATAGGTACGATGACCTTTCGGCCTTTTCCTTTGAGCTTAATTCGTTCCTTATCTAGGGAGATAGATGCTTTCATCTTTTGACCCCAAGGTCAACCAACGAGAGCTGGGAAGGAGCTAGATCCTTCCTTTGGGTCAATAATTTCGAAATCAACCTTAGTCGATATTCCTTTGATGGTCGTGTCGACGTCTTTCCAAACCCCAATGGGTTCAATGAGGCCTTGGTCGGTAAGTTTTAGGTAAATTCCTGACTCATAGAGTCAAGGTCTTCCCATCTTTTCCCATGTATCCTGTGTCATGATATTTACCTAAGACCCGAAATTGAGCACCACTTGTCGGACGTGATAACCTTCGATTTCCAGGTCGACAAGTGGGTCGACATCATTTTTGTCTTTTTGATTTAGGCTGCAAATGTTCTTAGTTTGTTTTCCAAAGTTAGTACTTTTTATTTCGTGTAATAAATCAATGAATTGGGCTACGGATGTGTCTGTTTGGATGAGATGAGTTAATTGCTGTGTCGTGGTAAGTCGACTATTAATAATGTCTTCGTGCTGTGCAATGTTTTGAAATATGTGGGTGGCTGCTTGATAGGTTTGTTTTTGCTTAAGAGGATCCGGATAACAATTTGTATTTTTAATTTTACTAATTTGGGGGTTATCAGGCCCTATTTTTGTGCCTTGGAGAGTGACAATATGCAGAATTTTAGTAGTTAATACATCATGCTTTTGTACACACGACAAGACATTAACATTTTTCTTCATATTGATTTTTTCTAACATAGTAGGACAATCCTCCAAGGAATGATCACCTAATCCACAATGTGTACAGAATTTAAGGTCATTTATGTCCTTGTACGGACAGTCTATGCATCGGTGCCCTTCTTTATAGTAGATGAAGCACTGGGAGGGTCGACGAGTTCGTATGTCGCGATTCCCTGATGAATCGACCTCTTCCTCCAAACCCTTGTTGTCGATTGTCGTACCGACGTTCATATCATCGGCCATCGCTTCTTTTCCCGTTCTCGTTGTTTGTATTGATTTGCTCATTGTTTTGTGCTACTGCGTTCATTTGGTAGACCGCCTGATAGTTCTTTTGATTTTTCAGATTTAGCTGACAGTCGGCGGTATTGTGGTTTGTGGTCTCACAGATGGCGTACCAGGAAGCCTTTCCATTTTTCATGTTAAACGGACAATATTTCATAGAATGATCTCCGTGCTCCTGGAAAATGTCACAAAATGCTTTAGTTTGCACAAAACGGACGTCTTGTCGACTGTAGTCGTGTCGACAATTATCTTTCATGTGTCCGGCCGTCGAACATTTAGTACACTAGATTTCTTGATTTTTGAGGGTCAGTTCTTTCAAATACTTCTGCACATTCTTGATCTATTCCTCTAGTCTGTGGTTTGTCGGATAGGCAGGTATATATTCGTCCATTTCCACCTGCAGAGCTTTGGTCAGCGCATCTTCATATGTATTGAATGTTTCCAGACTCATATGTCGTCGTACTTTCTGTGATAATCCTACAAGGAACCATTGAATTAGTAATTTCTCATCAATAACATAATATATTTGGCTTAATAGGTCCTTCCAGCGTTTGTCATAGTCGCGTACTATCTCCCCTGGCTTTTGTGATGTTGTCTTAAGCTTTTTGGCGGCCAGGTGCTTTGCGTCTGGGGTTTTGAAAAATGATAAGAACTGGGCTTTTATCTCAGCTTTCATGGGTCTGGGTTTCCTTTTTGAAAAGTTCATGTACCATGTTAAGGCCCTTTTCCTTAAGGCTCTGACGAACTAAGCCATTTGTCTGTCTTCATCTGTTACCCGGTTTGCTTCCCAGGTCAACTCGCAGATGAACCAATGTCGTCTGGGGTCTTCATCCCCCTCATACAGAGGAATGTGAGCTGATCCGTGACCCATGTCTGAATCACTTTCACTGCTTGCAGAAGTTGGCAGTGTTGGAGGTGTGGGTGGTGGTGAAAGTGGTGGGGTTGTTGATGTGGTCGGGCCTGCGAAATTTTGGTCAACGGAACTTGTGCTCCCGTCGGTGGTCGATTCATCTTCGACGTACAGTGGGTTGTTGTGGACTTGTACTGTCAATGATCCACTACAACTTTGTGTGCACAGGTCTAATCCTTTGATTTCTTCTAAAGCTGTATGTGGTGGGGGGGTGCTCCTTCATGTGTCGGTAAGAGCAAGTGGATACTCCAAAAGGATGGTGCCATTTGAAAGGTCACCCAGTTCCCTTCGATCGGTCGGCGTATGACAAGATGTCGACCTAGGTATGGTTCGTCACCTAGGCGGCTCCAGATAGTAATGTCGCCAGCTCATAGTCGGAGGTATTCTTTGATAATACTCTGTATTATAGTATACGGATTTGTCGGGGAAAGGGTTATGCCGTCGTCGGGGGATTTTAATTGGAGAGATTCTGGTTGCTCTATCCACACTTCTTCCTCCATAGGGGACACCTTTTTCTCTACGCCTTCTTCCTGTCGGTCATGACCCAACTCTGGCACATTCTCTTCATGGTCGTTCTCCCTAGGGTTTTGTTCTCTGCGCAACTTTGTGGCTCTGTCGCGTCTTGCTTCCCTTCTCTGTTGTCTCTCATCCCTTTCTTGTTTCTGAATGTCCGACATACTTTCATACAGTACTATTTTCTTCAGGTCCTCTACGGTCGACTTTTCATCACTGGTGACAGCTATCATTTTTAGGTCGACTAGGATCCACTATACTCTACCTCCGACACATGACCAGCTACCCCCCCATAGCCTACCCGACGCTTTTTAGAAAGCCCGAATAGTTCTATCTATTTACTCAGGAAGTGTTCCCACTCCCTTTCTGCAATAAATTTCTTCCACTTCCTTTGCTTTTCTGCCCATTTGGTGTTTGGTGGCTGTTCGCACAGTGGTGGTCTAGGTTCGACGATGTGGCCTGCTCCGTTCTCTATCAAGAATTTGAATAGCAAGTTTGGCAAGGTGTACAAGAATTGTTTGGTGAAATCTGTGTAGAATTTCGCTTTGACAGTTTCCAATGACGTCCTGTCTTCGACCGCTTTCTCTTCACAGAAGTTGTCGGTGATTTTCTCAAACCAATCCGACAAATTCATTCGTTCCCATTGGAACAGTTTATCCAGCAACTGTTGTTCTTTAGTCGTGTCTGGCTTTCTCATCCAGTAGCTGCTTCAATAGTTGTGGCACTGATTCGACAAACTACTCATGCGTCTCGGTGAAAAATCTTTCCTTGGCTTCAGCAACTGTTAATATATTCCTTCTTGCGTAATTTTGCAAGTAGTTTGCAACTTTACGGTCCCACCAGTCCTTGATCTCTTGCTCTGGTATCATATGTGAGCATATATTCTAGTCATGTACTACCGGCAACGGAACCAATGTTGTAATCTCATAGATCACATAAGGTTACCAATAATACATACTAAAATATATATAAATATAAATAGAGACAAGAGAGAAGAACAGATAGGATTAAACAGATTATATTATTACAATGATTTCATACAAGGCACAGAACTAAACTGAGTTCTTGCTTGGTTCAACAGCCTAATCTATACAAGTTACAAACAGTTACAAAATAACTACCTGTCGTTTCGGTGAACCGACATGACTGTTAGTTAGATGACCTAATCTTTCTAGATAGTCAGCCGACCGACTTAGTCGGTTGATCGACTAAGTCGGCCCATCGACTTAGTCGGTTGATCGACTAATTCGGTCTTCATTTAAGTCGAATTCATCAACTTGCTCCTTCTACAAGTTGCGTCATAACACCATTGGTTGCATGGTCACCTACCTTTTTTGAGTAATAAAGACAAATAAAATCAACGCTCAATTAAAATGGATTACACTATTTTTTTTATAGGGTACACCAACAAGATTAGGTTTTAGAGTCTTGGAATAGTTCATTGTGAGGAAATTCTCCAAGACCACTAAACAAAAACATGTATGTGTCTGTCTAGGTGAGAGCATTAAATTCCTTGGTATAATTAGTGCTTCTCAGGATCCTCCTCTTACAAGGGAGTTAAGCACAAGGCAGTGTGAGCGGTTATTGATTGAGATGACCCCTAGTCATAACTGACTAGGACCAAAGATATTTCCAGGATTGTATTTGTATCTAGGGGCTCTTTTGAGAGTTTCAGGCTTTACTACCTTACCCATACGGTCAATCCCACCTGTGATTGTCCACCTTACCATTGGTTATATTGAGGTGACCTTAGTTGCCTTACCTAGGTTATCAAGGGGGTACTTTGCAAGGGTTATTCTGCAGGTGTCCCTGCCAGGTTGGGGTCAAACAACATAGTCACTATATGCATTGAAGATGAGGGCCACAATAATTTGTTACGAACCTCTACTTGTTGTGTATGGGAGTCTTAAGCCTCTCCAAGGCGAGACATACCTACTTCATTCGAGAGCTCACATATCCTACCCTTGTTTTCCTGTGATTGGATTTAGATTATATTGGCGTATGCTCTGTGCATGGTAGATTTCTTAGGGTCTGCGTAATTAGAGAGTATTTTTTATTTTTTGATTCATTGTGGATTTGGGTGCGGCACCTTGCCATTCTCATCACTTAGCAGGAATTCCGCCTTCTACATCTCCTCCTCCTTTGGGAGAGAGAAATAGACAGTCCATGTGGACTACTTCTCACATTGATTCACACACAATGGGAGATCATGAAGATGAAATTCCTAGGTGTCTTCTCCACCTCAAGAGGTTGGAGAAGATGATCCTACCCCTATATGTGATCCTTCACCTGATATACCTACACACTCTAGGTTCATTCCTTCACATGATATACCTACACACTCTAGGTATGATCCCTCATCGAGAGGTGGTTGGTATTGGATGTCAGGTGATGAGACTCCTCATGAACCTGTGAGCACTAGTTATGTTAGTTATGGAATGCCTGGCATCCCTACACATTACCCGATGTTCGATGCTGAGTCAGAATTTGATCCTAGCACTATGCCTGGGGGCATTCCCATTCCTTTCCAGGCGGAGAGATTTGGGAGCATGAGTCACATTGCACCCTCCATCCCAGAGGTGGAGGCTACATCACATGTTTTTTCTAGACCTAGTGCTAGTAGTCCCATTTGGATACCAGAGCCAAGACGAGCGACTGTAGGGAATACCACTTACATGATTTCACATATCCCTTAGTCCTCTATTCCTAGTTCTTTGAATGCTATTTCTCCCCCACATTCACATGGTCCTTTGGGATGGAATGTTGCTACGAGTCATGTGCATACTGCTGCTACTCACATAGTTGTGTCTTGGAGTCAAGTACCTCCTGTTGTATCGGGAGGTCATATTCCTACTTCTGGAGGTCATATTCTTACTTCCGAAACATCTATTCCTACCTATGGAGTTTCTCATGGGACATCTCATGGTGTTATACCTAATTTTTTACCACTCTAGGTGAATCACACTTGTATGGACTTCCCCTGTCTCTTTGCAAACTCCTTATACCCCTTGAACCATTTTTTATCCTTTGATGTTTCCTTGACCATCCCTAAAAACATACGAAAAAAGATACACACGACTTTTAAACCCTTAATTGAGTATATACGCGGGTTTGACCTCTAAAACTGTGTACATCGAGATGTGTGCATAATCCAAATCCTTTTGGAGTTTTCCTTGACATGGATCCAACTCACTTGAATCCTAGCCTTCCCTATGCATTGAGATCACTCGGATTTGACCTTTCATTACCCCTTTGAAAAACTATATAAGGAACTCTATGGTACATTGAAGGCATATGAGAGAATTGAGAGCAAAGAAACTATAGTCCATTGTTGCCGGAACTTATGCTTCAGTCTGCATCACTTTTGTCCCTTGGAGCACTTTTGTGTTCTTCCCAAGCTTGCATTTTGCTTCTGAGCTTGCTATCGAGAGATGGAGGATTGAGGTGGTGGAGGCCCAAGTGGTGGATTCAATTTCTCCGATTCGTAGACGTGGCGATAGAGGTTGTATCCATTGTAATCTCTAATTTTATATTAATAGAAATATCTTTTCCTGTCCAGTAATGTATGTTTGAATGAATATTTTATCCATAGATGTTTTCAAATGTTTATACATTGTTGATTATATATGCTAGAATAGATCTAACACCAATATATACAGTATGCTTGTATTGTTTACTTATTGTTGAGGAGGTAATCTATCAATTCAAGATGAATTGGGAAATCTCAATGGGGATCTACTTCACCCATCTGGAATAAGGTACAAGGTCTGATCCTTTAGTGTTAGATATTTAATTTCTATTACATATTGGAAAGGATTGATTTCTGGAGTCAAGTTTTCTATTGTGGTACCCCAAGCCATAGGAATTTCTCTCCGTAATAGAATTGGAGACTCCATTAGGGAGTTCCTAGTAGTTGTCCTTTGGGGGTTTTCTATCGGCATTCAATGACTTTGAATTGCTCTTTCTCTCTTGTTTCTGTGTCAGGTTTGGGGGCATGTTTTCCTGGTAGTGTTTGATTGGTGTGAAGTTTGTCTCAGCTTGTCTATTTTTCTTGATTTTTATGTACCTTTCTTCCTGTGCGCGAGTTTTGAACTCATAGTCGCGTATACACACGGTTTTCTCTGCTATTTCCACGTATACACGTGGGTTTACTGCGAATAGTCGCGTATGCCCTTAGTTTTTCCTTTTAGAGGAATTTGAATGGTTGCTAGGTGAGTTGTGATGATTGCTGAGACTCCTTTGATACTGTCAGAGTCTGTATACACCTCTGTTTCTGACCAGAGACATTTTTTTAGGGTAAATTTCTTTTTTAAATATTCTTTTCATTGCATTTTCGATTTTTTGTTTTGGGATTAGTGCATTAGACTTATTTTACCTTATTCCTTTGCTTGAGTGCTGCTTGAGTGTGCTTGCAGAGTCTGTGGGTTGTAGAATCATTCTTTTGCTTTTTATATCTCATTTTATTTCAAAAAATCCAAAAATATTTTCTTATCATCATGCATTGCATTTTACATTTTGCATAGTACTTGCACTAGATTTGCTTTGGAGTATTAGTCAGGATTTCATATAGGAAATCTTGCATTTATCATTTGAAGAAAATTGTGCATTTCACATAGTAGCATACCCTATTCTCATGGACAAAATGCATTTGCATTGATTGTTAGGTGTGCATTTTACTTCATGTTGTTTCATAACACTATTAGTTGCACTGCCATATCCTTCTTTTGAGTAATAAATCCAATTAAAATCAACGCTTAATTAAAATGAACTGCACTATTTTATTTGATAGGGTTCGCCAACAAGATTAGGTTTTAGGGTCTTGGAATAGTTCATTATGATTAAATTCTCCAAGACCACTAAACAACAACATGTATGTGTCTGTCTAGGTGAGTGTGTGAAATCCTTGGTATAACCACTGTTTCTCAGGATCCTCCTCTCGAAAGCGAGTTAAGCACGAGGCAGTGTGAGTGGTTATTGCCTGGGATGACCCCTAGTCATAATTGAGTAGCACCGGATATATTTCCAGGATTGTATTCATATTTGGGGGCTCTTTCGAGAGTTTTGGTCTTTTCTACCCTCCCTATATGGTCAATCTCGCCTACGACTGTCCGCTTGAGCATTGATTATATTGCGGTGACCTTAGTGGCATTACCTAGGATATCTTTTTTTTAACAGGAATAGAAAGAGGGATTATATTAATAGGATATGCATAGCCATTCATTACATCAGAGAAAGAAAATATAAGGCCGGCAAGGCAAAAATGCTACACACCAGACATGTTCCGTTTCCCAAAAGAGAGAGCATATGATTGTTTCAGAACTACATACTATACGGGTAGTATATACCCTCACGAACTGACTACAAAGCAAAGTGCAGAGATACATAACCCATACAAAACTGGAACATTATAACCCATACTAAACTGAAACATAAAGAGAAAAAGATAGAAGTCAGGTGCCTTTCTGAGGCCTGGACTGTAAAACAGATTCTTCTTCCATAGGCTGGACAACAGTTTCATTGACGCCATTAACCCTGCTTTCCTGATTCATAGAAACAAGCTTTTGAAGATCTTCTTCTATGCGTTCTACTCTGCCCAACAGCTCGAGCAGGTTGCTTTCAAGGTCGTCTGTGCGGGCACCATTATTGCTGACCTCCAGAGATGTTCTACTCACAGTCTCACTCATACTCTTTTTTTCCTTAGCCATTTCCTTGTTGTCCATTACCCCTATGGCTGTCATCTCGTATAGCCTGCGTAAATTCTTCATAATATCCTGCAGCCCAGGGTTGTTGCCAAAGTGAGCCATTCTGCCAGAGTCAGATGTGATTGCTATTCGGGAAAACTGAATATGCAAAGAGGAAACTACAATGTCTGCAATTTCTTGCTGCAGGGCTGGTTCACTCTAGAGGTTGATTATTTCTTGCTGCAGAGTGGAACCCCAAGAATTATCTGAGCAAGACAAAGTCCCCAGGGCATCTTTCTTCCAACCGGAGCTTAGACATGCCAGAACCCTTTCCTGCCTGTCGATTCGGAATGAAGAGGTATCAACCTAATTATCGATTTCCCAGGATGCAGAAGGGTAACAACATTGACAGGAGAAGAAGGCGGACAGAGCGAGGCGATCTTTTATAAAGGCTTGGATGAGGGGGATCCCATGCCAAGGAGTTCCCTGCAGTCTCCCACCTCCAACTCCGTCTACCACATGCAGTAAGAAAATTACAGAGCTGGGAGAGCCGAGACCCAAACCCGGAGAGTAACAATGAGACAAACCAAGAGAGGGATTCGACATGAGGACGAAGAAAGAAGTCCCCTGATCGTGTGAGAAGGAGTGACAATAAATTGGGAGCCTGAAGGGAGTTAAAACCACTGCTGCTGAGGAGGGAAGAGCTATCCACGCGGCCACCACAGGAGAACAGACATGAAGTAACCATAAATGCCAAGAGCCGCCAAGAGGAAGGGGGAGGTGAGGGCCAACTGGAGGGAGGAGGCGAGGGAAGGAGAGGCGGTCGATGGGAGGGATAAGGAAAAGGGAAGGGGGGATAAGGAGAAAGAAAAAATGAGAGGGGGGAAAAGAAACCAAGGGAGAGGGATGAAATAAAATCTACATAAATCCAAATGTGTTCCCCGAAAGATAAGAACTTCAGTTCATAGACTTGCCTGATGAGATTGCGAGAATGAGTTCTAAATCCTCTCATCATGGGACGACTTTGAAGAATGGAGGGTCGCCATCCTGGTTGAAGTGGCCTTAGGGGAGACTGGCTCCAACATTGACCATGATATCCACTTCCTTATTATTCTGGCGAAGAATGTGATAAATCTCGATGGATTGAGACAGAAGAAGCTTATCCTTTTTATATAATTTATGACATTTGATATTTCCTGAGGGATACCCATTGATCATCTTATAGATGACATGCCTAGAGTCACCGAAGACCATAACTTTCTGGAGTTTTTTGTCCCGAATAAGATGGAGACCCTGGAGAAGAGCCATCCATTCTGCTTCATTGTTGGTTCTAGGGCCAAGTCCCTAGGAAAATCTATGTTCGACTTGTCCTTTGGGATCCACTAGAATCCCACCCGTGCCTGCCACCCCTGGGCCTTACCTAGGATATCGAGTGGGTACTTTGAAAGGTTTATTCTGCAGGTGTCTCGGCTAGGTTTGGGTCAAATAGCATAGTCGCTTTACGCATGTTGACGTGCATATGTGACTATGCACGTAACGGGGAAGACAACCCAGACCCGGATCCTTCGAGCAGGTTCCAAGCTGTTTGGGATAGTTGTTTCCGACAGGTTTAAAGGCTCTGTTAGCCTGAAAGTCCAAAACTAAAATGAAGCTATTGTTAAA
>LPNX010498018.1:150454-232800 GCA_001517045.1 Pseudotsuga menziesii
CTCATAGGAATACTGCATGAATACACTTGATAATATTTAAACAAATTTAAACATTAACAAAACCATACAGTAATCATTACATATTATATAAACAATGATATCAATCATTAANCTGATAGGAATACTGCATGAATACACTTGATAATATTTAAACAAATTTAAACATTAACAAAACCATACAGTAATCATTACATATTATATAAACAATGATATCAATCATTAATTAAATAACATGACATATCAGCAAGATCAAAAATATTAAAAATCGATAATCGTACAAGACATGTATATTTGCAAAATTCTTTAGAGAATTATAACAAACATAGATAAAATAGAAAAGAAATGACAAGACTAATAGATATCAAAACTATATGCAAGGTACACAAACTGTAAACATATATTAAAAATATCACCAGTTCAATATATCGTAGTTCAAGACAGATAGCTGTCTAAAATTGCAGATAAATCAAACCATAGTCTTGTTGTCTCCTCTCCATCAACTATCGACCTCCTAGAAGCAGTGTTTGATGAGCTTACAAGAGAAAAATCTCTTCAGCTTTGGCAGCCCCCCTGTTCCCCTCCCATTCCAGCAAATTCCAGTCTGCTTAAATAACAAAAAACGGAATCTAAATTAGGTTTTACACACGCAAAATTTTGTCGGCCGCAACTGCAAAAATCACGTCCAGAAAACCCCCGAAATCTCCCAGAATCCATCACGTTTTGGCAAAATCCACGTGAGTACAACTAAATGGGTCCGTTNAAACCCCCAAAATCTCCCAGAATCCATCACGTTTTGGCAAAATCCACGTGAGTACAACTAAATGGGTCCGTTCTAAGAAAAACCCATGTCGCGGATTTTTCATATCTATATNCGATTTGTTCACAACGTGGCCTGGAAAAACGCTTGTTAATTGAGGACGCGTTTTTAATAACTGACAGGGAATAAAATTCGTCTCCTCGCAATTTCCAGAATCATAACAGTCTCCTTAGCATCTGCACATGAAAAACCTAATAAAAGAAAGAAGTGTAAACAGAATTCAATCATGAGAAAATAAATAGCTTAACTAATGATCTTTCCAGCTCTTTTGCCGTTTTCAAAATCTGCGATTTGTTTCAATATGTGTAATTAAAATATTTTAGCATCTACAGGATATTTGTTTTATTATTATTAGCAATATAATAATCCATAGATTCGGCTGTCATCTCTCAAATCTCTACAATATCGAAGAACAGATAGCTGGTTTAATATGTGGATCCCGTTGTGGATAAAACAAAATTCACAAATATTTCCATTGAATTAATAGCTTATTCAATCTTCATTGATAACCACGTGCCGTTATTCAAATAACCAATAGATAAATCAGATAATAATCTTCAAAGGCAAAGTATGCTCATTTCTAAGCCTTTATAAAATTCACATTAATTCCTCGTATTTTTGCAAAGATGATAAAATTAAAATAAAGTGTTAATTATACCTAATTTTCTAGGTAAACATTTAAAAGATCAAAGAACTTTATTTATTATATTTATACAAAATAATTAAAAGATTTATTTATCTTGTATAAATAATAAAAATAAATAAAGTTTATTAATTATAAAGATACGTATTTGATCTTTAATTATTCAACACTTTTAATAATATAACAAAAATAATAAGATAGACTTAGTAAAATATTTTTCAAACTCTTAAATTGAATGCATGGTTTTATCTTTCAATATCCATCGTTAAATGAATCAGAATTACCAAGTTGAATAATTGAATCAAAATTACCCATTTATAAGATGTCATCAATACAATAATCACCCTTCCAAAAACCTTATCAATATTTATGATAACAAAATCACATAACCGAAGGATAAATATTTGGATAAGAAATCACTAGTAAATTGATGACAAATTATTAACACTTATCCACTCAAAATAATAATTTCAAAATAGTAATTTTGTCAACTAATCCATAGTTTGCAAAGGTTTTCTTTAAAAACATTGAATTTTATGTTTTAATAGCTTCTGGAATGTCACCATTTTAGTAACTTTTAATTCTTTAAGTTTGCTATATGAAATTCAAACATTTCATTAAACAAAATACAATTTTATTTGAAGAAATAATGTTTTTTAAAGGCTGTTGGGTAGGGGCACAACAACGCATTGAAGCTAAGGGCCACAATAATTGGTTACATAGCTCTGCTTGTTGTGTATGGGAGTCTCAAGCCTTTCCTAGGTGAGACATACCTGCTTCATTGGGGAGCTCACTTATCCTACCCTTGATTGCTTGGATTTGGCTTTAGATTTTATTGGTGATTGCTCTGTGCACGTTATCTTGCCTAGGGTTTGCGTAAATAGAGAGTATTTTATATTTTTTGAGTCATTGTGGATTCAGGTGCAGCTCCTTTCCATTCTCATTGTTTAGCAGGACTTCCGCCTTCTACATCTCCTCCTCTTTTGGGAGTGAGAAAGAGACATTCTAGAAGGAATACTTCGCACATTGATTCACACACCATGGGAGACCATATAGAAGGTATTCCTGAACCACCTTCTCCCATTGATGTGGAAGATGGGGAGTTTACTCCTAACTATGATCCTTCACCCGACTTGACTAAGTTAGGTCCTATGATTTCTTAAATAAGAACCTTTCATGATAGACCTACTTACTCTAGGGTTGATTCCCCATTAACACATCACCGGTATGGAATGCCGGAGGATGACGAGACTCATTTTGAACCCGCAAGCACTAGTTATGATAGTTATGGTATGTATGGTTTTCCTGCACATGATTTGGCATTTTATGTCGAATCTGAGTTCGAGCGTAGCACTATGCCTGGGGGCACTCTCATTCCTTACCATGCAGAGAGGTTTGGGAGCACTAGTCACATTTCACCTTCCATCCTGGTGGTGGAAGTTACATCACATATTCCTCCTAGGTCTAGGGTTAGTGATCCTATTAGGATACTAGATCTGAGACAGGTGACTACAGGAAATAGTACATACTTAATTACATATATCCATTCATCCTCTGTCCCTAGTTCTTCAAATATTCACCCTCCACCTCATTCACATGGTCCTTCGGGCCGGAACGTTGCTACGAGTTATGTCCATACTACGGTTACTAAACTAGCTGTGTCTTGGCTTCATGCACCGCCCGTTGTTTCGGGAGGTCATGTTTATACTTCTAGAGGTCACATTCCTACTTCTAAAATGTATATTCTAACTTCTGGAGCTTATGTTCCTACTTATGGAGTGTCTCATGGGACATCTCATGCGATGACTTATGGACCCTATTATGGGATGCAGTATGGACAGGGTTCTTCACCTTATTGGGGTGGGTATCAACAACCCGCTTACTCTCCAAATTACAACTTTGTAGCTCCAAATAGTCAAGGTACACCACACTATGGTTCTTCCATGCCACCCTATACAAGTCAAATGGGAGGAGGGAACTATGGTCAAGGCCATGGTGGTAATCAGACCTATGTGAATCAGAACTATCAGGGAGCTGTCCATCGACCTCATCATCCTAGGATTCCTTTCCTCATGATGTTGAATCTTTCTAACTTGTCAATATTGACGAACGATCTTGTAGCTAATGACCTGGCTTCACCGGCTGTCCCTACTAAGCTTCCCTCTGACATAGCCAAGTTCGAGGGCAAACCGGGAGAGGATCTAAGCGAACATGTTACTACCTTTCACCTATGGTGCTCCTTGAATTCCTTACACCAGGACTCCGTCCGTTTAAGGCTATTTCAATGCACCCTTACAGGGCCTACCGTGAAATGGTATATAGAGCTACCTAGGGGGGCCTTCACTTTGTTTGATGACCTAGCGATGACTTTTCTTAACCACTTCCAGCTACCAGTGCGTTATGACATTGGTACTAAACTCTTGTCGACATTTCGGTAGGATAAGGCCACACATATCTCAAATCATATTCAAGAGTGGCATAGATGGAAGAGGTTAATTAAAGCCTTTATACCGCTGAAGTTCCTCCTCAAATGGTTGCTTAAGTTGTTATTGCCATATATAGCGAAGGATTTTTCTACATCTGGAGTATAGAATGAGGAACAAGAAATTTTTAAGGTGCAGGAACTGGACTTGATTTATGCTCAGTCCGGTTTATTATATCAGATTATTCCCAATGATCCGCATTCTAGTTTCAACCCCAAAGTTAAACCTGGACCACATGCCAATGGAATTGTTGGTTGTGCAAGTGATAAACCTACGGATTTAGTTGCAAAACAAGTTAGTCAATTGTCAATCAACCAATCTGCTTCGGGACAAGCCATGAATTCATCACAACCTGCCCCAACGATGAGTGTACTTTCGGTGCAATCGTCGGATCAGAAGGGTAACCAGCAGCCTAGACGGAATAAAAATAAGGGTAAGAATAATTGTAAGGGTGGGAATAGGAATGAGAATGCTAATAATAATGACAATAACACCCGTAATGCTAGGGGGCACAAGAAAGCTAAATGTAAGGTCAAATTCCCTAGCAAGTTGTGTAAGGACGATCACCTCACTTACTTGTGCCCTCGTATCGATGAAGCCTCAAGATTCTTGGCAGAGGGCCTAGCTGTGCTAACTAACTCTTTACCTCGCAATCAAAATATGAACTTGAGGACCCATGATCAGTCTGGTGGTGATCAAGATCCATCGGAGGGTAGTGGTCATGGTTGTATTAACATGGTACATGCTACAAAATTTGTGACCCGTGCGAAGGAATATGGTTCGTCAAAACCCATCCCAGGAAAGGAACATGATCCACTAGGGTCTCCTTTGTGTATTTAGAAACCTATGGATAAACCTGAAGCTACACCTCACATTCCTAAGGGAGTCCTTAAGCGTTCGAGGCACAATCCTAACGCCTGAGCCACCCAAAAATATTCAGTTGTCGAGGACTTGGGCCACACTCCTTGTGCGATGTCTGCATTGGAAGTGCTTCAGAGTTGTCCATCTTAAAGAAAGTCTTTTCTTTCTGCCCTTGGTGTGAATGATGATGATTCTTCCTCCGTGATTAAATTTGAAACCACAAGACTTTAGCCTCGCTTTCCTTACTATGTGTCTCTTTTGATTCACTTAGAATGTCATAACATGACCGTCAAGCGCACTGTGATTGACGAAGGTGATGCCGCTTCTTTATCATGTTGGAAGGGTTTAGGTTCCCCTGAGCTGTCTAAATTAGAAACCATGTGAACTACATTCAATGGGAGATCATTTAGGCTGCACAGCATCCTTCCTACCCTTAAGGTCCATTTGGGAGGGAAGACCGTTGAGATAGAGGTCGAGGTGGTTGATGCGCCCCTTGACTACAATCTCTTTCTGGGTAGGAATTGGATGTATAGTATGCAAGCAATTGATTCTTCCTTATTTCTTGTTGTATGCTTTCCATTTAATGGGAAGATAGTCATGATTGATCAAACGTCATTCAAGAATCCGTCTGTTACTGGATATTCGGGATATTCATTCCCGATCGTTGAACACTCTCAGCCGGCAAATAGGAGTGTGGGTGTAGTCATGTATCCATCCCTCATGGGAAGCTTTAGTTGTCCTACACCGATCCTTATGATAGGATCTAGTTCTGGTGAGGCTTCGACGTCTATGAGATCGGTGTTTTCTTGCATGAGTCATATAGAAGATCCTTGGATTCTTCTTACATCGAGTACTCTGATTGAGCCCATCATGACGAGCGTGCCATTGCCTGCAACTATGATAGCTTATCAAGCTAATCTCAAGTGTGTTGCAAATCCCAGTCCTTCCTCTTCACAGACGGTGGAGGAGGACCCTTATGTGTTGCCGACATGGGAAGTGCAGTCTTCTCATGTGCACGACTACCTTGATACTATTTTCCCTTCAGATGAAGCGATTATTGAGGCCATGTTGGGAGTTGAGCCACCATCGGAGGAACTCCATCATAGATATCACTTTCTTCCCTAGCTTGACTACATGGAGCGTGAGAACTTTAGCGCAGTTCTTAGTGAGAGAGTTGGTAGTCCTATGGTTTTATTAAGCTCTCCTAGTCTGATGGCTGATGGAAACATGGAAAACATATCCTCAATGATTCCTATAAATATCTCTCGCGATCCTAGAAGGATAGAGAATGTCTATATTGCGAAAGAATGTTCCCATGCTGAGATTCAAGAATACACCAAGCTGTTTAAGGAATTTCATGATATATTTGCTTGGTCTTATGATGAAATGTCAAGTATCGACCCTCGTATTGTTGAACACAAGATTAAGACTTATCCCAATGGTAATCCTGTTTGACAAATCTTGCATGCAGTGAATCCTAGGAAAGCACCTACGATTAAGGAAGAGATAGAGAAACTGTTGAAAGACGGTTTTATCTATCATGTTCCCTTCATGGAGTGGGTTTCAAACACCCTTTCGATGGATAAGAAGCAGGGAGCGATCTGCATATGTACTGATTTCCGTGATTTGAATCATGCTTGTCCTAAGGACAATTTCCCCACACCATTTATTGATCGGATTTTGGATGTGTGTAGGTAGCGAGGTTTTTTCCTTTATGGACAACTTTTCTAGATATAATCAAATACAAATTAAACCTAAGGACCAACATAAGACTGCATTTATTTTTCCTTGGGGAACGTTTTCATATCAAAAAATTCCTTTTGGACTTAAGCATGCTGAAGCTACTTTTCAATGGGCAATGGCCTTGATCTTCAATGATCTCGAGTCAATCATTGAAGTATTTTTGGATGACCTTGCTGCTCATTCTCATATGAGAATGCATCACTCCTATCACTTGAGATTGGTATTCAAAAGATGCCGCCATTATTTTGTTAGGTTAAATCCTTATAAGTGCATCTTTTGTGTGAAGTCAGGTCACTTGTTAGGAGTCATCGTTTCTAAAGAGGGTATAAGAGTCGACCCTTTGAAGGTTGAGGCAATACTTCAATTGTCTCCCCCAAAGAATATTCGTCATCTTCAATGTTTGCAAGGAATGGCAAACATCTTATAGAGATTTGTTGTCAATTTTTCCAATTTGACTAGAGGCTTCATGCATATTTTGAAGAAGGACACCACCTTTTGTTGGGATGAGCGAGCCTAGGAATCATTTGATGAGCTCAAGAGAGCCCTAGAATCGGCCTCGGTGATTAGTCCCCCATACTATAGCCATGATTTTTTACTTTATGTGGCCGCATCCATGGAGACCACTGGTATGGTTTTGGTTCAAGAGAATGAGGAGCTCTAAGATCATGTCATATACTATCTGAGCTGGAACCTTATTGATGTAGAGATTCGTTATTGTCGTGTTGAGAAGCTTTCTTTAGCTACCGTACATGTGGTTCAATGGTTGAGACATTATACTCTCCTACGCCAGACCTTGGTTGTATCCCATGTCAATCCATTTCAATTCATCCTCACTCAAAGGATGATTGGGGGGAAATATAATAAATGGATTGTCATCCTGTAAGAATTCAATCTCGAATTTGTTTCGGCAAAATCAAAGAAGTCGTTAATTTTTGTAGAGCTTATATCAGATTTCCCAAGCGAGGCTGAGGAGTTGGTTTGTGAAGATACGTTTTTCGATGAACACATCTTCTTAATCTCAACTTTAGACCCATGGTATGTGGATATAATTATATGTTTACAAACATTTAAGGTCCCTACTCACCTCTCACGGGATGAACGACAACGGTTACATCACATGTCTAAGAATTACTTCATAGTGGATAACACTTTGTACCGTCATGGGGTAGATTCCATTTTATGACATTGTTTAACTCATGAAGAGGATGAAATAGTGCTGAATGATTGCCATGAATGGGCATGTGGGGTCATTTATCTGGGCTTTCTATAGCCAAAAAAATATTAAAAGTGGGTTATTTCTAGCCGTCGATCTTTAAGGATTGTGTATATGTGGTCAAGAGGTGCTACCCTTTCTAGGTGTTCACACGTAATATGCGCTTAAAACCTACCCCGTTACATCCCATTATCACCGTTGGTCCCTTCACTAAGTGGGGGCTTGATTTTATAGATTGCAACCCAGCTTCAGCTAGGGGGAATCATCATATCATAGCGGCTATTGATTACTTCACGAAATGGGATGAGGCAATTCCTACAGTTAAATCCAATGGTGATATAGCTGTGCACTTCGTATTCAACCAGATTATTACTCGGTTCAGAATTCTGAAAGAGTTTGTCACTAACCATGGATCACACTTTTAGAATTGTATGATGGAAGAGTTGGCATCAAAGTTAGGGTACAAGCAAGAGAATTCCTCCTCTTACTACCCTCAAGCGAATGGACAGGTAGAAGCAGTGAATAAATCACTCAAATCCATTCTCCAGCGAAGCATCGCACAGAGCAAGAATAATTGGCACATCATGTTATATCTTGCTTTGTGGGCATATAGAACTGCTGTTAAGACTGCCATGGGTTTTTATCCATATCAACTTGTACATGGAGTGAATTCGATATTACCAGTTGAATGCGAGATTCCTTCTTTGAAGCTAGCTTTAGAACTCTTACCAGACACTTCACCATTGGAGGAGAATTTGGTCCACCTCGAGCAACTTGATGAGTAGCGTCGAGATGCCTTGGTGGATTTAGAAGTAAATAAGCATCGTGCAAAGGTCTAGTATGATATGTCTATCCATCCAAGGAGGTTTAGTGAGGGATACTTGGTCCTTTTGTGGGATCAACCAAAAGAACCCTTGGGGGTAAGAAAGTTTAACCCCATGCGGTGTGGTCCTTACGTTGTCAAACATGTGTTAGAGAAGGGTGCTTATGAGTTAGTAAATTATGAGGGAACAACATTGGGGGAGCCTAGAAATGGGCTCTATATCAAGAAGTACTATGCATGATTTTCATCCAAGGCTGGTTATTGTATATTATTGTATAGTTTTGCATAGTTAGGTATTTTTCTTATTGTGATCAGGTTTGTGATTAGTTTTTGTTTCTTTTGGAAGATTTCAATGGAATCTTCCACCTACATAGGATTCACGGATGGTGCAAGTAGTCACACTCAACACTCAGCCTCTGCTACTTGGGTGATTTATACTCCTATGGGTCAGCTACTTTCTTCAGGAGTCGTATGTTTGTGGCCATCTTCAAACAATGTGGCTGAATATAGTGTTGTTATTGAGCTTCTATGGGATGACATTTCACATGGCGTTCTCTCTCTTGAGGTACATCTTGATTCAGAGTTAGTAGTGTTTCAACTTAATGGTTTGTACCATGTTAGAGATCTGATGTTATTAAGAAGATTCTTACGTGTGAGATTATTCGAATGACAATTTGACAATATAACATACATACATATTCCAAGAATTAATAATCAAGTTGCTAACTCATATGCTAACTACGTGTTAGATTGGCATTTATTTCATACATAATAAATTCATCACAAACACAAATTTTTACACATGTAAATAAATAAACCGATCACCATAAAAATTTTATATAAACATCCAAAATGTGGTAATACATAGTGTCATGATACAAAAATGGGGCTCTCGAGCCACCAAGATATAACACATGGTATTACAAAATGCATAACTCCCAGGTATCTAAGGATATGGAGGAGGAGGAGGGTTGTGATCATGGAAGGTCACTACAGCTCTAGCTAGCTATCAGAATAATCGTACCCTTACTCGGGGTACACCCACCACCTAGAGCTACATAGCCTCAGGAAAGTCCTTGACTTGCACCATGTAAACCCTATGTGTCAGCCTCACAAAATTGGTATGAATGCTCTGGAGTGTCATCTCCATATCCACACCCATGATATCATCTCCTCTTCCCCTCCGTCTATGATGAGGGAAGCATTCATGCCGCCATGGTCCCACATCTGTATGCAAATGGTAGATGTCACTATGTATTGTCACACAAAAATATTTCTTTTGATTCCATATAATAAGAAAACATGAAAAAATTAAATAACTCATAAATTGAAAGAGAGGGTCGAGACTCGTTACCTATGTCACCATATGTCGATCTTGGTGGTAGTGGCATGTCCGGGTCCCCCCGTAAATCAATCCCCGCATAGGGGTAGTCATCGATGGCAACTATCTGTTATCGCCACCATGGAAAGAACTCAGATGGATAGGGGTTGGACACCCTACCTCCCCCCATTCTGTGCATCGCATTTGCCCAATGCCATTGGGCCGGATCTCTAACCCCGTGAAGAGGAACGTCAACTCTTGTGCTCAATCTTGGAACATGCTTGAAGGAAAACATGCTCAATATGCTACTAAACCCGAAGTTCCACACTCTGCCCACCTTACACTCACTGAACTGATGTTTCATATTGCTCAGTAGTGTAGTGCTCCAGTCATAGACTGTGGGTCTCATGCACTCCACTGCATAGAACATCAGAGGCCGCGGGGCCTAGTGGAGTGTGTTAGTTTTTCATCATATAAGCAAGCATTATGATCTTAGGATATTTTAACTAACAGAATAACAAGCACAGTAATAAAACATAAGTACATCACAAGAGACAAGAGACACAAAGAGTTTTCATCGGGGAAACCATAAAGGAGAAAACCCCGCAACTTCCTTAGAGATAGAATCAGCACCAAAATAGTAAAATCCCCAAAACAGTAAGATTATCTCCACACAGCAGTAGTCTCTCTCTCTCACTGAGAGAGCTTCTCCTCTCACTCATGCGCCCCAATGAGTGAGCGTGAGTGTTGGAAGTGATAAATAGAGAGGCTCTCACTCTCTATTTATATTCTTCCGTTCACTTGAACTGCACTCCAACATGTCATCCTCACTTAACAATTACTTACTAGAGCCGACATCTCTAGGAGTGTCTAATAACCCTAGTGCCCCACCACTTGTGGGGACTTTTCCTCCTTTGACCAATAGGAGGGTAACACAATGGTGGAGACTATTTCCCTGACTTACAATGACTCACCTAGGGTCGAATTCAATAGGATAGTCTAATAACCCAAGGGCCCCACAAATGTGGGGACTTTAACCCCTGACCAATAGCAAGGTTACCCACAATGACTTGACATGACTTTCTCATTATAGAAACTTCTCGATCGGAACATCGGGGCATGACATGACTAAAATATATTACAATACATCCCGGAATAGAAATCGGGTTACAATACATAAGAAATATGGATGAATACACTCCAAAGTTACAATTACATCAACACTCCCTCTTAAATAGGAAGGTATTCTCTCAACAAAATTTATTAGCACAAGTATTCTTCTCTGTATCATCTGGGTCATCGTCAGGTCTTCGTCATCTTCATCTTCAAGTCATCTTTATCTGTAAGTCATCTTCATCTGGATCTGGATCATCACTCGATCTAGATCATCATCACTGAATCTAGATCATCACTCGATCTAGATCATCATCACTAGATCTGGATCATCACTCGATCTGGATCATCATCACTCGATCTGGATCATCACTCGATCTAGATCATCTTTGCTGGATCATCTTCACTGGATTTAGATCCTTACTAGATCTAGATCATCATTGGCTATCATCACTGGATCTCGATCATCACTCTATCTATATCATCCCTGGTGCTATCTCATGATTCTTCTCATCACAGGAAGTTCTACAGAGCCAGCCCTTTTTCATGCTGGTTGTAGGACTACCCATCATGTAGGTCTTCACCTAGCACTTACATCTGATGTACTCGTCAGAAAGGAACGCCCAATGCTCACATCTGATCATGTAGTAAACTACAATCACATTAGAAAGGCCTGGCACTCACATTAACCAGCATGGTAGGCACATCAACTACCATCTATGAAATGGCTCTGCACTTATATCTGACCTACTCGTCAGAAAGGCACAATACTCACATCCATCCAGGCTGGAACCACATCCGCCACAATGATGAAAGAACTGTGTTCTTTTAGCCCAGGATAGAACCACATCCACCACAATGATGGAAGACTTTCAACCAGGATGGAACCACATCCACCACAATGATGAAAGAACTCTGTTCTTTTCACCCAGGATGGAACCACATCCACCACAATGATGAAAGATTTTCGCACTTACATCTGACCTACTCGTCAGAAGGGAATCCACTCACATCTGACCTGGTAGGAACTGAATCCTGCACCCTCATCAGAATGGCCCCTAGTCCCTGACTGAGCTACCTAGTAACGGACCAGGTGCCTCCACTCTCCCGGAGAGTGGCAGTTTCCCTTACATCTATCCTACTCGACAAAATGACCAACACTCACATCTGACATGGGAGGAACCTAATAATTTAGCCCTTACATTTGACCATGGAAGGAACCAATCCTCTCACCATGTCAGAATGGCTCTCTCAGTCCCTGACTGAGTGTTCCTGGTAACTGACCAGGTACCTCCATTCCCAGAATGGAAATCAACACTTATATCTGACATGGAAGGAACCAAATCCTCTCACCATGATAGAATGGATCAGCCCTTATATCTAACCTACTCGTTAGAATGGCCATGGGATCCTTAGCACTCATATCTGATATGGAAGGAACTGAATCCTCTCACCATGACAAAATGGCTCAGCCCTTATATCTGACCTGCTCATCAGAATGGCTTTGGAACTCATCCCTTTCCCTTGGAGGAAACCTCGATCTGGAGAACACCAAGCTTCTCCCTAAAGTAATCGAACTTCACTCTGGCTAATGGCTTCGTCAACAGATCAGCTATCTGTTCCTCCATCGCAACATACTGGAGCTTCACTGCTCCTCTCTACACCATATCCATGATATAGTGATACTTGATCTCAATATGCTTCGACTTATCATGGAACACTGGATTCTTTGACAACTTCACACAACTCTGGTTATCACAATGTATACAAGTAGCATGCAACTGGAGATCAAATAAATTAGACAGTAGCTTCCGCAGCCATACTACCTCACAACTAGCTTAATAAGCTATGACATACTCTACTTCAGCTGAACTCAGTGCCACACATGATTGCTTCCTGCTAAACCAAGAGATAACATCTGATCCCATACCGAAGCAACATCCTAAAGTACTATTCCTGTTGATGGCACTTCCTGCCCAATCTGAATCAATATAGCCCTCTAGGTTAATATTTTGATTCACATCATACTTGAGCCCATAATCAACTGTACCCCTGCATGCTTTGCAACCATCATGTGAACTTGTCTCAATGTGTTCACAGCAAAGCAAATATCTGGTCTCAGGTACATCAAGGACCCAATCAACTGATGATACATCGTAGTATCAACCGTCTCTAATGAAGCAGCACTCAATAGCTTTATGTTCGATGCCATAGGTGTGGTCATGCGGTCCATCATCCTGAACCTATTCAGGATATCTATTTCATACTTCCCTTATCCGCACCTCCATGCCTAGAAAATAATGCATCGACACATAACAGGAGCATCACTGGTCTTCCACCTTCAACCTTGAAGCAAAGGTTGGAATCCAATTTACTCTCAGTAAAGCCTAGAGTCATCAGTAATCTGGCCATCCTGTCGTACCATGTCGAACCTTAGATCTTCTATAGTCACTCCCTCTGAAGTAGAGCATCATACTCCCTCAGTCTTCTGTACTCTATGCACTGAAAACATTCTGTACCGGAGTGACAAGTAGCTTCCTATGCTACTAATATTCTATGTGACCATCTAGTGTATAGACTTGCATCTTCAACCTTGTAGCGAAGGTTAAGATCTTCATCAGGCTCATTATGTATGTGTTATTCCATGGGTGTCTTCTGAAGTCGTACAATGCCTACACATGATTATGCATGTCATTTGACTTCACTTCCAGTGGCTGCAAATGTCTCTTCATAGTCTATGCCTTCTTTTCGTGAGAAGCCTCGTGCTACGAGTCTTGCTTTGTATCCTACGATGTTTCTATCTACTGCGTGATGGAACTACAAAATTCTCTTCAGGTCTCGATACTACATCCTAGACATTATTCTTCTCGAACTGGTCTTCCATTTCTTCTTGGTTACTTCTTCATGGCTAGAAGGTTTTGCATCAATGATGTCACTACACTCGTCATATTACTCTTTGTCTTTGAACTGTCGTCCCTTGTTCTTCAGAACAAGTCTTCATTCTTCTTTGCTTGTAGGTGATTATATATGCAATATTTCCTACAAGTCAAATGCAGTTGTATGGTTAGAACATTTCATAAGGAATATTCATACTGGAAAATACTTATGCATAAATATATGATCATGCAACTACTTTAGCCAATACAACATTCATCCATATCTCACTGAAACTTTCTAAATGCCTTCCATCTCTACCAGGACAACATTGCGATTGTGCACTAATCTAATATGTCAGCAAAGAGGTTTCATTCTAGATAAGTAGCAATGGAGAGTTGTATAGCACCATGAGCTACTTACCCATCACATGCATATTAGTAGTATGCAAACATCCTATCATGCGTGATACATCAACTGAATATAAACAAATGCATAACAAAACAATATTATGAAAATTGAATACTTATCTTTATTTGTTTCATGTGTATACTCCTTCTTGAGTATTCAGCTTCATCGTCTTCTTCATTCATGATAGCATCGTTTCTTATCCAAATGCTAGGATGGATAAGAGGTTCTTCTAGATTTGAGTCCTTTGTATTCCTCATTTCTTGAGGGATCTTCTTTGGAAGGTGAGAGCTTGATCTTCAGCTGCTTCCATCTTCTATTCTCTTCTTATGAGTCGAGCTTCTTCTTCTTTTTGGAGTCTGTTGAAATTAATCACTTCCTTATACCACATATTCCTTGCATGAATGAATCACATGATCCTGGGAGTCCATTCAAGGTGGCCATCACCACTTCTGCATTCTTCACTTCCGCTTCAAGTTGTTCTTTGTTTTGAGAGACCCTTATGATTACATGGTCTCTGCATTATGGATCTTCACATTCTTCAATTGGTTTCTTAATGTCATATTCTGATTTATGTTCTTCCCTTCAAATAGCTTGGTCAAGGAATCAAAACATCATCGGTGTCTTTAGGGAGACACTTGTAATACAAGTTGATTCATGACTAAATCAACAATGATCTTCTTGGCCTTGACCATGTTCTTCTTGTGTAAGGCTTCTAGCCTCATCTTCCTCTGGAACTGGAACCTCTATACTCATGTAGGTGTCCAATCTATTTTCTTCAGAGAGATCATATAATTCTAGGATTGGAATTTGTGAACTTCACCAATCTTATCATCAAGCTAATGTGATAGATCACTTTGAAATGAGAACCTCAAATGAAAATAGAAAAAGGATTAGATTTTACCGATTTGAGGTGTCCGTCTTGGTTCTGTAGTTCGCTGATCTAGGGTTTGTCACAGAAACCTAATTTTCAAAACTTGTAATCTTCTATATATTATTGGATAGACAGATAGATCTCTTCAAATGGATTTGTCCAATGTACTCCTTTTCTGAAAACAGTGGAGGGAAGCTCCCGGAACAGGAAGCCCTAGATTTCCAATTTCTTCTGCAGAAATTCTTGTTACCGTTTCTGTGATATCTCTGAAATTACGAATCCTCTGTGTCTGAAATTTTGCACTGACGTATCCCTATCTATCCCTGATTTAAAACCATAGGTTTCATTAGAATTGGTTTCCCCATTTGGTATTTATGATACTTTTCCCAAGGTGACCTGTTACAATATTGTTCAGAACAGAGAAGTTGTACAACATTCCACATGTCACTGGGTCATATTCTAAGTCTGATATTCAGAACACCGAAATTATATTCCATTCCCTTTCTGGAACATCTTCAGGAATTCCATTTGGACCTCTGTATCCCAAGATATTGCAATTATACCCAGGTTTCCTATTTAGGGATGAATTCTGGAAGAGGCTGGAGCCCTAACTTGGAGGGATCATATCTCCCAGAATATAGTGAATATGAGGCTGATGTTTGGACACAGTGTTCATCAGGATTTTATTTTTGGCCCCTGAAATTTTTAGCTTCTGAGGCTTTTCCAACCGCGGAATATAGCAATTGTACAAAAACGTATCAGTTTTAGTATTTAGGGTTTTTCCTAGCTCGGGGTCAAACTAGGGTTTGAATTTCCCGGGGTTGTACCCAACCAAATTTCTTGATCCAGGTCTCTAAAATTTGGTTTTGATGAGGATAAAAATCCTATGATGGTCTCACTCAAAAAATCATCTTCTATAGAAAGCCCTAATTTTTGCATCAAAAACTAAAAATGCTCGAAATCAAATTCCGCTTCAACAGAAAGATGCGCCCTTCAGTGGAGAGTCAACCTAGCATATTTTTGCTGATGGATTGTGGAGAGAGGCCCAAAAAGTAAGAATCCCTAGATTCTGTAGCTGCACAATGTCTTCTTCTCAGGTTAGCTTTGATTCCATGTTATTTTTTCATCATATAAGCAAGCATTATGATCTTAGGATCTTTTAACTGAGAGAATAACAAGCACAACAATAAAACATAAGCACATCACAAGAGACAAGAGAAACAAAGAATTTTCCTTGGGGAAACCATAAAGGAGAAAACCCCACAACTTCCTCAGAGATAGAATCAGCACCAAAATAGTAAAATCCCCAAAACAGTAAGATAATCTCCACACAACAACAGTCTCTCTCTCTCTCTCATGGAGAGAGCTTCTCCTCTCACTCATGCTCCCCAATGAGTGAGTGTGAGTGTTTCAAGTGATAAATAGAGAGGCTCTCACTCTCTATTCATATTCTTCTATTCACTTGAAGTTCACTCCAACATGTCATCCTCACTTAACAATTACTTACTAGATCCGACATCTCTAGGAGTGTCTAATAACCCTACTTCCCCACCACTTGTGGGGACTTTTCCTCCTTTGACCAATAGGAGGGTAACACAATGGTGGGGACTATTGCCCTGACTTAAAATGACTCACCTAGGGTCGAATTCACTGGGATAGTCTAATAACCCAAGGGCCCCACAACTATGGGGACTTTAATCCTTGACCAATATCAGGGTTACCCACAATGACTTGACATAAATTTCTCATTATAGAAACTTCTCGATCGGAACATCGGGGCATGACATGACTCAAATATATTACAATACATCCCATAATAAACATTGGGTTACAATACATAAGAAATATTGATGAATACATTCTGAAGTTACAATTACATCAATAGAGTGAAGCCAAGCCTACTTTTCTGCCCAATGCCAATAAGATGGCCTTTAGGCCCAGCACCTATATAGAGTTGGTTGGGACCTGACTCCCCACCTTCTCTTTGTCTAGATAGCATTACACCGCAATGTACTCATCGATAGCTAGGCCACCTCTGGGCCCACCGCGTGAATGAAGGTTCACTACATCCCCCCGTTGGGAAAGTCCAGTAATAAAGTATATGTCCTCCACCTCTATAGTGAGGGACATCCCATCTATCTGGAAGGACTGAGAGTCTAGATCCCAGTAATCCACCAGCATCTGCAATAGTCTTGGTTTGGCTCTCAACCCACCAAGACACCAAAAATTATAGAGTCCACATGTACGTAGAGCTTGTTAAGCCATTAGATCGGCCCTTACTACCTCCTCTACCTCACCATGTTCATGCTCTCTCCATTCTAGGACCATCTTGCACAAAAAATTTCAAGTTTTCCCATTATATTACTTAACAAACCTCATGCATAGCCGCATACGCGACTGTTTTCCAAACAACCGTGTATGTATGTGACTATGAGGGCATTTTCTGTGTATCTCCAGCCCTATATGTGGAAAACCCTCGATTTCCATGTGGGCCGCAGTGCCTTTTTTAGTTTAGCCTAGAAACCTCAAATGACCATGGAATTTGATAAAAATTGTATCAAAATGGAAGAGAAGAGCATGGGTAAGTACCCAAAAGAAACAATAGTGGATTCCGCCGGTTGGATCTCCTGGAATTCATTGTTTAAAATCTGAGCTCAATTGGGTAAAAGTTTCAAATCTTTTATAATGTTTTGAATTTTTTACTATTTATAGAAATTTTTCAAATTTTTGAAAATTTTTACCCCCTTTCCTATAGTTTCGACAATTTCTAATCATTTTGGACTGTTTTTGACCTAATTCATGATGTAGGAGACCTTTTTGAGTGTTGTTTTTAGCCGTTGGATTTTCCATTCATGTCGATCTTAGGTATCGTGTCTAAACTAGCATATAGGTTAGATTTCATCACTATTTGGATTTTGCATGACCTTATGACCGTTTCATCATAGACTTAGGCACTAACCCACTCTATTATGTCATGGAACCTTCTTGCTGTTTTAGAATTGGCATGGTATGAGTGGTAGAGCTTGACCTTACATGGGTACCCTAGGTAGCACCTTATCTACATTTTGGTGCCCATGCTGACGTTTGGTCCTTTAGGGTGTGGGAGTCAATTTTATAGTATTCCCATGACATCTCGCAAGAGCCTCATACTCCTCTTGATATTTTTCTAGCCTATTTTCCTCAGGACTCCCTTATTTCAAGTTGTAATTGCATTAGCATGAGCTTTGCCTACCTTATTGAGCTTTATGTTGGCTTCCCTGACATTTCGCTTCAGCCATATAGCCCGAGCTTGTCTCATGTCTATCCATGCAGAGCCATTTTATATATCCTTTGCAGCTTGATTCCCTTTTTACCGGGAGGGGATTTTCCCCTGAGTATCGATATCCTACACATGTGTCCTTGCATTGAGCATAGGTATCTTCCACTACTTGGAACTAGTTTGTTTGCCCCTATGACACTCGTCTCCTCCTATTATGTAACTATAAAGAATTTTTATTCTTTTTCAAGATTTTTAAATAGTTGAAAAAGTACAAAAAAATCAAAAAACCAAAAAGTCAGACAAGGAAAGATGTTATCTTTGGAAGCTGTCGAGTTGTGTCACCTTTGAACAGAGCACTGTATATCACATCCATTGGTTGGGTTTATAGTTTGACTTTAGGAGTTGTACTCATTTGTCTGTGTTTATCTCCACCGTCTGGTTAAGCTTCCAGTCCCTATGGAGCCTTGGTCGATGCCTCCAGTGTCACAGAGATGTCCCAGTTTGTATATCGAGTCTATGCTACTGTTATTCAATCACCATTCGTCGTTATGCTCTTGTTCAAAGGAATTTGAAACCTAAGTCGACCATTCCTCAGTTATCTTGACTTTGCATGTCAACCATTCCCAGTATAGTTACTGGTTCATGCACCTTATGATCAAGTCCTTCCACATTATACATATTTGCTGAGTACCTCATGTGGGATGATGGGGGATGCCTTAATGCCCTCCTTCCAGCGGATTTCATCCCATCAACTTCAGATCATTTATTCTGGGATTGGAATCTAGAGTCATTTTGAGTGCCTTGAGACTTACAGTCATTAGTGGCAGGTTCTCTTGCCATCGATAGTATTTGGGAATATATCAATGTCCCCTGATCGATGGATCCTCTCAAGTGTTAGACCTCAATACATTTATTCACACTTGTTAGTTAGCACTCTAGTACCTTGATTCCCATTTTCATTATCGGTGGCTGATCTCGCGTCTGTTAATGGTCTACATTAATGACCGATAATCAGACAATGGAATACTATGTTCGACGTCGACACCTCTATTCACATAGTAGGACATGTACTCCTAGCGGTTTGTGTAGAATACCTTCCAGATTGGTGGCATCTCTTATATGCTACCTCCTTGATCCTGCCGGTGTTCATGAGATTTCAGCTCTCATGACTTGATTCTAGTATATGTCAGATGTTTTCAGCCATTATGGATATCATGATCCTTTGTATATCTTCATCATGGAGATTCTGATCTATGTATATTGTACGTGGCGATGACCACTTATGTGATGTCTTGTATCATGCCTATTCATGGCCATTGTACTCTTATGTATTCGGGACTGCTATATGTATTTGCAGTTATGTGTAGAGTTTATCATTGTACTATGCTGATTGGGTGGCTGGTCTTCCATTTGGGATTCTTCATCACTCCACTTCTGGGATGGACTTATAATGTATTTCGAAACTATAGTCCAATTCTGTTACATAGAGAAATTCCTATGGCTTGGGGTACCACAACTGACAGCTTGACTCCAGAAATCAATCCTTTCCAATATGCAATAGAAATTAAATATCTAACACTAAAGGATCAGACCTCGTACCTTATTCTAGACGGTTGAATTGGATCCCTGTTGAGCTTTCCAAATTCAGCTTGAATTGATAGATTACCTACTCAACAACAAGTAAACAATACAGGCATACTATATATATTGGTGTTAGATCTATTATAGCATATATAATCAACAATGTATAAACATTTGAAAACATCCATGGATAAAATATTCATTCAAACATACATTATTGGATAGGAAAAGATATTTCTATTAATATAAAATCAGAGATTACAATGGATACAACCTCTGTCACAATGTCTACAAATCAGAGAAACTGAATCCCCCACTTGGGCCTCCACCACCTCAATCCTCGATCTCTCGATAGAAAGCTCACAAGCAAAAGGCAAGCTTGGGAAGAACACAAAAGTGCTCCAATGGACAAAGGGATGCAGACTCAAGCATAAGTTCCGGCAGCAATGGACTATACTTTCTTTGCTCTCAATTCTCTCATATGCCTTCAATGTACCATAGAGTTCCTTATATATATTTTCAAAGGGGTAATGAAAGGTCGAATCTAAGTAATCTCAAGGCATAGGGAAGGCCAAGAGTCAAGTGAGTCGGATCCATGTCAAGGAAAACTCCAAAAGGATTTGTATTATGCACACATCCCGTTGTACGTGGTTTTAGGGGCCAAACCCATGTATATACACGATTAAGGGTTTAAAATTCATGTGTATCATTTTTCATATGTTTTTAGGGATGGTCAAGGAAACATCAAAGGACAAAAAATGGTCTAAGGTGTTAGTTTTTCAACATTTAAGCTAGCATTATGACAAGATCTTTTCACTGAGAGAATAACAAGCACAACAATCACATAAGCACATCAAGAAACAAGAGACACAAAGATTTTGGGAGGGGAAACCATAAATGGAGAAAACCCCTCAACTTCCTCTAAGATAGTATCACCACAAGATGTGATCCCAAAACAGTAAGATGACCTCCCAACACAATAGCAGCCTTCTGTCTTCTGTCAAGCCAAAGAATTTCCTTCTCCAAAAGTGTGCCACACTTGAGAGAGCAAGTGATGTAATTCACAAGTGATAAATAGAGAGACTCACCCTCTCTATTTATATTAGTCTGTTCACTTGAATTACCATTTCACACGTAGGCTCGACCTAATAATTACTACTCGAGCCTACATCTTAATTAGTGTATAATAACTCAAGTGCCCCATAACTGTGGGGACTTACCTAATGACTTGAAATGAATTGATTACATTATTAATCCTCCCGATCGGAACATTGGGGCATGAACACATGACTCAAATACATAAAAGAAACATCCCGGAATAAACATCGGGTTACAATATGTAAAATACATATAAGAATACATTCCGAAGTTACATATACATCAACACTCCCTCTTAACTAGGAAGGTATTCTTTCGACACAATTTTCAACACTGGTCTTCTTCTCTGTATCAGCTGGATCTTCTAAGTCATCTTCATCTTCAAGTCATCTGGATCTGGATCATCTCTCGATGTGGATCATCAAAAAATCGCATCACTGGATCTAGATCATCACTCGATCTGGATCAACATCACTAGACTGGATCTGGATCATCACTCGATCTGGATCATCTCTCTGGACAGGATCTGGATCATCTCTCGATCTGGATCATCACTGCTGGATCTGGATCATCACTCGATCTGGATCATCACTGCTGGATCTGGATCATCACTCGATCTGGATCTCTCGGAGTCATCATAACTGGATCTGGATCATAGCTCGATCTGGATCTCCTCTGGTCATCATCATGTGTGTACTATCTCATCATAGGAAGTTCTACAGAGACAACCCTTTTTCATGTTGGATGTAGGGCCACCACCTACAGGTCTTCATCATCACCGGCCATACTGTGGAATCCTCAGGACTTATTACGTGCGTCACAAAACCTCGAAAGAGCATCCCAGGCTGTTACGAGCACACAGCTCTACCTATAGGATTTCCCAGGGCTCCGAATTACATGTGACCTCACCACAAAACCTCGCAAGAGCATCCCAGGCTGTTACGAGCACACAGCTCTACCTATAGGATCTCCCAGGGCTTAGAATTACATTTGGTCATGGCAAAACCTCGCAAGAGCATCCCAGGACTAATTACGGGCACACAACCCAACCTAACGGATCTCCTAGGGAACCGAATTACATGCCATAGGATAAAACCTCGAAAGAGCATCTGCTAGATATCCCAGGGAACCGAATTACATGCCATAAGCAAAACCTCGAAAGACTATCTGCAGATCTCCCAGGGCTCCGAATTACATGTCCTCCCAGAGAAAAACCTCGAAAGAGCATTTGCCAGATGTCCCAGGGCACCGAATTACATGCCATAGGAAAAACCTCGAAAGACCATCTGCAAATATCCCAGGGCTCCGAATTACATGCTCATCTGCACAACCTAATCCACGACCATAGAGTATCAACCTGATACTCACCTTACATCATCCTAATGTACTCATGATCATCCTGATCATCATCACTACAACATCCTGCTGCATATCATCTGGAGCAACATCCTGAAGCTCGTCATCCATGATCATCTTGATCATATAGTGCATCTACCTGATGCATACCAAGTATCTATCATCATACATGATCTACCTGACCATACAATGTATCCACCTGATACATATATAGTTACATGGTCCAAGCACACATCATCCAGCGCTTACATCCACAGCCATGTGAAGGATCCCCCTTCCAACATGCTTGGAATGGCTTCAGCAAATGTGTCCATCACTTCTTCCTCGAAGTATCCTTGATCTGAAGCACGCCAAGTGTCTCTCTGAAGTACTCGAACTTCACCCTGGCTAGTGGCTTCGTCAGCACATCTGCAATATGCTCGTCCGTCGCAACATACAGGAGCTTCACAGCTCCTCTCTGCACTATATCCCTGATATAGTGATATTTGATCTCTATGTGTTTCGACCTGTCATGAAACACTGGGTTCTCGGACAGCTTCACACAACTCTGGTTATCACAGAAGATACTAGTAGCCTCCAACGGGAGATCAAATAACTCAGACAGTAGCTTCCGTAGCCATACTGCCTCACAACTAGCTGAACAAGCTGCGACATACTCTGCTTCAGCTGTACTTAGTGCCACACAGGATTGCTTCCTGCTAAACCAAGAGATCACACCTGATCTTAAACTGAAGCAACATCCAGAAGTACTCTTCCTGTCAATGGAACTTCCTGCCCAATCTGAATCAACATAACCCCCAAGGTTAATCTTTTGATCCGCATCATACTTGAGCCCATAATCAATTGTACCCTACAGGTACGTCAGAATATGTTTTGCAGCAATCAAGTGAACATTTCTCGGATCTGTCAAGTACTGAATCAAGGTGTTCATAGCAAAGCAAATATCTGGTCTCGTGTTCATCAGGTACATCAATGACCCAATCATCTGACGATACATCGTAGCATCAACCGAATTTGACGAAGCATCACACAATGGCTTCAAGTTCGATGCCATAGGTGTGGCCATTGCCTTGCAGTCCATCATCCCAAACCTCTTTAGGATCTCTACTGCATACTTCCCTTGTCCAAGGAAGATTCCATCTGAACTCTGCCACACCTCCATACCTAGAAAGTAATGCATCATCCCCAAGTCCTTCATCTCGAACTCAACAACAAGATTTCTCTTCGTATCAGCAATCAACCCGTCTGTACCTGTCACAAACAGATCATCTACATATAGTAGAAGCATCACTGGGTTGCCACCTTCAACCTTGTAATAAAGGTTGGAATCTGCTTTACTCTTGGTAAAACCCAAACTGGATAGAAAGCTGTCAATCCTGCCGTACTAGGTCCTGGGTGCCTGTTTCAAACCATATAGGGCTTTCTTCAATCTGCACACATGAGACTCTCTGTCATGTGTCTCAAAACCGAGTGGTTGTTCTACGTACACTTCCTCCTCTACTACACCATTCAAGAAAGCAGTCTTGACATCCATCTGGTGTATCTTCCACTTCGTCACTGCAGCCAGAGCAAGGACTGTTCTGATGGAAGTGTATCTGGCTACAAGTGCAAATGTCTCTTCATAGTCTACTCCCTCTTTCTGAGAGAATCCTCGAGCCACAAATCTTGCCTTGTATTTTTCAATGCTACCGTCCGCAGCATGCTTGATCTTGTAGATCCATTTGCAAGTGACAACTGACTTCCCTTTTGGTCTTGGGACAACATCCCAAACATCATTCTTCATGATCGATTGATATTCTTCGATCATTGCATCCTTCCATTCTTTTTGATCTGTCGCTTCTTCATAACTAGAAGGTTCTTTATCAATGAAATCACATAGTAAAGCTACATACCCAGAATTTGATCTGGTTCTTTTTCTTTCTTTGTGATTTTCTTCTGGAGCCCCATATCTTTCCGCACCTTGGATAAGTTCACGTACCCAAGCAGGTTTCCTCTTATGAGGATTCTTCTCTGAAGGTGGATCTACTGGTCTTTGTGGTTCTTCAACTTCTCGATCTTCTTCTTGAGCTTCTTCATTCATGACTGTATCATGGATCCTGGGTGCTTTTGCTTCTGCTTCTTCAGGTTCTTCAGTAGGTCTCTTTCTAGATTTGTTGTAAGCTATGTCTTCATCAAATATTACATCCCTACTGACATCGATCTTCTTATATCCTGGATGTAGATTCTGTAAGCCTTCGAGCTTTCAGAGTATCCCACAAATATGCCCTTCTTTCCTGAAGGATCTAATTTTGTTCTCTTCTCTTTAGGAATATGTATGTACACTGGACAGCCAAATATTCTGAGATGGTTGACTTTTGGTTTCTTTCCGGAGAAGACTTCTTCAGGAGTCTTGTTCTCGAGCACTCTTTGTGGAGTACGGTTTTGTACATATACTGTTGTTTCTAGCAGCTTCAGCCCAAAGATGCATAAGTAGATCTTGATCATGAAGCATAGCCCTTGCAACTTCCATGATAGTTCTGTTCTTCCATTCTGCAACCCCATTCTGCTGTGGATTATAAGGAGTGGACAACTCCCTCTTAATCCCTGAATCCTTGCATAGCTCCTTGAATTCATTTGAAGTGAATTCTCCACCATTATCTGATCTAATGGTCTTTATATTCTTTTCAGTATGGTTTTCGATCAAGGATTTGAATTCCTTGAACTTGCTAAATACTTCATCTTTATTCTTCATAAAATAAATCCATGTCTTTCTAGAAAAATCATCAATAAAAGAAACATAGTATGCATACCCGCTTAGTGATTTTGATGACATTGGACCGCATACATCAGAATAGATGATCTCTAGAATGCCTTTGGCTTTGCTTTCGCTGCTAGGGAATGTCTTCTTTGTATTCTTTCCTTTCGCACATCCTTTGCAAACTCCATCATGTTTTGCTTGGAATTTTGGAAGATCTTCAACAGCTTTGCTTGCAATGGGCAGTGCTCTATAATGCACATGTGCAAGCCTTCTGTGCCAAAGTTCATTTGGCTCCACTGAATCATGGATCAAGGCTTGTTCTGGATGGCCCTTCAATTTGTACAAGCCTCCTTCTTGTTCTCCAATTACTACCGCATCATCGATAGTCTTTCCTTTTGGCCACATGATGACTTGACCATCTATGAATGCAACCCGCATTCCTTTTGCATCCAATGCTGAAATGGATAGAAGATTCTTCTTAAGTCCTGGAACAAACAATACTTCTTTCATTGTTAGGGACTTGCCAGATTCTAGCTTGTATGAAGATTCCCCACTACCTTTTATTGGATACTGGTAGTCATGTCCTAGTTTCACCTTGTGAGGTGATTCACGTTCTGATAGCCTCACAAAGGATTCCTTGAATCCCATCATGTGTTTGGAAGCACCACTGTCTATCATCCAATCATCACTCCCATGAGTAATGTTGCCAGTGAGAGCTGATATCAGAACATATTCATCCTCGCTTGAAGAATCTTCACTTTCATATCTGGATCTATTCTTGGATGGTTCATCATCTTCTGCAACATGAGCATGATGTCTTCTTTTGTTCCCCTTCTTCTTATGAGGGTGACTCTTGTTTTTAGGACAGTCTTTTGCAAAATGTCCTATCTCATCACATGTATAACATCTTAATTTTGACATATCCTTCCTGGAATGAGGACCTTTACCTTTGGAGTAATGAGGTCTTCTTTTGCTTGTTTTAGAGTGTGTTGTGAGGGCTTGATCTTAACTTCCCATCTTCTCTTTTCGAGCTACTATCCGTGCTTCTTCTTGAGAACACTCTTCCCATAGTCTGCTGAATTTGACTAGCTTCTTTCTTGCACAGATCCTTTGGATGAAGGCATCCCATGACCTAGGAAGGCCATTTAAGGTAGTCATGACAATCTCAGCATTTTCCACTTCTTCATCAACAGCTTCTAATTGTTCTTTGATTTGAGAAACCCTTGTGAAGTATGACTGGATAGTTTCTTCATTCTGAATCTTCACATTCTTCAATTGGTTCCTCAGGGTCATCTTCCAATTGATGTTCTTTCCTTCAAACAATTTGGTTAGGGCACCAAACATAGCTTTAGGTGTCTTGAGAGAGGACACCTGAGGGATAAGATGATCCTTGATAGAATCAGCAATGATCCTCTTTGCCATAACCATCTTATTCTTATGGAGAGCCTTTTCCTCATCTCCCTCTGGAAATGGAACCTCCTCATGGATGTAGGAGTCTAGTTCATTCTCTTCCAGGACCAGGGAGATTCTATACTTCCAAGCTCGGAAATTATCAGCCCCCTCAAGATTTTCATCAAGCTTGGTATGATGAGACATCTTTAAATAAGAACCTCAAATGGAAATACAAAATATTTTATATCTTACCAGGTCCAAGATGTCAAATCTGAAGCTTTAGCTGAAATCCTGCAGAGCTGGTTCAGGAGCAACTAGGGTTTTGATTTTCTAGAGTTCTATCCACCCAAATGACTTCAAACTTGTTCCTAACTTCGATTTTGGATAGGAGAACAATCCAGGCTTGGTCCCACTGAAAAATTCCTCTTCAATAAAAAGCCCTAATTTCCGGCCCCAGTGATAGGTCAAAAAATGAAAATCCTCAGAATTGAATTATGTTTCGATAGAAAGATGCGCCCTAGGGAGGAGAGTAAGTCCACCTTACTTTTGCTGAAAAATAGTGGAGAAATATCCACAAACAAGGAATCCCTAGCCTCCGCAGCTGCACAGTGTCTTCTTCTCAGGTTAGCTCTGATACCATGTTAGTTTTTCAACATTTAAGCTAGCATTATGACAAGATCTTTTCACTGAGAGAATAACAAGCACAACAATCAAATAAGCACATCAAGAAACAAGAGACACAAATATTTTGGGAGGGGAAACCATAAATGGAGAAAACCCCTCAACTTCCTCTAAGATAGTATCACCACAAGATGTGATCCCAAAACAGTAAGATGACCTCCCAACACAATAGCAGCCTTCTGTATTCTGTCAAGCCAAAGAATTTCCTTCTCCAAAAGTGCGCCACACTTGAGAGAGCAAGTGATGTAATTCACAAGTGATGAATAGAGAGACTCACCCTCTCCATTTATATTAGTCTGTTCACTTGAATTACCATTTCACACGTAGGCTCGACCTAATAATTACTACTCAAGCCTACACCTTAATTAGTGTATAATAACTCAATTTCCCCATAACTATGGGGACTTACCTAATGAATTGAAATGACTTGATTACATTATTAATCCTCCCGATCGGAACATCGGGGCATGACCACATGAATCAAATACATAAAAGAAACATCCTGGAATAAACATCGGGTTACAATATATAAAATACATATAAGAATACATTCCGAAGTTACATATACATCAACACAAGGGGTCTAAGGAGTTTGCAGAGGGACAGGGGAAGGCGATACAAGTGTGATTCATCTGGAGTGGTAAAATCAACTATAACACATGGGACTTCTTATGGACCATATTATGGACTGTAGTATGCACAAAGTTATTCACCTTATGGGTACGGGTATCAACAACGCACTTACTCCCTGAATTATGGCTTTGTAGCCCCAAATATTCAAGGTACACCTCATTATGGTGCTTCCATGCCACCCTACATGGGTAAAACGGGAGGAGGATACTATGGCCATGGCCATGGTGGTTACGGTAACCAGTCATATATGAACCAAAATTATCATGGAGCACCTCATAGACCTACTCAACATAGGCCCCCTTTCCTCGCAACGTTAAATTTTCCTGACTTGTTGAGACTAACGAACGATCCAGTATCTTATGACCCGGCCTGGCCAACTATCCCTACAAAGATTCCCTCGGATATTCCCAAGTTTGAGGGAAAAAAAAGAGAAGATCTGAGTGAACATGTTACTACATTTCATGTATGGTGCTCTTCTAACTCCTTACACGAATATTTGATCCGTTTAAGGCTATTTCAATGCACCCTCACTGTGCCTGCCACAAAATGGTACATAGAGATACCTAGGGGGATATTCACTTTGTTCAATGACCTAGCTATGAGTTTTCTCAACTAGTTCCAGTTACTAGTGCGTTATGATGTTGGTACTGAACTCTTCTTGAGATTTCAGCAAGATAAAGCCACGCATATCTCGGACCATATCCAAGAGTGGCGTAGATGAAAGAGATTTATTAAATCCTTCATACTGTCAGAGTTTCTCCTCGAGTGGTTCCTTAAGTTATTACTACCTTATATAGGGAAGGATGTTTCTACATTTGGAGTTCACAATGAGGAACAAGCCATTTTTAGGGCACAGGAATTGGACTTGATTTATGCTCAATCTGGTTTGTTATATGAGATCATTCCTAATGCTCTGCGTTCTAGTTTTGACCCTAAGGTCAAACCTGGAACACATGTAGATGGCATTTTTGGTTGTACGAGTGCCAAAACTATGGATTTGGTTGTGAAATAGGTCACTCAATTATATATCAACCAATATACTTCGGGACAAGCCATGGCTTCATCTCAACCCACCCAAACAATGAGTGTGCTTTCCGTACAATCATCAGACCAGAAGGGTAACCAACAACCCGGAAGGAATAAGAAGAAGGGTAAAAACAATCGTAAGGGTGGGAATAAGAATGAAAATGCTAGTTATAATGACAAGAACACCCGAAATGCTGGGGGGGACAAGCAGCCTAAAATTAAGGTTAATTTTCCTTGCAAGTTGTGTAAGGAGGACCACCTCACTCATTTGTGCCCTCGGATAGAAGAATCCTTGAGGTTCATAGCGCAGGGCCTAGCTGTGTTGACTAACCCTTTCCCTCATAATCGAAATATGAACTCGAGGACCCATGATCAGTCTATTGGAGATCAAGATATGCTGGAATCTTGTAGTGGTCATGGTTGCATCAACATGGTGCTTTCTGCTAAGGTTGTGACTTGTGTAAAGGACTATGGTTTGTCACAACCAGACCTTGGAAAGAAACCTGCTCCACCCAAGAGTCGTTTGCAGATTGAAAAACCTGTGGATAAACCTAAATTTTCTCCTCACATTCCTAAGGGATTCCTTAAGTTTTCGGGGCACAATCCTAATGCCTGAGCCACCAAGAACTATTCTGTTGTAGAGGATTTGGGACACACTCCTTGTGCGATGTCTACACCTGAAGTACTTCAGATTTGTCCTTCGCAAAGGAAAGCTTTGCTTTCTGCTCTTGGTGTTAACGATTATAATTCTTCCTCTGTCATCAAATTTGAAACCGTGGGACTACAGCCTTGCATGCCTTACTATGTGTCTCTCTTGATTCATGTAGAATGTCTTAACAAGACCATCAAGCGTACTGTGATTGATGAAGGTGCTGCTACTTCTGTGATGTATTTGGTGTGTTGGAAGGGTTTCGGTTCCCTCGAGTTGTATAAATCCACTACCATGTTGACTGGGTTTGATGGTAGATCATTTTGGCCACATAGAATTCTTCTTTCTTTTAAGGTCCATTTGGGAGGGAAGACCGTCGCTATCGAGGTCGAGGTGGTTGACGCACCCCTTGACTGCAATCTCTTACTGGGTAGGAATTGGATGTATAGTATGCAAGCTATAGCTTCTTCTCTATTCTTAGTTTTATGCTTTCCATTTAATGGGAAGATAGTTATGATTGATCAAATGTCATTCAAGAATCTGTGTGTTACCACATCTTCGAGAGCTTCTATCTCGATTTTTGTGCACTCTTACCTGGCAACTAGGAGTGTCGGTGTGGGCATGTACCCATCCCTTATGGGATCATTTAGTTTTCCTACACCTGTTCTTATGATCGGGTCTACTTTCGGTGAGGCTTCATCATCGTTGCATTCTATGTCTTTTTGCACCACTTATATGGAAGATCCTTGGATTCTTCCTACACCGAGTCCTTCATGTGAGCCCATCAAAACGGACGTGTCATTGCCTACAACTATGATAGCATATCAAGCTAATATTGAACGTGTTGCATAGTCTAGTCCTTCCTCTTCATGGATAGAGGAGGAGGACTCATATGTGCTTCCTGCATGGACAGTTTAGTCTTCTCACACACATGACTTCCTTGATAGTGTTTTTCCTTCAGATGAAGCTTTTATTGAGGCTATGTCTGGGGTTGAGCCACCTTGGGAATATTTGCATCATAGATCTTATTTCCTTTATGGGCTTCATCGTTTGGAGCGTGAGGACTTTAAAGAGGTTCTTAGTGATAGAATTGGTAGTCCCATGGTTCCATTAAGCTCTCCTAGTCCGATGGCTAATGGAAACATCAAAAATATATATCCTACCATTCCTATCAATATCTCTCGTGATCCTGGCAAGATTGAGAATGTCTATATTGGGGCTGAATGTGCTCATCCTAAAATTGAAGAGTATATAGTGTTGTTCAAAGAATTTTGTGATGTATTTGCTTGCTCATATGAGGAAATGTTAGGTATAGACCCTCGCATTGTTGAGCATGAAATTAAAACTTATCCCAATGCTAAGCCTGTTCGACAACGCTTGTGTGCGGTGAATCGTAGAAAAGCACTTGCGATTAAGGATGAGATAGAAAAGATGTTGAATGCTAGTTTTATCTATCCCATTCCCTTGACGGAGTGGGTTTCAAACCCCATTCTGGTTGATAAGAAGTAGGGAACAATCCATATATGCATTGATTTTCGTGACTTGAATCATGCTTGTCCTAAGGATAATTTTCCCACACCATTTATTGATCAAATTTTGGATGAGTGTGCAAGAAGCGAGGTATTTTCCTTTATGGATGGATTTTCTGGATACAATCAGATACAGATCAAACCTGAGGACCAACATAAGACTGGATTTATTTTTCCTTAGGGTACCTTTGCATATCGGAAGATGCCTTTCGGCCTTAAAAACGTCGGAGCCACTTTTTAGTGGGCTATGACCTTGATCTTCCAGGATCTCAACTTAATTATTGAAGTCTTTTTGGATGACCTCATTGCTCATTCTTGTAAGAGTATGCATCATTCCTACCATTTGAAATTAGTGTTCGAAAGGTGCCGCCATTATTTGGTCACGTTAAATCCTCACAAGTGCATTTTTTGCGTGAGTTCTGGTCGCTTATTAGGGTTCATTGTCTCCAAAGAGGGTATAAGAGTCGACCCTTTGAAGGTTCAGGCAATACTTCAATTATCTCCCTTGAGAAACATTAGACATCCTCAGCTTTGCAGGGCATCGCAAACTTATTAAGGAGATTCTTCGTGAACTTTGCCAATTTGACTAGAGGATTTATGCATCTTTTGAAGAAGGACACTACCTTTTGCTCGGATGAGCGAGCCCAGGAGTCCTTTGATGTGCTTAAGTGAGCCTTAGAATCGGCCTCGGTGATTAGTCAACCCGACTATAGCCATGATTTTCTTCTTTATGTGGCCGTGTCTATGGAGACGATTGGTATGGTTTTGGTTCAAGAGGATGAGGAGCTCCAAGAGCATGTCATATATTATCTAAGCTGGAACCTTATAGATGCAGAAATCTATTATTCCCATGTGGAGAAGCTTGCCTTAGATACTGTTTATGCAGTTCAAAGATTGAGACACTATATTCTCCTTCGCCAGACCTTGGTGGTTTCCCATGTCAATCCATTTCAGTTCGTCCTCACTAGAAGGATTAGAGGGGGAAAGTATAATAAGTGGATTGTCACCTTGCAAGAATTCGATATCGAGTTTGTTTCAGCAAAATCGAAGAAATCATTGATTTTTGTGGAGCTTATATCTGATTTTCCGAGCAAGGAGGAGGAGGAGGCTTGTGAAGATACATTTGTCGATGACCACATCTTCTTAATCTCAACTTTGGATCCATGGTATGGGGATATTATCATATATTTACAAACATTGAAGATCCCTACTCACCTTTCATGGGATGAATGATGATGATTACATCACGTATCCAAGAATTACCTCATAGTGGATAACACATTGTACTGCCATGGGGTAGATTTCATTTTACATCATTTTTTAACTCATGAAGAGGCTGAGATTGTGCTAAATGATTGCCATGGAGGGGTGTGTTGTGGTCATTTATCTGGGATTTCAAAAGCCCCAAAAATCTTGAGAGCGGGTTATTTATGGTCGTCGATCTTGAAATATTGTGTTAATGCGGTCAAGAAGTGCCACCCTTTCTAGGTTTTTGCACGTAATATGCGCTCGCATCCTACCCTGTTAAATCCAATTATCACCACCGGTCCCTTCACTAAGTGGGGGGGCCTTCATTTGATGAATTTCAACCTAGCTTCAGCTGGGGGGCATCATCATATTATCGTGGTTGTTGACTACTTCACGAAATGGGCCGAGGCTATTCCTACAATTAAATCTAATGGTGAGACAGCTGCACACTTCATATTCAACCAAATTATTACTCAGTTCGGTATTCTGAAAGAGCTTGTCACTGACCATGGCAGGAACTTTTAGAATTGGATGATGGAAGAGTTGGCCTCGAAGTTAGGGTATAAGGAGGAGAATTCTTCTTATTATTACCCTCAAGCGAATGGGAAGGTTGAAGCAGTGAACAAATCACTCAAGTCCATTCTCCAACAAAGCATCGCAAAAAGAAATACCAATTGGCATATCATGTTATATCCTGCTTTGTGGGCTTATAGGACTGTGGTTAAGACTACCACCAATTTTTCTCCATATCCGCTTGTACATGGAGTGGAGTCTGTATTGCAGGTTGAGTACGAAATACTTTCTTTGAAGCTAGCCATAGAGCTCTTACCAAACACTTCCCCATTGGAGGAACATTTGGTCCATTTAGAGCAGCTTGATGAGCAATGCCGAGATGCTTTAGTGGCTCTAGAGGTGAATAAGTGTGGCATTAAGGTCCAGTATGATAAATCTATCCATCCAAGGAAGTTTAGTAAAGGATATTTTGTCCTTTTGTGGGATCAAGCTAAGGAACCCTTGGGGGCAGGAAAATTCAACCCCATGTGGCATGGTCCTTATGTGGTTAAATGTGTGTTAGAGAAGGGCACTTATGAGCTAGTAAATTATGAAGGGATGGCCTTGGCGGAGCCTACAAATGAGCTCTATCTTAAAAAGTACTATGCATGATTTTCAGCTAGGGCTGACTATTGTATATTATTATACAGCCTTTTGCATAGTTAGGTTTTTATTATGATAATCAGGTTTGTTGATTAGCTTCTGTTTCTTATGGCAGATATCAATGGAGTCTTCCATATATATAGGTTTCATGGATGGTGCAAGACGTCACACTCAACACTCAGCCTCTGTTGCTTAGGTGATTTATACTCCTATGGGTTAGGTATTTCCTTCAAGAGGTGTATGATTACGACCCTCTTCAAACCATGTTGCTGAATATAGTGTGGTTATCGAGCTTCTATGGGATGCCATTTCACATGGTATTCTATCTCTTGAGGCACATCTTGATTCAAAGTTAGTAGTTTCATAGCTTAATGGCTTGTATCATGTTAGAGATCCAACATTATTACAGAGATTCTTACATGTGATATTGTTAGAACGACAATTTGACAACATAACATACATACATGTTCCAAGAATTTATAATCAAGTTGCTGACTCATATGCTAACTACATGTTAGATTGGCATTTGTTTCATATATAGTAAGCTCATCAAAAACATACATTTTTACACATGTAAATAAATAAACCAACCATCATAAAAAAATTTCATTAAACATCCAAAATGTGATAATACATAGTGTCATAATACAAAAATGGGGCTTCTGAGTCACCAAAATATAAATACATGGTATTACAAAATGTATTACTCCTAGGTATCTAAGCCCAGGGAGGAGGAGGGGGGTTATGATCATGGAATGTCACCATGGATCTAGCTAGTCATCAAATCAAATGCACCCATGCTCGTGGCACACCCACCACCTAATGCTACATGGCCTCAGGCAGGTCCTCGACTGGCACTATGGGTACCCTCTATGTCAGCCACACAAAGTTGGTATGAATGCTTTGGAGCATCTGCTCTGCATCCACACCCGTAATATCATATCCTCTTCCCCTCCTTCTATGATGAGGGAAGTCTTCAGGCCGCTGTGGTCCTACATCTTCATACATATGATAGGATGTCACTACGTGTTGTCATGCAAGAACATGTCTTTTTGATTCCATATATCAAAAAACACAAAAAAAAAATTATAACTCACAAAAATTAAAAAGAGGGTTGGGATTCATTACCAATGTCACCATATGCCAATCCTGGTGGTAGTGGCATGTCAGGATCTCCTCGAAAATCTATCCCCGCATAGGGGTAGTCATCAATGGAAACTATCTGCCACCGCCACCAAGGAAATAAATTAGCTAGATAGGGCTTGGACACCCTACCTCCACCCAGTCTGTGCATCGCATCTGCCCAACATCATTGGGCCGGATCTCGAACCCCATGAAGAGGAACGTCAACTCTAGGGCTCAATCCCATAACACACTCAAAGAAAAACGTGCTCAGTATGCTACTGAAACCGAAGTTTTATACTCTACCCATATTACACTCGCTAAGCTAGTGCTTCATGTTTCGCAATAGTGGAGTGCTCCAATCATAAAATGTGGGTCTCATACACTCCACTGCATAGAACATCAGAGGCCGTGAGGGTAGTCCGTGAGGGTATCCTTGCTATCCTGCCCAGTGTCAGTAGTATGGCCTTTAGGTCTAGTACCTGTATAGAGTTAGTTGGGATCTGACTCCCGACCTTCTACATGTACGGATAACAATACACTGCTATGTACTCATCTATGGTGAGGCCACCTCTGGGCCCACGAGAATGTAGGTTCACCACTTCCCCCTATCAAAACAATCCAGTAATAAAGTATATGTCCTCCACTTCTATGGTGAGGGACATCCTGTCAATATGGAAAGACTCTGAGTCAGGATCCTAGTAGTCTACTAGCATTTGCAACAGTCTTGGTTTGGCCCTTAAACCACCAAGACACCAAAACTTGTAGAGCCTGCATGCATAAAGAGCCTATTATGCCATTAGATAACCCTGTACTGCTTCTTCTACATCCCTGTGCTCACGTTCCCTCCATTCTAGAACCATCCTGCACATTTAATTCAAGTTTGAATCATTAGAAGTCTTAGAAAACTTGAACACAACTGCCTACATGACTATTTGCTAAATAGACACATATGTACATGATTTTGAGGCCTTTTTCCACATATATCTAACCCTATACGTGGAAAAATTCTTGATTTCTGCATGGGCCGTGGTGCATACTTTAGGGTGGCCTAGACATCAAATTGGACCATGGAAAATTGAAAAATTTACATGAAAATGAAAGAGTAGGGCATGGGAAATTACTTGGAAAATACGGTGTCGAATTCCCCCGGTTGGATCTCCTGAAATTTGCATTTGAAGTTATAAACTCAATTGGGTAAAAATTTCAAATGTTATATAATGTTTTGAAATTTTTACTATTTATAGAAATTTTTCAAATTTTTGAAAATTTTTACCCCCTTTTCTATAGGTTCTGACCGTTTCTGACCCTTTTGGACTGTTTTTGACAAATATATGATGTAGGAGACCCTTTTGAGTGCCATTTTGACCATTGTTTTGACTCGTTCGTGCTGATTTCAGGTATCATGTTTAAACTGGCATATAAGTTTGGTTTTACCTCCATTTGCATTTTGCATGACCTTATGACCGTTTCATTATAACGGTAGGTACGAACCCATTCTATCTTGTCATGTAACCTTCTTGTTATTTTAGAAGTAGCATGATTAGAATGGTAGAGCTTAACCTTACATGGGTACCCTAGTTATCTCGTTATTTTCATTTGGTGCCCATGTCGATAGTTTTGTCCTCTAGGGTGTGGGAGTGCTTTGTATAGTATTTCCATGACATTTCGCAAGAGCCTTATACTCTTCTTGATCTTTTGCTGGCATTTTTCCCCCGAACTCCCTTATGTCAAGTTGTAATTGCATTATCATGAGAGTTGCTTGCCTCATTGAGCCTTATGTTGGCTTTCCTGACTTTGAGTATCAGCCATGTAGCCAGAGCTTATCTAATGTCTAGCCACGTAGATCCATTTTATATATCCTTTGTAGCTTGATTCCCTATTTTCATCGGGAGGGGACTTTCCCCCGAGTGTCGCTATCCTACACATCTATCCTTGCATTGAGCATAGGTATGTTCCACTGCTTGGAACTAGTTTTTTTTTCCCATTTGACACTCGTCTCCTCCTAGTCTATAAATTTAAAGCAATTTTATTCTTTTTCAATCTTTTCAAATATTTGAAAAAGTTTAGAAAAAAAATAAAAAACCAAAAAGTTGGATAAGAAAAGATGTTATCTTTGGCAGCAGTGGATTCGTGTTGACTTCGAACAGAGCACTGTATATCACATCCGTTGGTTGGGTTAATAGTTTGAATTTAGGAGCTGTACTCATTTATCTAAGTTTATCTCCATCGACTAGTTAAGCTTCCAGTCCCTATGGAGCCTCTGTCGATGCCTCCTGTGTCACAGAGATGTCTCAGTTTTGCATATCAACTCTATTCTGCCTACATTCAGTCACCATTCACCTTTATGCTCTTGTTCAAAGGAATTTGAAACTTTTGTTGGCCATCCGTAGTTATCCTGAATTTGCATGTTGGTCATTCGCGGTACAGTTACTGGTTCGTGCACCTTATGATCGAGTCCTTCCACATTCTACAGCTTTGGTGAGTACCTCATGTTGGATGATGGGGGATGCATTAATTCCCTCCTTCCAACGGATTTCATCCCATCGAATTCAGATCATTTATTATGGGATAGGAATCTAGAGTCATTTTTGAGTGCCTTAAGAATTGCAGTCATCAGTGGTAGGTTTTCTCGCCATCAACAATTTTTTGGGAATACATCATTGTCCCCTGATCGATGGATTCTCTCAATTGTTCGACCTCAACAAATTTATTCACACTTGTTAGTTTGCACTCTACTACCTTGATTCCCATTTTCATTATCGGTGGGTGATCTCACATCTGTTAACGGTATACATAAATGACCGGTAATCAGACAATGGACTACTATGTTCGACCTTGACACCTCTATTCACATAGTAGGACATGTACTCATAACGGTTTGTGTAGAAGACCTTCCAAAGTGGTGGCATCTCTTATATGCTACCTCCTTGATCCTGCTAGTGTTCATGAGATTTCAGCTCTCGTGACTTGATTCCAGTATATGTCCGACATTTCCTGCCATTATGGAGATCTTGATCGATTATATATCTTCAGTCTTCATGGAGATCATGGTCCTTTGTATATCTTCATCACGGAGATTGTGATCTATTGATATTGTACGTGGTGATGACCACATATGTCATAATGTATCATGCCTATTCATGGCCATTGTACTCTTATGTATCCAAGACTACTATATGTATTTGCAGTTATGTGCAGAGTTGCATCAATGTATAGTGCTGATTGGATGGCTAGTTCTTCCACCGGGTTATTCATCAATTCACTTCTGGGATGGACTTATAATGTATTTCATCCATCGTATGACCCCTATGACCTCACACATTAGGGGCCATCTGTTATAGTTGATTTTACCACACATGGTGAATCACATTTGTATGGCCTTCCCTGTCCCTCTGTAGACTCCTTAGTCCCAATGGACCATTTTTGTTCCTTTGATGTTTCCAAGATCATCCCTAAAAACATGCAAAAATTTCCATACATGACTTTTAAACCCTTTATCGCATATATACATTGGTTTGACCCCTAAAACTACGTACATTGGGATGTGCGCAAAAGGCCAAATTCTTTTGGAGTTTTCCTTGATGTGGATCCGACTCACTTGCCTCCTGGCCTTCCATATGCCTTGAGATCACTCGGATTTGACCTCTCATTACCCCATTGAAGAGCTATATAATGAACCCTTTGTATACATTGATGGCATGAGGAATTGAGAGCAAGAAAACTATAGTCCATTGTTGCCGGAGCTTATACTTGAGTCTGCATCCCTTTGTCCCTTGGAGCACTTTTGTGTTCTTCCCAAGCTTGCCCTTTGCTTGTGAGCTTGCTATCGAGAGATGGAGGATTGAAGTGGTGGAGGCCCAAGTGGTGGACTTAGTTTCTCTGATTCACAAACATGCTGACATAGGTTGTCTCTATTGTAATCATTGTTTTATATTAACAGAAATATATTTTCCTATTCAATAATGTATATTTGAATGAATATTTAATCCATGGATGATTTCAAATGCTTATATGTTATTGATTAAATATGCTAGAGTAGGTCTAAGATAGTTATATATATCATGCTTGTCTTGTTTATTGAATGTTGAGAAAGCAATTTATCAATTCAAGATGGAGTTCGAAAGCTCAATGGGGATCTACAACAACCGTTCGGAATAAGGTACGAATCGAGATCCTTTAGTGTTAGATATTTGGTTTCTCTTGCATATAGAAAAGGATTAATTTATGGAGTCAAGCTGTCTGTTTTGGTACCCCAATCCATAGCAATTTCTCTCAGTAACACCTTGTTGTGCATGTCGTCATTTGTTACTATTGGTGTCCTCATTCTAAAATTTTTGGATATCTTTCGGTTGAGGGCTGGAAAATTGTAGGCAACAATAGTAAGGGATTCTCCCCAGTAAACGTTCCCAACTAGCATGTTAATGTTTGGTATTGGGAATCCGTCCGTTTTGTGGTCCAACTACCGTAGGTCAAGTAACCAAAATAAAGGGTTTTACCTGTTATGGCCCGGTCCACCGTGTATCTCTTTTAGCTTTTTAGTTTTAAGTACGAGATGCAAGTGCCTATCTAAGAATGTAGACTGATAGAGAATACGAGGAGCGGTCACAATGTCATGCACAGGTTCTTACCTCTCGTCTTAACTCTCTCGCACCTAAATCACACACAACAAGAAAACTAAAACTAACTTAACTAAACTGTCCCTAGGGAGCGAGATTATCATTTAATGAGTAATGTATTATTGTTCATGCATTAACAAAAATAATAGGTAGCTGTTATTTATTTCAAAACACAAACATGAATAGATAGATGAACAACAAGATAGCTCATTTACTATGAAACGCATTCATTACTCATAGTGGATATTCCATAAAATAAACTAGAGAGCATTCATACAAGAACATAGGTTCAACGAGTTAGAACGATCTCACAGTTAATGGACAATAGCTTAAAACGAAATACTTCCCCTTCAACAACATCCATTGCACAACATTTGAACATTCCACCAAAGCTTTCTCCAATAGGAAAAATTGTAATTATCTATTGCAAAAGAAAATAGTTCTTCTTACAACATGTTCTCACAAGTCTAACTAGGAAAAAGTCCTCTCCCTTATCAAACTATCCTATATTTATACAAAAAGAAAAACTTTTGGGCTTCCCCAAATGACTCTTGGGCTTCCCCAATGTTTCAGCTCCCAAAATTTGTCTTATAATGAGTGCTCATACATTTTACAATATATTACATTTAAAACAAAAATTAATAAAGAACTTCTAAGTAGAGGGCCCCACTTGATCATCTAAGAACTTTTTCCATGCTTGGGATTCTGTTGCTATGCTCTCAAATTCTGGAGGTTCAATAAAACCAATGTTGATCTCATATTTAGTAGACTGATTTTTAACTACTTTGATTCTGGCTGGGCTTAAACTCAACTGATCCTCAAGAAAATGGATGCTAACTGCTGCATGAGCTATGACATCTTTCAGGATCTATTCATCCAAGTCCTTGACTTGTTTAATCTTCTTCTCATCCTCCTAATACCTACTCTATATCATTTCCATGAGCAGCTCATGCTCTGGTAATTCCTTTAGTATTTGTTTTGCAACAACTTGAGATCTATTGTAGGTGACCAACACCCTTCTACAATATTTAGTACAAGCTCTTCTTGTTTTCCTCACAGCTTTCTTGAACTCCTTTGTTGTGTTTATTGCAAATTCTAACAAGTCATAGTCCTGGTTTAAGTTGCATTGATATTTAGCTGGTAAATCTGTAGGAACTTCTTCATTGGTTCCTATCCTTATTATCCTTCTAGTCAGGACTTCCAAAATGTCCTGAGACCTATCTATGAAATATGAGGTAGTCTCCAAATTTTCCTCCAATCTATTATCTATCTGCAATACTTTACATCTTTCCCCTTCAATAGACACTTGCAGCTGGTGCATTCTTCTTCATTCGGCTAGGACATACTCCTTTAGAGGCCGGATATTAGTTTGTTGTTCGCTGACATCCTTCAGTGATGCTGTTAATGAAGTAATCTATCCTTCAAAATCTACCACCTGCACTTGGAATTGCTTCTCTTTCTCTTCCATGGTAGCCCTCTATACCTCCAATTCCACCACATTGTTCTGTAGTTGGTCCTTTTCTGTAGTAAGAGTTTCATATGATGCTTTGAGTTCATCATTTTATGTCTTTAGCACCTGATATTCTTGCTGTAACCTCTGCAATTTTTCCAGGCTATTCTGAGCATCCTTACCTGTCCTTTCCATGGAAACTTCAAAAGTCATCTTGTTTGCTTGAAGAGTATGAAGTTCTGCTTTTGAAGTCTTCACTTCATTTTGCATTTCTTCAAATTTTGTCTTCAGTTTATAACCTTCATTTCTTTCTTTCTTAAAAGTTTCCTTCAACTAAGTTGCATTCCTTTTCGACTGCTCCAGATCCATCATCAGTATATTTACATTATCTTCAGTGGATTGTGTCAATGCCACTCCAGCTCTTGCTGTTAACCTTATATTTGCATATGTCCCATGCACCAAAGTTTTATCAGTGACCATCATGCCTGGTTGTCCCCCTGATTTGATTTTTCTCTTATTCCTTTTGACAATCCTCTTCTTTTCTCTGTCATAAAAAATGGTGCTAAAATCTGGGACTTTTTCTCCTTTTTCCTGTACAAAAGGTATCAGATTCAATTCAGGAAAAAACACTTGTTCTTGAGTGTTGCTAGAAGTTGCAGTAGGCTCCTAGGAATTAGAATCATCTTGTCCCTTCCCCTGATCTATCTGGTCCTGTACTTCTCGAATATTTGTTGGGTTAGTAGTTTGCTGGTTTGTTGTAGATCTTGTTAGCCTCAGACTTTTAGCTTCTTTTTCTTTCTTCTTTATATCTTCTTCTTCTTTCTTCTTTCTTTCTTCTTTTGTCTTCTTTGCAGCTTCCTCTACATTCTTTGCTGCTTCCTCTGCAGCTTTCTTTCTTTCTTCTTCTTCATTATTAAGCCAACTCTTAGCCTCCTGTGCTAGTCTCCTAGCATCCTCTTCTCTTTTCTTGGCCTCCTCCTCTTCAGCATTCTTCTACATGGTTTGACCCTTACCACCCTTAACAGTGATCTTCTACTTAAATCTTCTCTTCAATGCAGTCATATTCCTTGCATTTATGAAGATTTCTTCATCTTTGTCCCAGAAGTTTGTATATTCAAAGTGAACATTTCCCTCTTTGAAATGTTCTGCAACTTTCTTTTTGGAGTCATTTCTATGGAAGCTCATCTCTCCAAAACGAAACTACTCCAATTCCTATACAAATTCAGCAACTCTTTGAATATTTGTAAATTTGTAGCTTCCCAGCCTGAAAGATATGGCAGGATAGGCTTCCTTCTTGTGTTCAAATAGGAAGCTTCCTACACCATCTAGGTAAACTTTCCTGACTGATTCTTTATGCACCACATAATTAGTGGCATACTTGGGGAGCAAAGAAGGTGCCGTAGACAAACCATACATCCTGATGTACATCCCTTCATCAGTCAAATGATAATTTGCATGTTCCTCAATGACTTTAAATGCCTCCTCAGACATACAATTTCATTATGTTAGGAATATAAAATTGTGTAAAGGCATAATAAAATGTTTACATATTTCTCTATAGTAGATGTAATACTTATGTTCCCAAAATATTTTGTATGCAGTGTACACAGGGGTTCTTTTCCTGTCCCAAATGCATCTTAAGGTTTGAAATGGATGGGTGCATAGTATACAGTCCACTAAGATGGAACTCATATAAAACTTAGATTTCTACTAGGACAGCCCTCCCAGAGCCGAAGAAATGCAATATGAGAGGCTTTTGGAAACAATCCTCTGGGTGGCCACATAGAAATTAATAGGGATCCTTCCCAACTTGAAGCTCTTACCATATGCTCTCCCAAACACTCTGTTCAACATCAATGCTATAAACCTATAAGGTGTCCTTAGAGTAGCTGTATCATATTCTTCTAATGGCTTGGTTCGAAAGTTCATCCCAGGTATCATCATCCTCTTCAAAGTTTCAACTAGGTCCAAGTTTATTTGTTTCAGCCAATCTTCAATTAGGTAATCCTGGGCTGAGGGTAGGTAATATGCCAATGAAACATAACTAGGACTATAGGCAGCATATCCCTATTTGGAAGTATTAGATAAAATCATAGTGGTCACATCATCCTTAGGTATAATCCAACCGATCACCTCTGAGCATGGGAACAACTCAGGTCTTGTAGCTATCTTCATAAGAGCTGACTTCTCTATGTTGGCATATATGGTCAGCTCTTCAAATCCAGCATCGAGCACATTTTGATTTGAAATCATCTTAGATATTTCACCCCACTTATAGTAAGGCTCTACCCCAGTGGTAGCTCTAGTGTCTTCATAGATATATTCTACCTTGGTAACGATTTCCACCTCAGGTTCTCTTTCAGCAACAGGGGCCTTCTTTTTTTGTCTCTTAGACATGTCGCTTTTGAAGAAGTTTCCCTATCATAAAACAAAATGCATTTATTCTATTTGAGCTTTTAATCAGTTTTCAAAGAATGAATAAAAACTGTATAAACATTTACGTCTTCCATATTTGCAACAGCTAAATCTATCATAATGGAAAAGCAAAATCGAGAATAACTAATAAGAAAACTTATGAAAGTTATCTCTAAAAAATCCTAAGTCTATCTGCAACTAACAATAATTGTGATTGACAATACATCGCCTAAACAAAAAATACAATCCGAATCTTCGCCATAACAAACATCCCTAAACAGTAATCAAAATGCGTGAAACAAACCCTCCGGTGTCCAAGAAAATAGGGCAACTGTCTACGACAGGAAGACAACTAAAAAACTTCACCCCAGATGGCCATAAGAAATCGCACAAAAGACGATGCAGACAACGTAACGCTTGTCTGCACCAACCTCCTAATCCATCGAAATAGGTTCAAAAATCCATAACGACTCATACAAGCTCAAGAAACAAAAACCCCCACTATAAATGTAGTGAAACTGACCAATACTCTATGTCGTAAGGATGCAAAATATGACTTAGACGACCAACTACAAATGGCGGGAACGCCTAACCAGAGGACAAAACCTTGGTTCCAAAACTGATCAATAAAATCAAAAGAAGGGAGAAACCATGGTTGGCCTACATGGAAAACAAACTGCAGTCAATGTGATGGTCTGAAAAATCCATGGCAGCACCCCAAACACACGAAATCCCAACAGCTAAGCACGAATGCATAGTTCGATAGTGAGGATAGAGGAAGATGCGAATTCACAAATATAAACAATAAAATAATAATAGTCCCCCATTTACATATCTCTTGATGAAAAAAGTCGACGGGAAAATGATTCTATCGAATGGCGAAACAACTAAGGCATCGGGCAGTTAATTCTTCAGAGAGCCACAACGGCGGGTGATAGACATATTATGGGTTTCACGGCACAATAAAAACATCATTGAGATAACACTAAACTATAGCTTTGGACCTTAGAACCACTATAGCATCGAATGAATAGTTCAATTGGAAGCCACAATGGCGGGTGTTATAAGGACCAAAAGTTCTGCAGACCAGTAAAAAATTGGAGAAAATCAAAACAGACCATCGGGGAAAGGAACAGCTAAATGGCAGATGGTTAGTCCACTTCGAAGCCATAATGGTGGGTATCAAATGGACTATGAACTCCATGGCAATCCGAGAACATCATCGATCGGGACAACCAAAAACTAATCCCCCACTGAAAAGTCAACACAGTCCCGATAGCGAGAAAAGAAAAATCAAAAACCCCACGGGATCGACAAAACTAAAGGCTTCCGTCAAAGTGCTTGCAATCTGCTAGCTGAAACAACAGCAACAAAAAGGACTAACTCTCTAATGGTGATGAAACAAAATGCCAAAAAATAAAACAAAAAGAACGTCGGTGAAAAACAAGGCTTTGGATCGGGTCACTTGTAAGTAAGTTTCTGCAACGGCGGCTGTGTAAACAAATACAGCCCCGACTCGCAGTTCAAAAGACTTCCGATAGTGAAAAAGGAAATTATCAAAACTTCAAAGAATCAAGTTCAAATCCACAGCATCAGTAGACAAATATATTCATTCAACAATTTAACTCAATTTAACCTCAAAGATCGAAAATTGTAGCAGAGGATAACAAAGTTCAGTAATCAGAAGAAAATCTAGGCCAGATAGAATTTAAAAGGAGGGTCAAATTTTTTTTTAAATTTGGGAAAACGTTGCAGCTGCAACAATTGGTGACTACCTGGTGAACCCATATTTTTGGAAAATTTCTTCCTTAAGTAACAGACTCTTTAACAATAAAAAAAATGTTGCAGCTGCAACAGTTGGCAACTACCTGCTGAACCCAAATATCTGGACAATTTCTTCCTTAAGTAACAGACTGTTTAACAATAAAACCAACATGTCGAATTCTTCTAGATGTCTAGATTTCCCAAATGGAAAATATATGTACTTTTAATCATTGATGATAGTCCAATTTAGGAAAATGGAAACCAAGATCTCAAAGTCAAGATAACTCTTATGAGGCCAGGAAGATGGGTTTCATTTTTTTTTAACCTCTATCTTTGGGTAGCTTCCAGCTTGGACACAACAAGATTGTAACATATGGTAAACAGAAATATTCATTTGTTCCTCATTCCCATGCCATTTTGCATTTTTTTGTGCATTTGGACTTTTTTGTCCTTTTGAGTCCTCCTCATGCCTTTCTTTCTAAATTTTTATTCAAGCTCCTTTATCCATAGTGTCCTTTTGTGTGAGAGATGTATTTAATTTTCAGCTCACAGATGGAGAAGAACTTTTGGCAATTTTGTACTTATATGATTTAGTACTTTGTTTTGATACATATTTCTTTATTAGGAGTTTTGACTCTTCTTAGCCTTTTGGCTTTCAATTCTTGGCATGGGATCATTTATATATAATAGACTGTTTACCCTGCTTCCTTTCCGTGGGTCTTGTGCTGTCACCCCCTAGGACATTTTTAAGTGTGAGATGGATGGAGCCTCGAAATAGTATTCCTGACCTTTTGATCTTGAGTTATTTTACAAGGATTAAGCGAGACTTCAATGTGTTCATATCCATTTAGGAAAATTGATAAACTAGAAGAAATTCTTATCAGATAAAATAGTAATACACAGTCTTATAATCAAGGATTTAGTTCATCAAGAACTCTGATGTTCTCCATGCAACCAAAAGTTTGTTTCTTTTTATTGAAATAAAAAAAAATATAAATAAAACAAACAAAAATGAAAATAAATCAAAGTAAACAACCAAATCAATTTATCTATGTACAAGATAATCAAGAAAAATAAAAAATCAAGAAAAATAAAAATTTGAGAACTAAACCACTAACTGGTCAGTTCTCTGCCCACCCCTATAAATCTGGCAACTTCTAAGTTAAGGGGCTAGGTTTGACTACAAAATGAGAAAGACCTAACCATTATCTAATTCTATCTAATTCTACTGTTCTTGAAAAAAAGAACTACATCTATTATTTTACAATCAATCTCATTCGCTTGTGAACATTTAAGGAGATCAGACTGGGTGTCTAATATGTTGCTGGCTTCTTCCGATGTAAAGTTTCCTATTTCAAGTTCAATTAGATAATTTCCCAGTATAGAATTCACTGATTCATTTTTCTCTTCCAATTGCGTGACATTGTGTTTCATGTAGGGCTCTCCTAATATTTTAATCTGATTTGGACTTCCCTTCTAAGGAAAGCACAAGTGTGACCAATTTGAAGCAAAATACCCATTTAGTCTTGCTGACCAGTCTTGATTCAAAATAATTCTATAACCATCAGGTATGTCTACTACCACAATATCAATGTACTGATAGATCTTTTTATTTGCAAATAATCGAATCATGGCATCTTCCATTTCCCCGACTACTTTCACATTAGTCCTATCTAACTGAGTAACCTCCCAGGTAGTAGGTTTAGGCTATCCATTAATATTTTGCAGAATGAAAGTGGAAAAACATTTACTGATGATCCTGAATCTACCAAAAAATTGCGCATATTATGGTTTAAAATCTCCAAATTCAGAAGGAATGGTGGGGTTTTAAACCTAGTCTTACCTCCCACACTTGCTTCAACAATCTCTTCTACAGGTTGGTTATTGGTTGGAATTTCTTCCTCTAGTACTTCAGGTGCTTTGATATTTTCCTTGACATTACCCACTTTGTCTTCAATAGGCTTAGCAGGCATGTTGACTTGTTTCGGATCTTGACTTCTAATAGTAAGTTCAGGAATTTTATCCTCTATGTTGTTCTTCTGTAGTTTCTTTACATTCTCTTGCAATTTCTTGATCTTTGGGAGTATTGAATTGTATTTATTCACCAAATCCTGGCTTCTTATTGTTACAGTTGTTTTCGATATCTCCTCATGTTTCAGAGTACCTTCTTGTGTATAAAAAAGTGAGACACAATCCCATAATACCAAAGCATCATTCTCTTGTTTTTCTGTGGATTTACCACCCTTTTCTTCTTCATCATTAGCCTCTATTAATTTGGAATCCAGCAGCTGATTCATCACTAATGTCATTGAATTTATCCATTGAGGACAATTTTTTTTAGAATCAGGCTGCTAGTGGAAAGTGCAAAAGTTATCCATACCAACCTCCGTTAAGTTCATTTTTGCAGGACTGTGTGCAGGAGGTTTAGACTGATTGTCATCCTCTCTTCTCTTATAGTAAGGCTTATATGCTTTCTGAGCGTCCTTTTCCTTTTCCAAATCTATTATTTTGTTAGAAATTTTCTGCATCATATTTAACATTTCTTCAAAATCATGTGATTGCTCTTCTTTAGGCTTAGACAGTAATAAGGATTTCTTCCCAAAAGTTTTCTCTCCTGAGTACTTAGGATAATCTTCTATGCTTTCTTTTTCAGTTTCTACTCTCTCAGCCTCTTCATAAGTCTCTGATAACATAGGTTTAACTTGAGGCTTTGCAACATGGCTAAGTCAAGTCCCAAATCTGAAGTGTAATACTCAATCATAACTTAATCAGAGGGCTTATGAGCTGCAAAGAAATTCTTAAGATAAGCAGCAAACCTTAGGGTAAAACTATGCACCTTTTCTTTTCTTTCTTTCTTTAAAGCACATAGTCCTTTCATGAGAGCTGCATGAGTCTTCTGGGCTGCATATTTGTTTCTAAATATCCTTTCAAAAGTATCCCAGTCTAGGATTGAGTTTGCAGGCAGACCAAAATACCAAAATACCATGAGGGTGTTGGAAAAGGTCTGCAGACTACATCTTCCTGTTCTCTAGCCTTTAGTCCTTCTATGGCCAAGAAGAAACTTTGCAAGTGATAATCTACTAAAATATTTTCACTTGGGTCAAATCTGGGCAGAATTTTCTCAAAATCCTGAGGTAAGTCATGCAAAGGAGGTGTTAGGTTTAAAGGTGATCTGGCTTTCCAAGCAGGTGGTGGATTTGGTGGGTTAGGTTGTTGATTAGCATTTACGCCTGCCATGAGTCTGGGTGGAGAGTGAGGTGGAGAATGAACAAGAGTATGAACAGGTGAACAACAAGGTGTGTTTGAGCCCACTTTATTCGAAGGATGAACAACTTCCTGCAAGTCCTTTTCTACCAATTCTTCCAAATCTCCAACCAAAACTACGTCTTCCAATACAGGACAGTTTTTCTTCTTGTACTCTCTTCTGGGTAAATCAGAGATTGTAAAAAATCCTCCAATACTTTTCACATATTCCCTATTATGTCTTCTCAAATCATTAACAACTTCATTGTCCATAGAATACAAGTGTTCTTTCCACTTCTCTTCAGGAATCGGATTGGGAAATAAACAACTTTCTGAACTATCACTGGTGGAGTAATTTCAAGGAAATGGGTTTCCTCTCTAGCCATGCATCGGCGGACCCCCTTCTAGAACCAAAAAATCTTGAGGCATTCTCCCTAGTAAACGTTCCCAACTAGCCCGTTACTATTTTCTATGGGGAATCCATCTTGTTTGCGATCCGACTACCGTAGGTCAAGTAACCAAAACAAAGGGTTTTACCAATTACGGCCAGGTCCACTATGTATATTTTTTAGTTTTTTAGTTTTAAGTATGAGATGCAAGTGCCTATCTAAGAATGCAGACTGATAGAGAATACGAGGAGTGGTCACAATGTGATGCACAGGTTCTTACCTCTCGTCTTAACTCTCTCGCATCTAAATCACACACAACAAGAAAACTGAAACTAGCTTAACTAAACTGTCCCTAGGGAGCGAGATTATCATTTAATGAGTAATGTATTACTATTCATGCATTAATAAAAATCACAGGTAGCTGTTCTTTTTTTCAAAACACATAAAAATGAATAGATAGATGAACAAAAAGATAGCGCATTTACTATGAAAAGCATTCATTACTCATAGTGGAGATTCCATAAAATAAACTAGAGAGCATCCATACAAGAACATAGGTTCAACGAGTTCGAACGATCTCACAGTTAATGGACAACAACTGAAAACAAGATAGTTCCCCTTCAACAACATCCATTGCATAGCATTTGAACATTCCACCAAAGATTTCTCCAAGACGAAAAAATGTAATTATCTATTGCAAAAGGAAATAGTTCTTCTTACAACATGCTCTCACAAATCTAACTGGGAAAAAGTCCTCTCCCTTATCAAAATATCCTATACTTATACAAAAAGAAAAACTTTTGGGCTACCCTAAATGACTCTTGGGCTTCCCCAATGTTTAAACTCCCAAAATTTGTCTTATAATGAGTGCTCATTCATTTTACAATATATTACATTTAAAACAAAAATTAATAAAGCACTTCTAATTAGAGTGCCCCGCTTGATCATTTAAGAACTTTTTCCACGCTTGGAATTTTGCTGCTATGCTCTCAAATTCTAAAGGTTCAAGAAAACGAATTTTGATCTCATATTTAGTAGCTTTATTTTTAACTACTTCGATTCTGGCTGGGCTTAAACCCTTCTATAGTATTCAGTACAAGCTCCTCTTGTTTTCCTCACAGCTTTCTTGAACTCCTCTACTATGTTTATTGCAAATTATAACAAGTCATAGTCCTTCTTTAAGCTGTGTTGATCGTTAGTTGGTAAATCTGTAGGAACTTCTTCATTGGTTTCTATCCTTAGTATCCTTCCAGTTAGGACTTCCAAAATGTCTTGAGACCTATCTACGAAATATGAGGTAGTCTCCAAAATTTCCTCCGATCTTTTATCTATCTGCAAGACTTTACATCCTTCCCCTTCAATAGACACCTCCAACTGGTGCATTCTTCTTCATTGGGCTAGGACATGCTCCTTTAGAGGCTAAATATTATTTTGTTGTTCACTGACATCCTTCAGTGATGCTGTTACCGAAGTAATCTGTCCTTCAAAATATGCCAGCTGCACTTGGAATTGCTTCTCTTTCTCTTCCATGGTAGCCCTTTGTGCCTCCAATTCCACCACTTTGTTCTACAGCTGGTCCTTTTCTATACTAAGAGCTTCATATAATGCTTTGAGTTCATCCTTTTCTGTCTTCAGCACCTAATATTCTTTCTATAAACTCTGCAATTCTGCCAGGTTATTGTGAGCATCCTTACCTGTCCTTTCCATGGAAACTTCCAAAGTCATCTTGTTTGCTTGCAGAGTCTAAAGTTCTGCTTTTGAAGTTTTCACTTCATTTTGCATGTCTCCGAATTTCCTCTTCAATTTATAGCCTTCATTTCTTTCCTTCTTCGAAGTTTCCTTCAATTGAGTTGCATTCCTTTTTGACTGCTCTAGATCTATCATTAGTCTATTTACATTATCTTCAGTGGCTTGTGTCAATGCCACTCCAGCTTTTCCTATTAACCTTGGATCTGCATCCGTCCCATGAACCAAATTTTTATCAATGACCATCATGCCGGGTTGTCCCCCTATTTCAATTTTTCTCTCAGTCCTTTTGGCAATCCTCTTCTTTTCTCTGTCATGAAAAATGGTGCTAAAATATGGGACTTCTTCTCCTTTTTCTTGTACAAAAGGTATCCGATTCAACTCAGGAAAAACCAATTCTTCTTGAGTGTTGCCAGAAGTTGCAGTAGGCTCCTAGGCATCAGAATCATCTTGTCCCTACCCCTGATCTGTCTGGTCCTGTACTTCTTGAATGTTTGTTGGGTCACTAGTTTGCTGGTCTGTTGTAGATCCTGTCAGCTTCTTTTTGTTTCTTCTTCATCTCTTCATCTTCTTTCTTCTTTATTTATTCTTCTATATTCTTTGCATCTTCCTCTGGATTCTTTTTTGCTTCCTCTGCAACATTCTTTCTTCCTTCTTCTTCATTCTTACGCCAACTATCAGCCTCTTGTGTTAATCTTCTAGCATCCTCTTCTCTTTTCTTGGTCTCCTCCTCTTCAGCTTTCTTCTGTGCAGTTTGGACCTTACCGCCCTTAACAGTGATCTTCTGTTTAAATCTTCTCTTCAATGCAGTCATATTCCTTGCATTACTGAAGATTTCTTCATCTTTGTCCCAGAAGTTTGTATATTCAAAGTGAACATTTTCCTCTTTGCAATGTTCTGCAACTTTCTTTTGAGAGTCATTTCTATGGAAGCTCATCTCTCCAAAATGAAACTGCTCCAATTCTTGTACAAATTCAGCAACTCTTTTAATATTTGTAAATTTGTAACTTCCGAGCCTGAAAGGTATGGCAGGATAGGCTTCCTTCTTGTGCTCAAACAAGAAGCTTCCTACACCATCTAGGTAAACTTGCCTGACTTCTTCTTTATACACCACATAACCAGTGGCATACTTGGGGAGGAAAGAAGGTGCCCTAGAGAAACCATACATCTTGATGTACATCCATTTGTTAGTCAAATAATAATTTGCATGTTCCTCGATGACTTTAAATGCCTCCTCAGACATACAATTGCATTCTGTTAGGAAGATCAAATTATGTAAAGGAATAATAAAATGTTCACATATTTTTCTATAGTGGCTATAATACTTATGTGTAATATTTTGTAGGCAATGTACACAGGGGTTCTTTCCCTATCCCAAATACATCTTAAGGATGGAAATGGCTAGCTGCATAGTATACAGTCCACTAAGATGGAACTCATATAAAACTCATATTTTTTCTGGGACACCCCTCCCAGAGCCGAAGAAATGCAAGCTGAGAGGCTGTTGGACACAATGTTTTCCCAATTGAATACAGTCCCCTGGGTGGCCACATAGAAAATAATAGAGATCCATCCCAATTTGAAGCTCTTACCATGAGCTCTCCCAAACACTTTGTTCAACATAAATGTGATAGACCTATAAGGTGTCCTGAGAGTAGCTGTATCATATTCTCCTGATGGCCTCGTTTGAAAGTTCTTCGCAAGTATCATCATCATCTTCACGGTTTCAACGAGGTCCAAGTTTATTTCTTTCAACCTATCTTCAGTTAGGTAAATGTGGGCTGGGGGTAGGTGATATGCCAATGAGACATAACTAGGACTATAGATAGCATATCTTTATTTGGAAGTATTGGCTAAAATCATAGTGGTCACATCAACCTTAGGTATAATCCAACTGATCACCTCTGAGCATGGGAGAATCTCCGGTCTTGTAGCTACCTTCATAAGAGCTGACTTCTCTATGTTGGTATATATGGTCAACTCTTCAAATCCAGCATCAGGGACATTTTGATTTGAAATCATCAAAAATATTTCACCCCACTTATAATCAAGCTCTACCCCAGTGGTAGCTCTAGTGTCTTCATAGATATATTCTACCTTGGTAACGATTTCCACCTCATGTTCTCCTTTAGCAACAGGGGACTTCTTTTTCTATCTCTTAGACATGTCACCTTTGAAGAAGTTTCCCTGTCATAAACCAAAATGAATTTAGGCTATTTGAGATTTTAATCAGTATTCAAAGAATGAAGAAAAAATGTATAAACATTTACCTCTTCCATATTTACAATAGTTAAATCTATCATAATGAAACAGCAAAAACAAGAATAACTACCAAGAAAACTTCTGAAAGTTATGTCTAAAAAATACTAAGTCTGTCTGCAACTAACAATAATCATGATTGAAAATACATCACCTAAACAAAAAATGAAATACGAATCTTCACCATAAAAAGCATCCCCATACAATAATCGAAATGCGCGAAACAAACCCTCCAGTGTCCAAGAAAATAGGGAAACTGTCGACGATGGGAAGACAACTGAAAAAATTCACCCCAGATGGCCATAAGTAATCCCATAAAAGACGGTGTAGACAGCGTAACTCTTTTCTGCACCAAGCTCCTAATCCATTGGAATAGGGTCAAAACTTGATAACGGCTCATACAAGCTCAAGAAACAAAAACCCCCACCTTAAATGCAATGAAACAGACCAATACTCTACGCCATAAAAATGCAAAATATGACTTAGATGACCAACTACAAACGGCGGGAATACCTAACCAAAGGACAAAACCCTGGTTCCAAAATTGATCAATAAAATCAAAAGAAGGGGGAAACCATGGTTGCCCTACCTAGCAAAGAAACTATAGTCGATGTGATGGTCAGAAAAATCCATGGCAGCACCCCAAACGTACAAAATCCTGACAGCGAAGTATAGATGCAAAGATAGATAGTGAGGATAAAGGCAGACGTGAATTCACAAAGATAAACAATAAAATAATAACCGTTCCCCATATATATAGCTCTCGGTGAAAAATTTGGTGGGAAAAATATTCTGTCGGATGGAGAAACAACTAAGGCATTGGGCGGTTAATTCATCAGAGAGCCGCAACGACGCGCGCCAGACATACTATGGGTTCCACGACATAATAAAAACGTCGACGAGATAACACTAAACTGCAGCTTCGGACGTCGAAACCACTATAGCATCAGATGACTAGTTCAATTGGAAGCCACAATGGTGGGTGTTATAAGGACCAAAAGTTCTGCAAACCAGCAAAAAATTGGAGAAAATCAAAATAGACCATCAGTGAAAGGAATAGCTAAATGGCAGATTGTTAGTCCGCTCTGAAGCCACATTCGTGGGTATCAAATGGACTATGGAGTCCATGGCAATCCGAGAAAATCGTCGATCAGGAAAACCAAAAACTAATCCCCCGCTCAGAAGTCAACACAGTCCCGATAGTGAGAAAAGAAAAATAAAAAACCTCGTGGGATCGGCAAAACTAAAGGCTTCATCGGAGTGCTTGCAATATGCCAGCCGAAACAGCAGCAACACAAAGGACTAACTCTCTAATGGTGAGGAAACAAAACACTGAAAAATAAAACAAAAAGCGTGTTGGCGAAAAACAAGGCTTTGGATCAGGTCACTTGTAAGTAAGTTTCTGCAACGGCGGCTGTGTAAAGGACTACAGCTCTGACTCACAGTTCAAAAGAATTATGATAGCGAAAAAGGAAATTATCAAAACTTCAAAGCATCGAGTTCAAATCCACAGCATCAGCAAACAAAGATATTCATTCAACAATCTAACTCAATTTAACCTCAAAGATAAAAAATTACTGTAGAGGATAACAAAGTTCAGCAATCAAGAACAAATCTAGGCCAAATAGAATTTAAAAGGAGGGTCCAAATTTTTTTAAAGTTTGGGAAAATGTTGCTGCTGCAACACTCACCAAATTTGTTACACTTGTAACATTCTATTTATGATCTCAAGGGACCAAATTTGTTATTATAATGTGGTCATTGGAGGCTTGCAAGGTTATTCCTTGTCCCAAAGTTTCTTCTTTGAAAATAGTTTACAGCTTGTTGCCACCTTACACACACTAGGGTCGCGTGGCAGAAATATTCAAGCCACTAGGTGTGTCCTTGGGGGCAAGTCTCGAGTCAAGGCTATCACCTTGTTCTTGACTCCTCCATTTAGGCTCAACTTCTAATGAATCCAAGGGAGTTAGACCCTATTAAGTTACTAGGGATAAATTACTTAGTAAGGTGATGTTGAACTGAATGAGTTACTTAGGATCTTGAAATTTAACCATAAACAACCATAGATGACAAGATACAAAAATGAGTGCACGAAAGCACAATGCTGAGACATAATATAAATATATAGCAAGAAAATAACTAGTGCCTTAAAAATGGAGTAAAAAACAAATCAATATACTTGCATGTGCTTGGAGTGAATTTTTTGCAATTTCCTCTTGATACGTTTTGAGTTAATTTGAAAATATGAGTTGATTAAAATTTGGCTAAGGGGTGGACACTAGATATACCCGAGAGTACTTTTAGTATGTCCAAAACTAAACCTTCACGGCTACCCGCAAGGAATATGTGGGATGAATGGAGTCTCTAAGGCTATTGTTCATAACGCAACTGTTAGGTTGTGACAAATATTCGCGCCCTGAGGTCACTTTTTAGAAGTTTCCACTTCCTTTGGGTATTTTTCCACTGTAATGGTTTGATCTAGGTGTTGGATTTTCACCTGATGGTTTGTCAATTTGGGAAAGTGAATCCTAATTATAATAGTCACTCAAATGCTTTTGATATAGCTTGACTGATCAGACAAACTGCAGCCAAGTGCAGAGCATACACATCGGAGTCTTGTCAATTTTAGTAAATTTTGAGATGGATGTTCTTATTAAAAAGAAAACCCTCCAGGAACCTATTTCAGTCCAAGTGGACCTCAATTGGGGAATCAAGGAGGGGTTGATTTTATTATGGTTACTAAAACAAATGATGATAGCAAGTGAAACATAAAAAGATGATCAAACCACAATTTTCTAATTAGACTACCACGAATCTTTCTTCACCTTTCGGCTTAAAACGAGGCTCGTGGGGTAAGTATTAAAGTTACTTTGAAAAAAATAGAAATGGAATATGGAATTGGTTTTATATCAAAGTATACTACCCTACTTATTAATACTATGCTAGATTGAAAAAGATGAATGAAAAGCAAAAAATGACACGAACGCAAATCCCCCCAGGGGGGATAGGAAATGGGCTCGAAAGAGCCTATTATAAAATTATTTTTATTACCAGCGGTTACAATATCAGAAAAATTATATGATTCCTCTTGATTCTTATATATAATGAAATCAAGAGCTTACAAAGTATCAAAATTAAAGATTTCAGTCAAAAGGAAGACCCCTGGGGGGATTCAGAGGCCCAAAAGTCACTTTCGAGCAGCAGCTCCTCCTTTTTTATGCTATTCCTGCTAAAAAAAAGAAATATTATTAGACTCAAATATTCCCAAAATCACTCTGAAAGTACCTTTGGGTCAGCTTAAGTTTAACCAAAAAATGCTAAGTAAAAACTAGTTAAAAAAGGTAGAAAAGGAACCAAGGAAAGCAAGCTTTCCTTGGGATCTTGGCTTGCCCTTTAGGCAGCCAATATGATGTGCACTGATTTCTATATTTATCTTTCATAACAGCAAACATAAATCTAATGAATGCAAGCTACCAATTTTCTTTAAAATTCCATGCAAAAAGGATGATTTCCCTAAAGCTAGATCTAGAATGCTTATGAAACCTTTTAAGAGAAAGATCTAGACTATGGGATTTGATAAAATAGATATATGTTAAATTTAATTTTAAGATGATATATTTAAACAACATCAAATCTATGAACAAAGTAACCGGGTAAAAGAGTTGATTTTGAGGGAGGAAGAGGAGGAGAGAAATGCTAGTAGCCTTGAAGATCCATAGTGGAGATTTTAGGTGGAATGTCGAGGGACTATGCCTTTGGAAGGTTTTGGATAGAGTGAAGAAGCAAACTAGATCAGCATCCTCTCCAATATAATAACCTACAGCTCAGTTGAAATCAAAAAACTTGTTGAAAAACTTATGAGATTTGATTAGTACATACACAGAGATTCAGAATAACATGCATATAAGCTTATAAAACATGCTAAATCTACATCTCTAAACATGCATCAAAGGAAAGAGACGGCCAATAAAATTACTGAAAAGCGCCTTTCCTATCAATATTATAATAAGCTTATTATCAATCTTAGCAATGAATCCACAAGCAATTAGCAAATTATGAACACAGATACAGGTTACCTCAGTAATAAAAATGGCAATGATCATCCACACATACAATGGCACAACACCGTCTTGCCTCCAAAGATTCTCTTTATTTCAAATGAACAATAACAACAATAAAATAGTAGCAGCACCTCAATCCCAATTCTAACTAGATTGGAAGAGGCTGTTGTGCTTGGATATATACAAAAAACAAGACATCCATCTCAGGGGGGGTGCAATCCTCAAGGAGACAGATCAAATCAGATGATGGAGATTCAATCAATATAGATCTGAAGCTAAACTGAGCCTACTTGTCAAATGGGGGCTTGATTGAGCTAACACATCAACCCATAAACCGACACATTGGTCCACAGAGCATCCAGGAGAGTCCACACGTGTGGAGAAGAGAAAGAGGGCACAATTCCCCATCAAGACAGCTAAAGATCAACTCTGGATCTGATTTGATCACCTCCTTCAGTCAAGGAATTGTCAAATCCAGTCAATCTGGTTTAGATCTGACTGATTTCATTCAAATTAGCTGAGAATCCACTAATTTATGATTTTATATTTGCTCCATTATTCATCAATTTATTAATTAAAATAATAAATAATTAATTTTTGGGGCTTTCTCACCTGAGTGATGGAAAATCACTTAAAACTAGGAAATAGTGGGTCCATGGGTTTACATGGTGCTCTTATACTGAAAATGAGCACCTACATGACTGAAACTAATTATTTGGCCCAGCTTTATTACAAAATCAAATTTTCCAATTAAACTATTAAAAAATAGCCCAAGTTTCAGAAAAATTAAATTTTAATAAAAAAACACTGAAAAAACTAAAAAATTAAAAAATTGAAAAAACCTTTGGGGACTTAGACATGTTCATATGACTCGACCATGATGTCTAGCATGTTTATACATTGACACATAGACTCTAATAACTTCAATAGGCCTAAATGCCAAGCCGAGCACCCCAACTTTGGAGGTATGGAGTGAAAAACTTAGAAATTATCAGTCGTTTATTCAACAACCAATAATAACGAATGGAAAAAACACCCTGCATTGATCGGATTGACAAATAAAGTCTAAGAGACCGAGTCTTTTACAGACACTATCATGCTAGAACATTTATTACAATTCCCCATGGGGTATGAACATGTGATATAGTACAACAAGCACTTCCTAGAAGTACTTCCAAAGGTCTTCTGAAGTCCAAACAAGTTATCCTTGTCCGGTTCACCAGGCTCACTTGATAAAAACCACAAAGTATAACTTACGTGGTAACATTCTAGCTCCATCTAGGGACACATTCTCTGACTGATCTTCTCTTCAAAGGAGAAGATGTGAGAACTCTAGAATCTCTGGGTCCTGCATAGAAATTAGAGTTTGTCAATAACATGCACATATAAGAAAATTTTAACTATAAAAAGCAAACTAATGTACATAATTAGTCTATAATGTTGAAAAGGGAATATTTTACAAAAACTAATATACAAAGGAAAATTTTCAACATGGTACAAAACAACTATAATACAACAATATCTATGATACAACAACATGATATATAAAATTTAGAAATACATGCAGGGCAAGGTTTAGAAATTGGCCCTGAAACCACCGATGCCAATAAAGGAATTAAAATGTATAGGCGAAAAACAACATGAGGAGGAAACCATTCACTGGCAGGCTCAACCTTTCTCCTTCTAGGTCATTTAGATAGAAGGAGTTCGTTCCTGCTATTTCATCGATGATCTATGGTCCCAACCATAAGTTGTATATCTTTCCATGTTTCCCAGGTTTCTCCCATTGTTTGTCCCAATGTAAAACTGTGTCACCTACTTAGAAGGATCCTGGCTGGGTAGACTTATCAAAGGTTCTCTTGACCTTGTCTGAATTTCTGATACTCTGGTCAAGAGAATTTCTTCTACTCTCATCTAGCTCAATTAACTGGTTTATTCTACTCTGAATGACCTCTTGATCTGAGCTGAAGGTCTGGAGAAACTGATAAACTAGAAGCTTTAGATGGACTGGTAAGGTGACATTAAGTCCATTGACTAGTTCGAAAGGGATCGTCCCAGTTGAACTTTTCTTGGTGATTCTATCGGCCCATAATGGTAATTTGATCTTGCTATCCCAAGCCTTCTTATTATCATCCACAATATTTTTGATTATGGTCATTAAGTTCTTGTTACTTGATTCAGCTAGACCATTTCCTTGGGGATAGTAATTGGATGAGTGGGATAGGATAATGCTGTACTTGAAATAGAAAGATGACATCTCGGAGGAAACAAAGCACGGGCCATTATCTGTGATGATTCTAGCTGGCACACCGAATCTTGTGATAATCTTATCTTCTAAGAAATCCATGACTATAGCATCGATTGCCTTCTTGGTGGGTATCGCCTCTACCCACTTGGTAAAATAGTCATTGGCGGTAAGAATCAAAGAATAAACATTGCTCGAGTTATCTTTGAACTTATCGATGAAATCAATCCCCCACTACTGGAAAGGGGCTTGGACTGCTATTGGATTTAAAGGCAAGGCTTTCATTTGTTGTTTTTCGGTGAATAACTGACACTGGGGGAAAACTCTGACAGCCTTGTGCACATCTGAAAATAGGTTTGGCCAATAGTAGCCTGCTCTAAGGATTTTGTGGGTAGTTGTTTTTGCTGCAAAATGTCCACCACAAAATCCTGAATGGAACTCAACGATGAGTTTCTTGGACTCAGGTTCATCAACACATCTAAGTATTAAACCATCAGGGTTTCTCAAACCCAAACCATCTTTTTTCAAACAATACTTAGTTTCCTTTAACCTTAATGCTCTTCTTTTATGGCCAAGTAAGTGATCGGGGCATGTAAGGTTGTGGAGGAAAAATATGATGTCAGTGTACCAAGGGTGCTTCTCTAATCTCTGAAGCTCATCTGATACACTTTGTTCTAAATCACTATTCTGGTAGATTATTACTAAGGCCTTTTAATTTCCTTGGGTCAACATCTTTGCAAGACCTTGTCCCTTAATTAACTTGGTAGGTTTTATCTCCAAGTCATATTCTTGAATCTTTGAAACCCACTTACCCCTGATTCGTAGACAATCCTGTTGAGACATGATATCCTTGACAGCTGCATGGGCTACATATCCAATGATTTTGGAGTAACCTATATAAGTTCTGAAATGTTTAAGGAACTTGACAAGAGCGTAGGACTGTTTCTCCATCGTGGTATACTTCAAATCTAAATTTTGCAAGGCTCTACTCATAAAGGCTATAGGTTGCTCTTGTCCCTCCTTATTCTTTTGAAGAAAAACACTAGCAATGGTGTCTTCTGAGGAAAAGGAAATTATCTAGAATTCTTTGGAATAATCTAGACTAGTCAAGACCGGGGACATGGATATGGCATCTCTGATAGACTTGAATGCAATTTTTTGTCCATCCGTCCACTCAAACTTAGCATCTTTGTTTAATAACTTTTGTAGAGGTTTCATTACTTCTGCTAAATTTGGGATGAATCTTCTTATGAAATTGATCTGACAATTAAAAGACTGGAGAGCCTTTAGATTCTGAGGCAAGGGGACTTTCTTAATGGCTTCAACTCTCTCAGGATCAACCTTGACACCATCCTTAGAAAGGATGTGCCCCAACAACTTTCCTTCATCAACTCCAAAGATTGACTTGGTGGGATTCAAGGAAATCACATGTTTCTGACATCTTATAAAAACTTGCCTAAGATGACTTATGTGGTCAGATCTTTCCTTTGAAAAAATAGTTAAGTCATCTTGATATGTTTCGATTATTTTTCCTATAAGTTATTTGAAGGCAAAATCCATGGCTCTTTGGAAGGTGGCACCAGTATTCAATAAGCCAAAAGGCATTCTTAGAAATTTATAGTTACCCCAAGGTGTGGTGAATGTAGTCTTATGTTGATCCTCCTTATTTACCAACACCTGGTTATAACCGAAAAATCCATCGAACATGGACATCATTCCTGATCCTGTTACTCTTTGAAGCAATGTTTCCATGTCGGGTAATGGGTAATTATCTTTGAGGCATGATGTATTTAGATTCCTAAAATCTATACATATTATAATTGACCCATTCTTCTTTCTGACCACAACTAACTGGGAGAACCAAGATGAATGTCTTTTAGGTGCTATGATCCCTGCTGCTAACATCTTCTAAAGTTCCTTTTGTACAATGGGGGCCAACTTAGGATTTATTGGCCTAATTTTTTGTCAGAAAGGTTTGAACTCTTTAGCTTCTTCTGTGAGGGGAATAGTGTGGTCAAACACATCCTCCCGATAGGATTTAAGCTAATCATAACTAAAGGCCAACACATCTCTATACTCTTTGATTAAGTTGATGAAATTGTTCCTTTCCTTTTCTGAAGTACCTTTTCCGATTTTTATTAACTTGGGGTCTTTGTCAGTTCCTATGTTTATTTCCATATAATTCCCAATTTTTATTTCTTCTTTGTTTTTTATAATGGTCCTGTTGATTAAAAATATTATTGAAAGCTATAAGGCTACTTGGGATGTGATTCCTTTCATTATCCTCGCACTCCTGATACTCTTTACCTTCCTTCTCATAACTAAGCTTGCAACCTTCAAACTCTTGTAGATTGTGGATGAATCTCAAGATTTGCTCATCATCTTTGAACACCTTCCAGTGGTCTATATGATTTGGAATTGAAGGTCTGAAATTAATTTCCATCTTTCCATTCCCATTAATCATTTCATCCGATGGCTGGAGGGTGGATGCTGCTACTGCCAATTTATCTGCTAACCCATTCATTTCCCTATGGACCTTTTGAATGTTAAGTGCATCAAACCATTCCATAGTGTCCCGTGTGGCATTTATATACTTTCTTAGTCTGTCATTTTTGCATTGATACTGATTCTTAATCTGGAGGACAACTAGATCTGAATCACCCTTTATGTTCAACATCTTTATCCCCATATATTTAGCGGTTTCTAACCCTAGGAGCAATGCCTCATACTCGGCTACATTGTTTGATGCTTCAAACTCTAACCTGAACGCAAAGTTGTAGATTTTATCTGAAGGAGAGATGATCATGATGCCCACACCTTTTTCGGTTTTGGAATAAGCATCGTCAAAGTACATTTTCCAAACTTCATCGATCTTTTCATTTTTAATGTTTTCCTTAATAGGGGCCATGAAATTTGACAAAATAACATAGTTTCCAAAGTTATCAGTGAAATGAAAAAAATCATTTTCGGGATTCTTAGGGTTTTCTACATGTCGTTTCCTCATCTTTTGTGTTCTCTGATGCAGGTATAGTAGCATATGTCCAATCCATTTGAATATGCCCACCAAGAGTTGCGGCCCATTTTTTGGATAGCAACATACCCCAATTATCTGGAACATCTATCACCACCAAATCCATCGACATGTCGATATCAGGATACTTAGCCAACTTAACCTGTAAATTTAATATTATCCCTACCACTTCAACTTCTCTTGCATCCATTGCACAAACATTGTGGTAGGGTCGGGTGACCCTTAGATTTAGTTGTTCCATTACTTTTCTTGTCATGACATTTGATGAAGCACCTGAATCTAACATGCAGTTATGAAGGAGAAGGTTATCAACTAAGAGGGAGACATAAAAAGGTAGGTGTTCTTCTCTTCTCAGATCAACACTGTTGAGGACTATAGGCATATCTATAGGTTCAATATGTTCAGCTTCAAATATAGCATTGTTATTAGGAAGAGGATCCTTTTTGACAATATTATGAGCTTTACTTTGACTATCCTCTAAGGTTTTCAACAAATTTTCTTTTTGACCAGGAATTTTAAGGACATCAGTTGCATAAACATGAATCTTATCACTACTTATCCATTCTCCCATATCAATATTTGATTCAGGGACAATAGGAGGATCTGGGAGGGGAGGAGCAGTTACCTTTGGCTTGTATTGTTTAGATGGTGGTGGCTTCTCTCTTCTTTGATATACTGCTCCCTTGAATCTATCCTCCTTCATTTCCTTAATTGCTTTCGGAGAAGGAATTACACCATAAAAGTTGGAAAGGATATCCTTCTCATAACCATAATCCGTGGCCTGCTGCCAATGCTGGTTTGATAAAGGATAGGTTCGGCCTACCATGTACACATGATTAGAATCACCTGATGTTGTTTCCTGATTACTGACCTTGGCCATTCTATGTTCTATAACTTGGTTTGCTATATAGAAAGTGCTTTCCTGGTGGAATTGATCACAAGGTCTACACCATGGAATGACTTCTTCTACTAGGTTAGTTGAGTCTAACTGGTTTAGAATCCTAGGTTCTTGTTGAGGAGATTTCTTTTGATACACCTGATTCTGTTTAGGATGAAAGTTCCTAAGTCCATTATTTCTTTCCATTGTGATTAATCTATCCTGAATATTATTCAATTGTACAGATTGATTTGCCATGATTTGGTTTTGACTAGTAACCAATTTTTCTATCATGTTAGTTACCTTTTCCATGGGGTCTTTAGAGGTTTCCTTTTCCTCTAATTCAATGGTGTTTCCCTTCTCCTTGTTGTATGAAGTGTTTCCCCTAGTGTAGCCTGGAATGTTGGATTTTCCTGAAGAATGCATATTCTTTTCTATTTTCTCAGCCAATTCCTGAGAAGTATTTAGATCGACTGGCTCTTTCTCCTTTAACTGGTACCTCAAATAACCAGTGAAATCTTCAATCTAAGATATGAGGATGGAGCCATCCCTTGACTTGATTTCTCTAGGGAGTTCCACAACCACACGCCTAAACTTAGCATTAAATGCATTAAAGGTTTCATTCTCCATCTTCTTTATGTTATGAAGGGCAGCGAGCAGATGTCTTGGTTCTTTCTTTTCCCCCCATTTCTTCTTAAAATCCTCTAGGAATTCATTAAGAGTTTTGTACGAATCATCACCAAGGTCGGTGTACCATTTCATAGCATCATCCTCTAAAGATAAATCAAAGAACTTCATTTTGACATCTTCATGGTTAGAGGCATCATTATTGCAGTAACTGACCAGGTGCTTTTCAAACTTTCAGATGTGAGACTTGGCAGTGATGGAATTATTTCCCTCGAATATGGGAAGCTTCTTGATAGAATCATTCAAAATTTCATGAGGACTACCTGCTATCTGAGAAAATTCAAGGGGTTTGTAAAATTCGTCATTTCTTGAGATTGGAAGGTATGACTCTCTACAAATATGTGATGGATATCTGAGAGGGATTGGTCTCCTAAATTTTCAAGGTTTCTACGAGAATTCTGCCTATTCAGTCTTTCCCTAATAAACCTTTCGGGATTAGGGAGAGGATTGAATAATTGTTGACAGTTTCTTTGGGTAGAAATTCTTGAAGGGATGTTAGACAATGGAATCGCCAGATGGATCGAGTTTCAATTTTTATGTTTTTTAAAGACTAGATCAATCAAATTTTTTTTATCTTTTTAGTTGTTTAAAAAAAAATTAAGCTAAGTCATACTCGGGAATAAAAAGAATTATCCCTGGCAACGGAGCCAAAAAATGTTGTCACCTTACACACATCTGGGCCACGTGGTAGAAATATTCAAGCCACTCGGTGTGTCGTTGGGGGCAAGTCTCAAGTCAAGGCTGTCACCTTATTCTTGACTCCTCCGTTTAGGCTCAACTCATAATGAAGCCAAGGGGGGTACACCCTATTAAGTTACTAAGGCTAAACTACTTAGTAAGGTGATGTTGAACTAAATGAGTTACTTAGGAGCTTGAAATTTAACCATAAACAACCATAGATGACAAGATACAAAAATGAGCGCACGAAAGCACAATGCTGAGACACAATATAAATATATAGAAAGAAAATAACCAGTTCCTTAAAAAATGGAGTAAAAAAGAAATCAATATACTTGCATGTGCTTCGAATGAATGTTTTACGATTGCCTCTTGGTACATTTTGAGTTAATGTGAAAATATGAGTTGATTAAAATTAGTCTTAGGGGTGGACTCGAGATATACCAGAGAGTACTTGGAGTATGTCCAAAACTAAACCTTCACGGCTACCCACAAGGAATATGTGAGCTGAATGGAGTCTTTGGGGCTATTTCACATAACACACTTGTCAGGGTGTGACAGAGATCGACGCCCCGAGGTCACTTTTCAGAAGTTCCCGCTTCCTTTGGGTATTTTGCCACCGTAATGGTTTAATCTATGTGTTAGATTTTCACCTGATGGTTTGTCAATTTGGGAAAGTGAATCCTAATTATGCTAGTCACTCAAATTATTTTGATACAGCTTGACTGATCGGATGAACCGCAGCCAAGTGTAGAGCATACACACTGGAGTCTTGTCAATTTTAGTAAATTTTGAGATGGATGTTCTTGTTAAAAAGAAAACCCTCCAGGAACCTCTTTCGGTCCAAGTGGACCTCAATCAGGGAATCAAGGAGGGGTTTATTTTATTATGGTTACTAAAACAAATGATGATAGCAAATGAAACATAAAAATATGAGCAAACCACAATTTTCTAATCAGACTACCACGAATCTTTCTTCACCTTTCGGCTCAAAAGGAGGCTCATGGGGTAAGTATTAGAGTTACTTTGAAAACAATAGAAATGGAATAAGGAATTGATTTTATATCAGAGTATACTATCCTATATATTAGTACTACGCTAGATTGAAAAAGATGAACGAAAAGGAAAAAATGACACGGACGCAAATCCCCCCAAGGGGGATGGGGAATGGGATCGATAGAGCCTATTCAAAAATTATTTTTATTACCAGTGGTTACAATATCAGCAAACTGATATGATTCCTCTTGATTCTTATATAGAATGAAATCAAGAGCTTACAAAGTACGAAAATTAAAGATTTTAGTCAAAAGGGAGACCTGTGGGGGATTCAGAGACCAATAAGTCACTTTCGAGCAGCAGCTCCTCCCTTTTTCTGTTATTCCTGCTAAAAAACAGAAATATTATTAGACTGAAAGATTCCCAAAATCACTGTGAAAGCGCCTTTGCGTCAGCTTACTTTTAACCAAGAAATGCTAAGTGAAAACTAGTTAAAAAAGGTAAAAAAGGAACCAAGGAAAACAAGATTTCCTTGGGATCTTGGCCTGCCCTTTAGGCAGACAATATGATGTGCACTGATTGCTATATTTATGTTTCATAACAGCAAACATAAATCTAATGCATGCAAGCTACCAAATTTCTTTAGAATTCCATGCAAAAAGGACGATTTCCCTAAAGCTAGATCTAGAATGCTTATGAAACCTTTTAAGAGCAAGATCTAGACTATGGGATTTGAGAAAATAGATCTATGTTAAATTTACTTTTAAGATGATAGTTCTAAACAATATCAAAGCTATGAACAAAGTAACTTGGCAAAAGAGTTGATTTTGAGGGAGGAAGAGGAGGAGAGGAATGCTGGTAGCGTTGAAGATCCACAGTGGAGCTTTTAGGTGGAATGTCAAGGGACTATTCCTTTGGAAGGTTTTGGAGAGAGTGAAGAAACAAACTAGATCATCATCCTCTCCAATCTAGGAACCTACAGCTCAGCTGAAATAAAAAAACTTCGTGAAAAACTTGTGAGATCCGATTAGTACATACACAGAGATTCAGAATAACATGCATATAAGCTTATAGAACATGCTGAATGTAGATCTCTAAACATGCATCAAAGGAAAGAGATGACCAATAAACTTATTGAAAAACACCTTTCCTATCAAGATTATAATAAGCTTATTATCAATCTTAGCAACAAATCCACAAACAATTAGCAAATTATGAACACAGATACAGGTTACCTCAGTAAAAAAAATGGCAATGACCATCCACACATACAATGGCACAACACCGTCTTGCCTCCAAAGCTTCTCTTTATTTCAAATGAACAATAACAACAGTACAATAGTAGCAGCACCTGAATCCCAGTTCTAACTAGCTTGGAAGAGGCTATTGTGCTTGGATATATACAAAAAACAGGACATCCATCCCAGGGGGGGCGCAATCCTCAAGGAGACAGATCAAATCAGCTAATGGAGAGTCAATCAATGTAGATCCAAAGTTGAACTAAGCCTACTTGTCAACTGGGGGCTTGATTGAGATGACACATCAATCCATAAATCGACACATTGGTCCACAGAGCATCCAGGAGAGTCCACACATGTGGAGGAGAGAGATAGGTTGCAATTACCCATGAAGACAGCTGAAGATCAACTCTAGATTTGATTTGATCACCTCCTTCAGTCAAGGATTTGTCAAATCCAGTCAATCTAGTTTAAATCTAACTGATTTCAATCAAATTGGCTGAGAATCCACTGATTTATGATTTTGGATTTGCTCCATTATTCATCAATTTGTTAATTAAAATAATCAATAATTGATTTTTGGGCTTTTTTGACCTGAGTGATGGAAACTCACTCAAAACTAGGAAATAGTGGGTCCATGGGTTTACATAGTGCTCTTAGCTTGAAAATGAGCACCTACATGACCGAAACTGATTATTTGGCCCAGTTTTATTACAAAATCATTTTTTCCAATTAAACTATTAAAAAATAGCCTAGGTTTTGGAAAAGTTAAATTTTAATAAAAAACACTGAAAAAAAAAAATTTAAAAATTTAAAAAACCTAGGGGGACTTAGACATGTTCATATGACTCGACCATGATGTCTAGCATGTTTATACATTGACACATAGACTCTAATAACCTCAATACGCCTAAATGCCAAGCCAAGCACCCCAACTTTGAAGGTATGGAGTGAAAAACTCATAAATTATCAGTCATTTATTCAACAACCAATAATAACCAAGGGAAAAAACACCCTGGGCTGATCAGATTGACAAATAAAGTCTAAGAGATTGATTTTTTTATAGACACTATCATGCTAAAACATTTATTAGAATTCCCCCATGGGGTATGAACATGTGATATAGTACAACAAGCACTTCCCAAAAGTACTTCCAAAGGTCTTCTGAAGTCCGAACAAGTTATCCTTGTCCAGTTCATTAGGCCCACTTGATAAAAACCACTAAGTATAACTTAGGTGGTAACACAACTTTGTGTCCAAATATTCTACATGTAAAGAAATTTCCATAAAGAAGTATCCATACCTCAGAACATATGAAGGAGGTGCTTTTCTGAGATATGGTCTTTCTGCTGGCCCTTCTTTTGATAAGGGTTGTTCTAGCTGACATTCGATCTCTTATTCATTTTTGTTGTCCTTGAAAAATTCTGCATAAATTCTTGGATTCTTTTTGTTATCTGTGAGCATTAAGCTCGAGGATTCATTAGTATTCTACTTGTATCCTATACCAGTCTTGTCGAAAAATGGGTTTTTATTGCTGACGATTTATTCTTTAACCTTGGATTTTTTTCATCATCTCTTGCGATATATTTCATTTGCATCTTGTTCTTTAGAGATACTATCTCAGCCTCATGGTTTTCCTTTTCTCGTATATTTTTCATTAGTTTTTTAGTAATAGATTCTTCAACTCACTTGGATTCTTCTAGTTTGGTATTCAGGTCAACAATTGTTTGTTCAAACCATTGTCCCTCTTCCTTAAGCATCCTATTCTCCTTCATGAATTTCGTCGGCTCTTTCAAGGCGCTTACAAGTTCTGCCTCAAGATCTACTTCTCCTTCATCTATGGATTATTCATTACTATTAAGATCCTTATCTGAGCTTATTTCCATAAAGAGTACTTTTTCTAGTTCACCATCATCATTAGAATCATTGTCACTGTAATTGTGAGAGTCACAACTCGATGCGATATTGTCTCTTTTTGTGTAGTGACTTTTCTTCTTTGGAAACTTTCTATTGTTCTTATTCTTGTAATTATTGTACATCTTGTGGGGTTTAAACTGTCATCCTCTTCACTATATGAACTTCTTTGCATATGGACATTTAAAAGCAAATTGACCTATATTTCCATGTGAAAAACATTTAAGAGGTAGCTTACCTTTGTATTTTCCAGTGCCTCTCTTTAATTTGCGAACAAAGTTGGATATTTCTTCATCATCAGATTCATCACTTGTGGGATTCTCCTTTTTTGATTTGTTCTTCCCAGTTTGTTTGTAGGAGACTTTGAATGTTGCTTCAGTTCTTGGTGTGTCTTCATCTTCAATTCTCATTTCATAAGATACTAGAGTCCCATGTAGTTGATCTACTGTCATAGTCTTTAGATCTATTCCTTCTTCTACAGAAGAGATCTTGGGGTTGAACCTTTTGGGAAGAGTTCTTATAACTTTTCAAACAACTATATCCTCCTCAACCTCTTCTCCCAAACCTCTAATGGTATTTACAAGCTGATCAACCTGAAGAATATAGGATGCTATGCCTTCATCCTTAGTTGTTTGAATTGTCCCACATTTATTTTGCAGAGGGGAATTTCATCACTTTGTTGAAGACAAATTCGTCTATAGAACCTAGGAGATTATTTATGGCGTTCGAGTTGTTTTTGTATTGAACCAACTCTTTCACATCCATTGGAACGGTATTTGGTACTTTGTACCCATTCTCGATACTCTTCCATATTTCAATTCCTTGAGATTCTATGAAGGATCTCATCCTTATGCTACATAATGCATAGTTTCTCCCATCAAATAAGGGTGTTCCATATTTTCATTGTTTAGCAAACTTCCCTGTAATTACCTTCCAATGGTAAGTCTGTTCTAAAGGAATCAGATCTGATACCAATTGTTGAAATACTGAGAGGGGGGTGAATCAGTATTTGTACAATTTAAATTTTTAATCAAAAGCATGTTGCTGATCACCAATCACAACACATCATCAATGTGTATAAAAATAACAAGTTGCACACTACACGATAATTTTTGACATGGAAACCCAAGTTCTCGGGGTAAGAACACAGAATCCTTTTAAAATAATTTTCTAGAAATAACTGGAAGGAGGAGAAAACCCCCCATATTATAAAGACTTCAATTTTCTAGATGCAACTGAAAGGAGGCTTCAACCCTCTGATTTACAAGCTCCAACCTAAAGGAAGCTATAGATCCCTAGTTCTTCGGCTTCAATCAGAAGGAGGCCATGACCTCCTTTCCTTGCAATCTCCCGCCACCTTGGTAAGAAAGAGATTGTTTAATGAGTGGACCTGTCAGATACCAAAATTTGAATATGCTGTTGATAACCTCTGCTCCCTGATCACTACAAAGTCATCCCTGTATACTAACAAGTCAATTCACTAGCATACACTACTCACTTACATCATTGTACACCTCGTCATACACAACTACTAAACAATTAATTATGCTATTTTTTCACTGAACATAAGGCATGCATCACCATGCCTAATAATCATATATATGCATCATCGTCACAGGGTATGCATCCTCATCATCTCAGTGTGCACTGTGTATGCATTATCAACATCAAGTATACATCATAATTCATAGGAGAGGATCATCACACCGGTATGAATGCGCATCATATTGTATAGAAGTGCATCAACATCATAGAGTGTACATCATTATCACATGCATTATCACCATAAAGTGTATCACATCATAGCATAAATGTATGCAAAATCATCATCATATCCTCCATAATGAATTCAAATATATATACCAATATAGAGGTTCACATACTAATATAAAATATGAACTCTATCCATGTGAGACATGTGTCATCACTAGAGAAACCATAACCCTCGTTACGAGCTTTCCAATGAGCCAAGAATTTTTTAATTCTGATTCCGTATGAGAAAGATATGTCATTTTTACTAAAGATGCCCAAAACTTTCTCCTTTAGAAAATTTCGCAATTTTCTCCAAGAGTTGTGAAATTCCTAAAAGAATTGATGGTGAACAAATGAAATGTTTGATATTCTATTTATATAGCTTGTGGAGGAATTTTAGTACCCTCGGACGACATGCAATTCAAAATTACAAATAATTAAAGTATCTTTTGTTTGGTTTGCTCACCTAAAAAGGTGGGGTGCAACAATTTCAAAAATTCATATCTCTTCAGTTGTAAGGAGTTAGAGGATGCTCCACATATCAATGGAAATGGATTGAAGAAGAGTATCTCCCAATGATGGGTTTATTTATAAATTTTTGGTCTAATACCCTTAAATTCTTCAATTTGTACAGGACATCGAGAATCCACACAAAAATGTGTCAAAGACGATGTTACCTTATGCATAATCTCTAAGTTCAAAGGATTTAATGGACATCATCAAACACATGAGGGATTCAATGGTATTCACATACACATACTTAGCATCAAGAAGGAGTTGATATCCACCATATACTTATCATATCAAGGGTACCAAGGTGTGGGTGTGCTTAGACTTCTCCTAGGATACCATGACCTCAGTAAAAACACAAATGACCACATAATGGTTCATTTGGACTCTTTGAAATTCTACACTTCTTCAAACCACCAATGACTCTTTCTAGGGTACTAGGGAATATCTTTCGGAACTTGAGAATCAAAAGAAACAAGTGGGAACCATAATACCAACTTAGGGGTACTTAAACACTATACATGGTGTTTGGGGCCTTTGGCATACTCTCAAGGGCTCCAAGGGCATCAGACTTGTGCTTGGACAAGTTCAAAAGGTCTCCTTAGACACTAATATTTTCTTAACCCCTAGGCGCTACTTAAGGGGCACCAAGACACACTAACACACACATGTTGGCATCAATGACAATTTAGTTAACAATTCATGTCCACACACAAATATGGGCACTTGAAAATTCTTTTAATCATTTTTTTTAAAAGATCGATCGAGATCATAGCTCAATTGAGATTCTACTTAACTACACACAAACCCTTGATCAAGATATTTAAAAAGGCACATAAAAGTTTGAACAATGGTTTTATAAACCTCAACTGAGCTCATAGCTCCATTGAGGGCGTAAAAAACAAATTTTTAGTCCCCATTTCTATAAATTTAATTTAATTTGTCAATGTATCATCTATCCATTGACATATAATTTGCAAGTTTTTGAGTTTATATGATTTTTTTGTTTTGTTTTTCAAACTTACACTTAAAAACCATTCCCACAACTTCAAATTAACACAAAGAAAAATCAACAACATAAAGAGTACAGAACCAAAATTTTCAAAATATAGATACACCTCATGTCAACATGTCCTCTTCAAAAGGGTAGTTTTTTTTTTCAATTTTTGAAACGAGTAAAATAAAATTTTACGTAAACCAACATGTATATAAAATGCGATTAAAATATGAAATGGTTAGTTTCAAAAATTAATAAAATTTTGTAATTTTGCAAAATAAATAAAAATAAAAAATATGTCTACCCCAATGCATTTTATGTAGATTATGTTAACAATTTTTTTTTATTTTTCAGAAATTATGCATCATCACTAAATTATTTTTTGATTTAATAAATAAGTAAAAAATCAAATTTCCAGTGTCACTTTTAGCCAAAACCGTTATCCATGTTCATTGATTGACTGAGATGCGACAATATACCATGTAGGGTTTCCCAACAATAATCCCACAAAAAGAGGCAAGATACATTACAATCAAGTATGAGAGATTTTGTCACCTAACGTTATGTAACATGACATATTTTAATAATAAAAATAAAATCATAATAAAATAAATAATAATAAATAAAAACATATCAAATTTAAAAGTTAGGATATGTACAAGATTCTAAACTTGGATAGATTTCGTCTCAAATTTTGTGTTGTATATAAAATCATTACACTTCTTTCAAAGAAATATCGCTATAAAATCAAAATAGCATTGTGGAGGTACTTAAGAGAAATGAAGCTAATTTTGAAATGGTGATTACAAAACACACCAATGGAATTGTAAAATATATGGTTTTATATATGTATCTCGTGACATTCCTATAGAGTTGAATGATTTATTTAATGCAATACTTTAACAACAAATGAGTGCAATCATAAGCACAAAAAACTTAATATAAGCTTTGTTACCTAGACATGATCAATATGTGCTAATATAAACATAATTAATATTGTTATTTGTGATGACTTAGAATACATTAAATACACTTATATTTCATATGAAGCCATTCAACAACTTAGATAATAAGTATGCATATTTAACACATGCACATGGATCAAATGTTGTATTAGGCAATCACATTTAGAGATGTCTATCGTGGACATTGCAAACCATAGTGAATCTAAAAAACAATGAAAACTTAACCATCAATTTTATACATCTATGGGATTATGGATATGGATATTGTATATCATAGTTTTGAATCTAGAGACAATGTAAACACTACATTAATTTTTTCATTTTTTTCTTTCGCAAAATAAAAATAAATATAAAAAATTGTATTGATAAAATGTGATTGTTTCGAATAGAGAAATAATTCCCGTTAATTCACTATATTTCATGATATTTTAAAGTATGTTCTCTCTAACATCTCACCACAAGACTTGGTCACCTCTCTCTAACCACAACCCATTTACCATTACACTCATCTACTATATATTGTAATATTTACTTAGAGTGGATAGTACGAGTTCAATGGAAATATCACGATATTTACTTAGATTAAGATGTATTAGATATGGTGGGAATATGGATAAAGGTAACTAAATTTTGGAAACACAATTCCTCTAATGGTTATTATGAGGAATAAAATTGGTGATTTAATTTTTGATATAGTAATTATAAGTATGTATAAGAGTTTATGATGAATGAATAAGTAACCAACATATATCCAATTAACTATGGATTCAAATGATGCAGAAAGAGAGATGATATCAAAATTAGGACAGGATCAAGGGACAAGGGTCATGAAGATTTTGGTGAAGGTCCTATTAGTCTACATATAAGGCTTTGGCAATAGTTTGCTACTCATGAACGTAACATTCGATAAAAGAAACTCATTACATCTTATGATAGTTACAAAACTAACCAAATTAGAAGAATGGGGAATACCAATAAAAAAATGGATTAGATTATACCACAACCTTAATGCACATCATTTTCTTGAAAATGTGAGGTAACTCAAGACTTATGTAAGAATAGGGGATATAATAGCCAAGAAAATAAATGGCTACACTTTTAAAATGGATCGGAACCTAGATACATTTGATGATAAATTACATATCTCCATCCGTTTAAGTTAACAAAGTTTTAGTTGTATTCAAACATTTTCCAAAGTTAGATAATACCCTTATAAATAGAAGGATCAAGGTAGAAGTCATTCATAGATTTTATCCTTGACTCTCTTTTGGTGGTGCATCATAGGTGAGTAAAGGGCATTCTTTTATAAATGATCATCACTAATAGAAATTTTCTGTAGCTATGAGTCATAACTCTAACTCACTCAGTGGGATTAATGTCTCTCAATATATCATTGTATTTGACTATTTATATGGGAGTACATGATCTTCAAGTCTTCGAGGATTGAAAACTGGACATAGAAAGGCTAAAGAAGAGGATACAACTAAAATATCTTTTAAGAACCTCCAAGATATGCATACAGGTGGGAGAGGGACAATGGATCAAATGAAATAAGAAGGGTGATAATGAGGTGACACCGCCCCTTTCTAGGTTAATTTTTGTTTTTATATTCTCCATGGAATCATACAAGGTTGATTGCACCCAAAGAAGCGAGGTGCTCTTCAACCCAGTATGGAAGAGATCATGTCACCTTAGTCACGTTATGCTAGCCAACATAAATAAAACCAACATAGATCCATCTTAAACTTGGATCTACTAAGCAGTGAGAGGGATCCATATTCTTGCGGTGTATTTAAAAAAAAATCAAGAAATATGGTCCCTCTCTTGCTTGATAAATCGAATCCAGATTTAAGTTTAAATTTTGAACTTTATAGACCTACATAGATTTTTTTAAATTACTTTTCATATTTTTTTTTATGAATCAAAATGTTTTTTTAATTACTTTTTATTTTGTGTAACATTATGTTAATGTTACAATCTCTCATATTAAACTAATATCATACCAAAAACATTAAACTTTTACAACCTAACTTTCTCTAATTAGAATGATTACTAATAAGTGTGATTTATATGCCAATATCTACTTAATATTTTCCTTTCTGATTTTGTTGCCTCACGTAATTGGCTTTGTTGTGTATAGACATCAAACATTTCATGAAAATAATTGGGAGACAATGATATGGGTATGACAATGCCTTGGTGGATGAAAGAAAACGAGTGGAGGCAACTGATTCAATCATTCCCAGATAGTTTGAAGCGTTAAATCAAATTGAGTAACATGTTATTATTTCTTTTCAGGATAACAATGTGGATAACTTAGTTTACCTATATTTCTTTAGTAGATCAAGCAATACAGGGACTATTTATCAAGCAAGTAATGGATTATATTTTTTAAATTATTTAAAAAATAAATAATTAAAGAATATAGGTATATTTTAAACACAGATCTTATATTAAGTACCTAGAAAGATTCAAATAGTAAAACATACACTTCAAAAATTGGATCTCTCACTACTTAATAAATATGGATTTATGCTAAGTGTACTTAAAACTTACTAATTTAAAAAATATATATATATAATACCAATATGCTCCTTCCATTATTCTCTTAGATAAGAATTTCACACCAATCAAAATTGCTGGTAACATTCGAAATCTGAAACGTTTTCCCTTTTCTAAGCCAAATTTTGATGGTCTCCGTAAAATCTTAGCTGTATTTGACGGGTAAATTGACCCAAGACGGGCATTTACCCGTCAAATTCCATCCTCTCTACCTCGTCAAGTCAGGCGTATTCCTTCTCTTCGTGCTCTGCGTTTGAATGTCCTCCTCATTCTGAATTTAGATTAATGGTACCCTTTGCTAGTTGAGTGGAAACCCTAATTCACATCCATGTGTTTCATCTCAGCATCTCCTCCAGACCTCCTCATTGTAACCTCTCCTCTGCAGGCTCTCATGAAATTTCAATTCCTCTTCAAGAAAGTTGAGTCTCTTCCAGACCTCCTAACCAGTCATGGAAGCCCTCTTTGTATTGTTGGCACTCGGGGTTTCTAGCGCTAAAATTTAACAGACAGAATGCAAAAACCCATGCAATCACCAACGATTTCTAGGCTCCATGTTTGTCAATATTGACATTTTCTGGCATCCGTTGGCATGAAAAACAATATATGTGTATCTCTAAGTATGTCTCTATAGAAGCAAGAAAATTTATGAAATAAGCATTCAGTCAAAGGTTTGGGCCATGGGACAACCCTTGTCATGGAGTGACTGCGTATCAGAATCATATTCACAGGGCTTCCTTACTGGAATTGAGTGTGGAGAAGCATTCCATATTTCGAATCTGGTAGACCTGTGGTACTATTCCCTTATTCTAGACCTGTGAGTAACAACTCTTTTGATTCTCTCTTGATGTGATTTTTGGTTTATTTTTTTTTATTTTTTCATTGAGTGATTTGTGATATTTTGACATTGGGTGATTTGTGATTTATATTTTTATTTTTTAATACTTTTTATTTATGTCTTTCAGTATAGGTGACAGGATCTAAGTGTTTGATAGATCTAGGTTTTAAATGGATATATGCTAGTTTTTAATTGCTGACTATTTTTCATACAATGATCATAGTTACTTTTTAGTTTTTCTTTTTTTAGCCATCCAACTTTCGTGTTATATAATTAATGTTTTTATTTAGTGCATAGCATTATAGCCATTTTGAAATAGTCAACATAATTAAAGAAGTAGTTACAAGATGAAAGTAAAACTTGAATTAAGATCTCAAGTAATAAATAAAGATAAATATCATTATGTCATGGCCAAAATAAATATGAATAAAAAACAACACAAAATTCTCTGAACAATGCTGAAAATTAGCGTCAAAAAGCACGCTCAACACTAAACGCAAACAATGTTTCTCATAAAGAAGCATGCCAGAGAAGGTCGTATATGAACAACTGAAATTCCCAAGACCATCACATCAAAGCTTATTAAATAGAAACCCAAAAAATAAAATGGCAAAGCATATTATAAAAAATTTGTGCATACGTGCAAGTAGACCATGGTTATTGATCAAAGAGATGCGATTGGAGTGTTGTCCATCGATATCATTGACCAAAGTGATGCTATTATAGTGCTCTCCATTATGGTATGAGAAATGGAGAGTAGGTGCATTTCTGTCATCAAAGTTGCGTATGTACACATTGGGTGACCTAAATATGTGAATACAAATGTTTGTGTGGGTCACCATGGATGCTGCTTGAATCTCCATATTCCCAGCCCATGTTCTGCTTTCTTTCATTCTGCTACAGTATTCGTCAAAATCGGCATCATCTTCCACAAAAGGTTCAAAGTTTTCGCGGTGCTCGATAATATATTGTACCACCATCTCAAGATATTTTGCATGTTGTTCTTCATCGCCTTCTAGCTCATCTGCAATTGCTCTGAAAAAACAGTTTCCATCGGCTGCTACAGGAACAATTTTTAGACCTAAAGCTGCCAACTGCGCTTCAAATCCATCCCTCAAGTTACCCATTTATGTTACCCTAGCAAATGCCGCTGATCTTTATATACACAACCTCTATGTAATTAGGATACTGGGATGTATATACACGTTGTGTATGTCATTAGGTTAATTAGGTTTCGATAAATATCTCCGAGAACTCGTGGACAGAGTAAGAAAAACAGACGCAAATTTGTACGTGAACAATTGACGGTGACGACTTTTGACAAGCGTCTTGACTACCCTTTTATATGAAAACTTATTCTCTAACAGGCCGACACAAATAGAAGTCTTACTTTTTCTATAATAAGCAAGAGCTGAGCCGTTTCAAGACATGGCAATTGGTAATTTCTACACTAGCCATGCATGCCATTCATTCGAACTGCCATTCGTTTTATTCCTGATGGATAAGAAAAAGAAAATCGAACATATCATCATGTCAATAAGTTTAGTTTATTTATGGGTGTTAAAACCAGTTCATGTTTGAAGAGACCAAATAGCAAATGCCAACAACAACAACAAAAAACGATGTACAAATGCCAACAACAACAACAAAAATATGTAAATACTCGAGTCATTCGGTACTTATATGCAATACATCAGCGTAGATCCAGCTTTACCCGGCTCTATCATGAGCTGAGAGGGATCCAATATTTCGAGGTGCAAACCCTTTTTTGGAGTGCAATTGTTCAAGCAAAGAAGCAAATCCAAGAAGTCATTGAGAGAAAACATACTTCTTATACAGTAATTCAATTATACAGTCTTTTTCTTGACAGAAAGCGGAGAAGACATAAGCTAGATCCAATACCAACTTTAAAATGACTGTATAATTAGATGCAACCCGGTTGATAAATGCATATATGCAGCTTCAAAATTCTACTTATTGAAAAAAAAAATATTTTGTTTTCTAACTGTGTTTAAAAGTATAATAAATATTTGATGCAGCCTTCTCTTAAAAAAAATTGAAATTTCAAACACAAAATAACTAACACAACCCATTCAACTATGCACTGATACACAAATGGTGCCGTATGCAAAACAGCAAACTCTTGGAACGGGTAATTGCGTCCTGAAAGAAATCCCAGAAATTGATAATCCACTCAAACACAGCGATGAATTTGGGAAAAATAGAGTGTGACTCGGAATTCGTTCAATACCTACCGAAAGAATTCGATGTTGTCCCGGGGATATCAGTAACTATCCTGCACAATAATATAACATGGAGATTTAAGAAGTAATCAATCTTGAAATGGTGGAAAATCAATTATGAAAACACTACACCTCGCCCGAACTTAACTGACAATCAAGTGTTTCTGAATAGCCAGAAAGGTTGGAATCTGGGAATACAATTTTATACAGCCAGACATATCCGGATTTTAATCGAATATATATATCTCTGTCCATATTTACAATCACGTATTTCAATATTATTTAGTACTGTGATTAATTGATAGTTTCATACAAGTAATTATCACACTGAGCACGCATACCAATGTAAATATTCGCGCTCTGTGGGCTCGCTGGGACTGGGAGCGTCTGGATCCGTCATAATTTGCAAAAGTCCATTCAATCACAAAATTAATTCAACCCAATATGCGCTCCTTTGGATTTTATCATTTAATAGTAAAATGAATATTAAAAGATTTCATGTTATAACAAACGCTGGATCACTGAGAAAAATAGCACGGTGGGAGAATACATCAATCACAGAAATGGACTACGGGGTAGAATACATCAAATACTATAATAATCTACTCGTATCAGTTTCTATAATTCAATCTAATTCAATCGTTTTTCATATGCATACTTGATATAGAAACTTAAATTGTAATTGCTCTCAGCCTTATTCCGAAGGTCCAGCTTGTACGTATTTTTTTGAAGTGTGTATAGGTGTTTTGATTTACTTACAAATATATATATATATATACACCTAAGATTATTAATTATTAAGCCGACTTGTATATATATATAGATATATAAGCCGACTTTTTTATGTGACACGTGTCATCTCCACGTTGAGCACGGAATTACACTTCTACCTCATACCGGGCTGTAGAATGAGCCTCTCGGGGCAATCATTTTCAATAAATAGAGCTTTATGTATTTATATTTTTTTTAAGTCTTAGTAACAAAAAAATATTATATTTTTATGCAAAACATAACCCTTCCACCATGAAGATGTGGTGAATATATTTTTGTTAAGACTTAAAAACAACATTAAAATAATTAGGAAATTATGATTGTATATGTTGGGTACAAGATGATAAATATAGAAATTAATCAAGTTAATAATGATAAATATGTAAATTAATCAATTTAGAAATAACTCATGGTCTATGGATAAGAAGCAAACTCTTAAGTATTATAATATGTTTTAGTCATTTTAGATATAACCCATTGTCCATGGATAAAAAAAACCAATCTCTTAAAGTATTTTAATATGTTTTTATCATTACTACACAAGAAAGGTAAATGTAATGTTCTTTTAAGTATAATATGGTTTGAGTATAACTAAGGCCATAAAGTTATTGTAAGGACTCATGTTCATATGTCCCTCTTGTGGATTTTCACATTTAATTCCATGTACACTAGTAGGGTCTAAGCCACTCATAATTAAGAATGCCTTATTAGCAGAAATCTTAGTTTTCTTATTGCTTCATTACCTCATAAATAGATTAAGATATCAAGACTTAATTTTACAAGTGTAAAATCATCCTATAATGGCATAGTTTAATCCTTTAATCATTATATTATATTAATATATTAGTAAACCAATTTGGGAACTTCCATTATGTTATTGTTAAGGCCGTAATACCAAACCCTAGCATGCCAAACCTCTATACATGTTGGATAAATATTCCATTTAGAAGGCTTGTGTGGTGGTTTCAAACCCTATGCATGGTCCATGGACCATAAATTCAATGGTTAGCGCCTAAGCCAATGGTTTTTATCTTTGGAGCATGGTCTATCTTGAGGACCATATATTGTGGAAAACCTTCTAATGGTTCCCATATTATCATGGTAAGTCATTGAGATCTGTCCTTTGTGAAAAAATATCCTTGTAGTGTATATATCTCATTCAGTGTCTAAAAATCATATCTTAATGTCATGTGTAATGATTCAACATCTCCTTTTGTCCCATGAGCCCTAGAAGATTGATGAATGTCATATGGACCTTTTCCTAGCTCAATTGTAGTCATGTTATGAAGATCCATCCCTAGTATGAGAGACCCTCAATAGCTATAGATATCCAACTCAGAGATCAAATATCTTTTGAGGATTCCTTCATGGACCATATTTTAAAATTATTTATATAGGATTTGAGGTATTTTATTGTAATGCCCCTAAAATTCATAAATAAAAAAAATTATAGGGGTAATAATAGTGCTAAGATCTAAGGGACATCTATACTTAACTTTAGAATTGTAAAACCTATATAGGAATGTAATGTCCCCAATTTTTGACCTAACACTTATGGGCATGAGCCCCATTGATTATGCTGTTACCTTGATTTTTTATTTTGATATGCTGGGTCAAAGACGACACTACATATGAACATGATGATTTGTTTGATATACTGGGTGTAAGCCAATTGCATATGATATACATATATGTCTGCTTGTGTTGGGCATGGAATGTGAAGCACATGATTGATGAGATGTTTCATGTTGAGCAAGGAGCTCTTGAGCACATGGGTAAATTGATGTTTTGTGTTGAGCAAGAAGCTTTGGAGCACCTGAGTACTTATATTTCTCTTGAGGGAGAAGCTACAGAGCACATGAGATTTGAGACATTTGTGTCTAGCGTGACGCTCTTGAACACATGAAAATATAATTTGGAAGTGTTGAGCATAAGCCCTCAAGCCTTCCATGTTGATGTTGGGAATAAGGTCTTGAACATTGGATCCTTGGCTATTGTATCCATAGGTGTATCCTACAAGTACATCCTAGCATTAGTGTTGAGCGAAGCACTGTGTAATTGCACTAAGTTTGTAACTCTTTATTTTTAGCATTGAGTATGGGCTCTCGTAAACACTAGGAGTTACTGAAAAGAATTAATGATTTCTGAGTGAAAAGGACTCGAGAAAAAATATTAATCTCATCTCACTTATTTATAAGTAATTAAATGAAATTTTGAATTTTTGTATTCTCATCAAGTAGTGAAGAACTACCATTTTATATGAGGCGATCGAACATGCAAGGATGTTTAGAGTTTCCTCGCCTAGTAGACCTAACCATCTACGTGATGACCTTAATGAAGAAAGTGTCATAAGTCTAGGGATCACAATATGTGATACCCTAAGACAAATGTTAACAAATAATATATTATTATATATTTTATACAGAGTATGTATAAAGAGTACACATAGTAATAATATTAATAATGTAAGAAAGAAAGAAAAGTTCCATCTACTATTATTATTACTAAGAGAAAATTAAATATTATAATACCTACAAAATTTCAATTAGGACCTAGTTTAAAGTTCCTAAGTTTAAATATTAAAAGTACCTAAATTAAATAAAAAGGGTTAAATCAAGAAATCAAATGATTCTTGATTTAACTATCCCTTTGACTAAAAAGTCTATCTATAAACTCCTAAGCCAAAGAGAGGCTTGGGGATCTCTTCCATATTTTTGGAGTTATTATTCTCTGTGATTATTCTCAATATAGTTCTTGGAGAACATTTTCCTAAGAGAAAAAATGAGAACTGATCGAGACCTAATATACCAGCTAGGGAAGCCTTACCTTAGGAGCTCTAAGCTACTTTCATGTTGGAAGTATTTCAGGGGGATCTGGATTGAATCCAGGAATGGTTTCGGGTCATGGTTGGCTGGATTGTGGTAGTTCCCGAGTGATTGAGTCATCTATACACAGGTGAGATCTCCCTATGAATTGTTAATGGTGGGTAATTGAGTGTGGAGGTTTCATCCATTAGAAGAGCTTCAATTTTCAAGTATGAGATTCTTGACTCCCTATTTAATTTTTTAGAATAAGGGCTGACTAGATTATCCAAGCATTTATATTAGATTTTCTAACCCTATGTACCTTTGTTTTCCTCTTAAATTATTTTAGGGTTTACATTTCCATTATAAACCTTAGGTTGTAATTTAATTCATGTTCAACAATTTATCAAGAGTTTTGTTCTTGCAATTTTACTTATGTATTGTATTCTAAAACTTAAACCCATTTTTCCTACAACCTGGGATTTATATCTAATAAGTACCTATGTGTTCATTTATCTATGTACTCTACTAACAGATTTCATATTGTTAGCACGGCTATATTTAGGAGTAGAAGAGCACTTCATAATTAAGCATCCATTAATATCTAGATATAAATTACCTTTAACTAAATATAATAAATAGAACGTAACGTGTAT
>LPNX010498018.1:233681-259202 GCA_001517045.1 Pseudotsuga menziesii
GTATAAAAATCAACTAAGACCTCTAAGGGTCTGTATAAACATTAAACATTCCTCATTAATCAATTTTTTTCATAAATCAAAGCTACAAACCAAGTATCGAGACCATCTAATGGTTCACGATATATTACTTCGAGCTACATCCATGATATCATAATACATTATACCAATTATCTATAGTAAAACATTTAAGACCAACCATATTTTCATTTACAGAACCATTCAGAAACAAATGTAATACCATGTATAGTAATCAGTTAAAGCCAAATATCATTTACAGTATTCATTAAAACCAACATAATTGCATAGAATGCACATCATCGATTCTTGTGGGAATTGAAGCCCCAATAATATCCATATAAACTAAACCCTCATCATAGTAAACAACCGAGGATCAAATCCTGTAGTGTATACTAATATTTTAAAAAGCCACGCTATTTTATTTATACACACGATGCCAATAAAAAATAAACTCTCTACACTGTGGTCAAAAGACCCAAATAAAATTATAAACATTGTAATCTATGGCCTCGACCTTTTACATCTAACTCAATATAATAATACAACATTACCAAATATTGAAACCCTATCAACGTTACAAGTAACGATGACTCGTATTCGTGAGGATACACTACAGACAACCCCCATTCCATATTACACAAACCAAATCTTAAACAGTAAATACGTTATCACAGCTATGAGGGGGGAAATGCCAATGCCATACGGGATGGCCCAAAGCCATAACTCCATCACCCATTTTTTCATCCATACAACCAATGCAAGCCATGAATGCATTTTCACACAGTTCAGTGGGCAGCTTTTCTTCTGATGTTTCCAGTGCTTTCAACAATCTTTCTTTCTGCTGAGGTATTTTGCACATTTCAAAAAGCGGGATGTTTGCCTTTATCTTCTTTAAATCTTCAACAACATCATATTCGATTAATTGTCTAGTGGACTGAGGTTTATTAGCGCTTACATTTTCTTCGCTTGGCTTAGGCGGCATTCTAAATTGCTTCGGATCCTGGCTGGTAATGGTAAATTCCGGAATCTGATCAGCCACGGATTTGTCTTGAAATTTCTTTTTGATATTTCTTTGCAGCCTTCAAATCTTTGGGAGCAGAAAAATGTCATCACTAACCTCCCCTTTGCTCCTAGTTGTGACGTTAGCCTCCTTGATATCTTTGCGTCCCTGAGTGTTTTCTTCTTCTGCGTCTAGTACTGAAACTGAGCTCCATAAGGCCATAGTCTCTTCTTCCTGTTCTTTTGTAGACGTTGAAGAAACATTTTCTTTCCTTTCATCATCATCTTCCTCTGTCAACCTCGAATCCAACATCTGATTCATGACTAATGTCATATAATTTATCCATTGTGGACAGTTCTTTTCGGAATGAGGCTGTTGATAAAAAGTACAGAAATTTTCCATCCCTATTTGTGTCAGATTCATGGATGCAGTTTTCTGAGGAGTTTGTGTCTGGTTTCTATCCTCCCTTTTCTTATAATATGGCCTGAAAAAATTTTGTGCTTCTTTTTCCTTCTCTAAGTCTATGACCTTATTGGACAGCTTTTGCATCATTTTAGCCATACTTTCATAGTCTGGTGTCTTTTCTTCTTTCGGCTTGGTGAACAGTAAGGTTTTTCTTCCCACACCTCTCTCTCCTACTTGCTCCGGATAGTACTCCACACTTTCTCTCTCTGCCTCCACCACTTCTGCCTCTTCATAGGTTTCTGTCAACGTAGGCTTGGCTCTGCCTTTTGCAAACATGGCTAAATCACGACCCAAAGCTGAAGTGTAGTATTCGATCAACACTTTGTCTGAAGGCTTATCTGTTTCAGAAAAATTTCTTAGATATGCTGCAAACCTTTGTGTGAAGCTGTGCACTTTTTCTTTTTTTTCCTTCTTCAATGCACACAGTCCTTTCATGAGGGCAGCGTGAGTTTTTTGGACGGCATGCTTGCTCCTGAACATTCTCTCGAAAGTATCCCAGTCTGGGATAGAATTAGCGGGCAATCCAAAATACCACGAAGCAGCAGCTTCTTTGAGGGTGTGTGGGAAAAGTCTACAAACCACATCTTCATGCTCCCCTGCCCTTAATCCTTCTATAGCCAAGTAAAAGCTCTGCAAGTGATCGTCTACCAATATCTTCTCATTAGGATCAAACTTAGGCAATAACTTTTCGAAGGCTTGAGGTAGGTCGTGCAAAGGTGGGGTCAAATTTAGAGGTGATCTGGCCTTCCATGCGGGCGGTGGAGGATTAGGTGGGGGTTGATTGGCGTTAACACCGGCCATGAGTCGGGGTGGAGAATGCGGAGGTGAAACAACAGGGGTGGTAGGATGTGAACCAACATGTGTGTGAACAGGAGAGCTGTAAGGAGTGTCTGGGCCTACTTGGTTCAAAGGCAATTCAATCTCCTGTAAGGCAGTCTCCACAAGCTCTTGCCAGTCTCCAACCAACATTGAATCTTCTATTATAGGACGGTCTTTCTTCTTGTACTCTCTTCTAGGAAACTCGGGGATAATTGGTAAACCTCCTATCTTATTTACATCAGCACGGGTATGTCTTCTTAGATCATTTACAATTTCATTGCGAACAGGATATAGATGTTCTTTATTTTCTTCTTCTGGAATTGGATTTCGTGGTCCACTACTTTCAGAACTGTAACCAGCGGAATGATCTCTGTAAAACGGGTTTCCTCGGCCAGCCATGCACTGGCGGCCCTCCTTCTAGCGCCAAAACTGTTGAGGCATGTAAATTCGCAGGCGGCAACAGTAAGGGATTCTCCCCAATCAGCGTTCCCAACTAGCCTGCTAACTGTTTGGTATAGGGAATCCGTCCGGTTTGCGGTCCGGCTACCGTAGGTCAAAGTAACAAACACAGGCTTTACCGGTTGCGGCCCGGCCCACCGAGTTTTTTGTATTTTGACTTAAATGAATGATATGCACGTGCCTAACTAAATGCAGGCTGGTCTAAATGCAGGGAGCGGTCACAAAGTGATGTGCAGGTTCTTACCTCTCGTCTTGTGCTCATAAGCAACCAAACCAGATACGAACAGAAATAACTAACTACCTAAACTATCCCTAGGGAGCGAGGTTATCATCTTGACTGAGCAATACATTATCACACACAGTAAGAAAAATCACAGATAGCTGATGCTTTTCTCATAGCACATGAAAGCTTACAAATATTCAAATAACCAGATAGCCGATCATTCTATAACAACATTTATTGCTCTTAGAGAAATTGCATCCCAGAAACTACTGAAAAATAGTTAACAAGAACGTAGGTTCAAAACATCAACTATTCTTACAGCAAATGAAATACAGCTGAAAACAAAATAGTTCATCTTCAACATTAGTCATCGAATGCTTCGGTACATTCCACTTCTTTACTCTTTCCAGCAGACAAAATTGCAGTTCACTTTGCAAAACGAAATAGTTCCTCTTACAAGCCAACGATTACAAAATTTTCTCAAGAAAAAGCCCCCCTTTTTTTTCTTCAGGCTTCCCGTTATTTAAACTACCAATCCTGTCTCCTGGGCTGCCCTCGGCGTGTGACCTTTCAGCGTCCCTCCATGATTGAGTTGCTTTTCTGGTCGTTTTGCCTTCCCCATCATTTCCACAGGCATTTATTTTCTGACAGTAACTGCTAAAAATGCCCCACCAGTGCCTCTGTCATTCGTTTATGTTGTCCTTTTCTGCGCGGCGCTTTGCTTCAGTGATTCATGGGATTATTTCTGCATACAAACTTGGTGCATTATACACTAAATTAAGACATTAGGAATCAATAATTTTTAAATTATAATGATACATCCACAACGAGCTAGCCTGGTTCATCCGGGTGAGGGGAAATGCGTAGGCTCGGGACGGCAACAAATAGGTAAATCGGCAGTCGGGCGATACATGGATTGGATGGGACAAGGCTTCTGCATCGGATGGGAGAAGGCTCCAAGAGCCGCAATGGCAGAGGAGCGTAAGAAATGGGCGAGTGGCAACGCAGGAGACCAAGGAAATCGGACGGTGGAGAGGAGTTGGTCGGCGGATAGAATGATCCGTCACCCGCAACGGCGGACGGGCCGCAGGTCGGAGGCAGGCAACGAGGGAGAAGAAAGCTCGGGTGAGGGACGACTGGTCGGACGTCGGATGAAACTCGTGTCGGCGTCTAACTTTATCTCCCCAACCGCAACGTCGGGTAGGAAGAAACTCGGGAGAAGCGATTTGAATAACCACGAATCGGGCGTTGGGTGACACTTCAATCGGGCGGAAACTTTGGTCTAGGAGCCGCAACGGCGGGTGAGATAGGACTCAATATTATTTTTAAAGAGGCCCGATCCAAAGAGAAAACTAACAGCACTGAGGCCCAATTACGGTCAAAAATGAATTCTTTCTTTAAGGCAAAAAAAATTCATACTCTACGGGTACCAGAACAGACCACGCGACTCAAGATAAGCTGGACGAAGCAATCAAAAAGCGGGCAATCAACTTCAAACGCATAGATAAGCTTAAAGACGTCGAGCTTTCAACAGTCGATCCAAACAAATAATGATAAGGAGCGGTCCCAGAGTTTAAGTGAAAAGTTTAAAATCAGGGAAAAGGTTGCGGCAGCAACAACTAGCAATTTCCTGGTGAACCTAGATCTCTGGGTGGTTTCTTCCTTGAAAAGCAGACTGTCCTAAAACAAATGTATCCATTGAACTCTTCCAGCTATACGGATTTCTCAGTAGCAGAAGTGTGTACCTTGATCATTTATATCAGTCCAATTTGGGCGATGAAAGTCAAAATTCTAGAGTCCGGATAACTTTGCTGAGGCCAAAATATGAGTTCATTATTAATTTTTTTCTTCAGGTAGCTGGTAACATTAGACACCACAGGATTGTAGCAGGTGATGAACAGAAACGTTCCTTTGTTCCTCATTCCCATGCCATCTTAGAAGCTTTTGTGCTTTTCATATTTTGTCCTCTTTTAATGAGAGTCTTCATGCATGCCTTTATTACTAAATTTTCATCCAGGATCCTCTATCCCATAGTGCCCTTTTGTGTGAGTGATGCTTAAGGTTTCAGCTCACGGATGGAGAGGATCATTGGCAGATTAGTACTTTATGAGCTGGATTTAACTTTGGAGCATGATGCTTTTATAGGAATTCTGACTCTTATCTGCCTTCTGGCATTTATTTCCTGGCATGGGATCATTTAGATTTAACAACCTGTTCATCTTGCTCTTCTCCGTGGGTCCCCTATCATCGCCCCTTATATTTTAAGTGTAAAGTGCATGGAGCCTCAGCATAGCATTCTAGACTTTTGAATCTGATTGACCTTACAGGAGGTTAAGCAGGACCTCAATGCATACAAAGATTTCGAGAAACTATTTGGTGGAAGAAATTCACATGGAAACCATAGTCTAACTATTCAACAAATGTTTACCATTTCCAGAAATGTGAAGTTCCCCATATAACCACGAGTTAAGTGCCTTTATTGAAAAAAAAACTCATTTAAAACAAATGAAAGCCTAATTCAACACAGTTTAATTATGTACAAGTCAGAAATCTCAAAACAACTTAAGAAAAATAAGGTTTGAGAACCAAACCATTAACTGGCAGGTTCTCCTCCCATCCCTGTAAATCCTGTAACATATAGGTAGCAGGGCCAAGTTTAGTGGTGATTTGAAACGGACCTACCCATAACTGTTGGAACTTAGTGTGCTTCCCTTTCTCATCATGGGGATGATCCCATTTTAGGACAAGGTCTCCTACTTCCAAATCCTTCTTCCCGGCTTTGTGCTTGTCAAACCATCTTTTCACTACCTCCTGCTGCTGTTGGAAACGTTCCCTTGCTTTAGATCTGGCCTCTTCCGCTTTCAGAAGATTGTAAATTCTTACTTGGAGAACTTCATCATCCAACCCCCTAGACTCTTGAGCTAGTATGGAAGATGGGAGTAGGATGTTTGGGGGGAGGATGGCTTCCTTTCCGTACACAAGGGTAAAGGGTGACACTCCCATGGTAGACTTAGGGGTAACTCTATCAGCCCACAGGGCATTGGGTAAGGCTGAGTGCCAACTTCGCTGGTTTTCTATGACGGTCTTCTTCAGGATTCTGATGAGGTTTTTATTTGAGGATTCAGCCAGGCCATTCCCTTGTGGATAATAGTTAGCAGAATAGTGTAATTTTATCCCTTTCTCATGAGCAAAGGCAGTAATCTTAATGGATGAAAAGTACTTAGCATTATCAAAAACTAATGAACTTGGAACCCCAAACTTAGTCATGATATGATCTTGTAGAAAATTGATGACTTCATCTTCATTTATCTTGCACAATGGAACAGCTTTGACCCAGTGGGTGAAATAATCAGTTGCAGTAAGAATATACTTGTGGAGCAGGGAGGAATTGGGCTTTATTTCTCCAATGACGTCTATTCCCCATTGCTCGAACGGCTCTGTGACCATTATAGGCTTTAGAGGTGCTACTGCTCTAGGTTGTCTTCCACCGCATCTTTGGCAAGTATCACATTTTCTGACGTGCGCATGGGCATCTATGAAAAGCGTTGGCCAATAGTAACCGGTCCTAAGGATTTTATGGGCTGTAGTGTCTCCTGAATAATGTCCACCGGCCGGTCCATCATGTAATTCAGACATTACTTTCTTAGCGTCTGCTTTTTCTAAACATCTTAGAAGGACTTAGTCATAGTTTCTTCTAAATAATATGCCCTCTACGAGTGGGTAAGAAGCTAACTTTAAACGCAAAGCTCTTCTTTGTTTGGAACTCCAATGTTCAGGAAATACCCCTGACTGCAGGTAATGTATAAGGTCTCTATACCACGATTCAGGAGCTGTGAATAAGGGACAAACATCCATTACGTGCAATTCAGCTTTGTTATCCCATGCCTGTTCTTCACTATTATTGCTTCTAGTCATCAGCTTGCATAGCCCCTGACCTTTCACTATAGTGGCTGGTTTGAATTCTAAATCGTATTCTTGAAGGGTTGTTACCTAGTTGCCCCTTCTTTCTCCCAATTCCTTTTGAATGAGAAGGGATCTCACGGCTGGGTAAGGGACAATTACCTTGGTTCGATTTTTAAGTATATAAGGTCTGAATTGCTTGACTGCTTTAAATACTGCGTATGCCTGTTTGTCAATGGCTGGGTAGTTTAATTCAGCCCCTTGTAGCCCGGTGCTCATAAAAGAGATTGGAAATTCGTCACCTCCCTCTTCCTTCTGCGTGAGTACAGCTGCTAGTGAATCATCGAACGCGAATGTATACATAATAAAATCCTTGTCGAAGTCTGGACTTTTAAGAGTGGGAGCATGTGCAACAGCAGTCTTGATTTTACTGAAAGCATTCTTTTCAGTCTCAGTCCACTTGAACTGTGCGTTTTGCTTGACCATCTGCTGCAATGGTTTAACAGTCTGGGCAAAATCAGGCACGAATCTTCTTACAAATTTTATTGTTCCCATGAAGGATTGCATTCCCTTCTTATTATGAGGCATGGGAATTTGTTCAATGGCCTTAACCCTTTCTGGGTCTATAGAGATACCTTCCTTAGACACTATATGCCCCAGTAACTTGCCTTCTGTGACAGCGAACACGCATTTTCTTGGATTTAGGGAAATGCCATACTTCCTGCAGCGTTCAAAGATTTGCTTTAGGTGGAACGCGTGCTCCACTCTTTTCTTCGAAAAAATCGTGATGTCATCAAGGTATACCACCACACTTCGCCCAATCAGTCCGCGAAAAGCTATGTCCATAGCTCTCTGAAAAGTCGCGCCCGCATTAATCAGTCCAAAGGGCATTCTTCTGTATGCGAACGTTCCCCATTTAGTTCTGAATGTCGTCTTCAAGCTATCTTCCTCGGCTACCAACATTTGATTGTAGCCAGAGAAACCATCCAACAATGAAAACATTTCAGAGCTGGAAACCATTTGTAGCAACTGCTCCATGGGGGGAACTTGGTAGTTGTCTTTGTCTGAGGCGCGATTTAGATTTCTGAAGTCTACGCACAGCCTGATCTCTCCTGAATTTTTCCTGACAAGCACCAGGTTTGACACCCATTCAGAATGCCTGACTTTAAAGATAATCTGAGCGTCCAGCGGTTTCTTCACTTCACTTTGAATAAGTGGTTCCAGTTTTGGGTGCATCTTCCTCAACGGCTGCTGATAAGTTTTGACGCCTTCTTTTATAGGAATGATATGTTTGATGATATTAGTGTCATAGGTTTTTAAATCTGCATACGTCCATGCAAAGACATCTTTGTACTGTTTAAACAAACTGAGGAACTTGTCTCTTTCTGCTAGTGAACAGCACTTGCCAAGGTTCACGAACTTGGGCTCTGTTTCAGTTCCTAAGTTTATTAACTCGAACAGTAAAGTTGAGCTGTGTGTCTTCACGTTAGCTGGTCTCCTAAATTTCTCATTCAAGTCAAACATTTTCTCCAGCGTCCTGACACCTTTGGGAATGAAATTATTATATTTCATTTCAGCCTGATGTTCCTCATCATCTATGATAGCTCCTTTAAAAGTCTGATCATTTGTCAAGCATTTGATTATCTGCTGATCATCGTCAAATACTCGCAGATTAGTGATCATGTCCGGCACGGAAGGCCTGAAAAGTAATTCAATAGAGCATTTATTATTAGTGGGAACCAGCCTGGCAGCTGATGTGGCTAAAAGATCAGCAGCTGCATTTTTTATTCTTGGAATTGAAACAATATTAAACGCATGAAAACATTTAAGCAATTCCCATACCTCGTTTTGGTAAGCTTTCAAATGAGGGGAAACACAGTGTATTTGATTTTTTATTTGTTTCACAACTATTTCTGAGTCCCCAAAAACTTTTAAATTACTAACCGTCAGCTCAATTGCCTTTTTGAGTCCCTGCAGCAGCGCTTCATACTCGACTGTATTGTTAGTACATTCAAACTCTAATCTACAGGACAGGAAGTATTTATTTTTTTGTGGATCAATAAGGACGCAGCCGGCCCCTGATCCTTCTAATGTTTTTGAGCTGTCAAAATATAAAGTCCAACAAACATTGTCTAATGAAAATGAATCTACTCCTACAGCTAAATCTACTATTTTACAGTCAAGCTCATCAGCCTGAGAAAAACGAAGGAGGTCAGGATGGGTGTTAGAAGTACTGCTAGCCTCTTTCGCTTGATAATTCCCTGGTTCTAGTTCAAGAAAGTAGTTTCCCAATACAGATTCAACTGGTACATTCTTCCCATCCAATTGAGTGACATTGTACTTCATATGAGGCTCTCTCAAAACCTTGATCTGATTAGGACTCCCTTTGTATGGCAACCAAAGATGTGACCAATCTGTGGTGAAATACCCATTTAATTTGGCTGACCAATCTCTACTCAATACCAATCCGTACGCATCAGGTATGTCAGCCACTACAATGTCGATGACTTGGCACACTCTATCATCGGATGCCAAGCGGATTAGTACGTCCTGCATCTCACCGACTACCTTGACGTCTGTCCTATCCAACTGCACCACTTTCCACGTGGTTGGCTTGGGCTGCCCATTTATTTTCTTACAAACTGATATGGGCATGACATTAATTGACGCTCCTGAGTCCGCTAGGCAATTGTGCACGTTATGATTAAAAATTTCAAACGTCAAGAGGAAAGGTGGGTGTTTAGTTTTTACCTTACCACCAGTGCTGGCTTCCCCAATTTCTTCTTCTTTCCGCGGCTGATTGTCAGTGGGCAGCTTTTCTTCTGATGTTTCCAGTGCTTTCAACAATCTTTCTTTCTGCTGAGGTATTTTGCACATTTCAAACAGCGGGATGTTTGCCTTTATCTTCTTTAAATCTTCAACAACGTCATATTCGATTAATTGTCTAGTGGACTGAGGTTTATTAGCGCTTACATTTTCTTCGCTTGGCTTAGGCGGCGTTCTAAATTGCTTCGGATCCTGGCTGGTAATGGTAAATTCCGGAATCTGATCAGCCACGAATTTGTCTTGAAATTTCTTTTTGATATTTCTTTGCAGCCTTCGAATCTTTGGGAGCAGAAAACTGTCATCACTAACCTCCCCTTTGCTCCTAGTTGTGACGTTAGCCTCCCTGATATCTTTGCGTCCCTGAGTGTTTTCTTCTTCTGCGTCTAGTACTGAAACAGAGCTCCATAAGGCCATAGTCTCTTCTTCCTATTCTTTTGTAGACGTTGAAGCAACATTTTCTTTCCTTTCATCATCATCTTCCTCTATCAACCTCGAATCCAACATCTGATTCATGACTAACGTCATAGAATTTATCCATTGTGGACAGTTCTTTTCGGAATGAGGCTGTTGATGAAAAGTACAGAAATTTTCCATCCCTATTTCTGTCAGATTCATGGATGCAGTTTTCTGAGGAGGAGTTTGTGTCTGGTTGCTATCCTCCCTTTTCTTATAATATGGCCTGAAAAAATTTTGTGCTTCTTTTTCCTTCTCTAAGTCTATGACCTTATTGGACAGCTTTTGCATCATTTTAGCCATACTTTCATAGTCTGGTGCCTTTTCTTCTTTCGGCTTGGTGAACAGTAAGGTTTTTCTTCCCACACCTCTCTCTCCTGCTTGCTCCGGATAGTCCTCCACACTTTCTCTCTCTGCCTCCACCACTTCTGCCTCTTCATAGGTTTCTGTCAACGTAGGCTTGGCTCTGCCTTTTGCAAACATGGCTAAATCAGGACCCAAAGCTGAAGTGTAGTATTCGATCAACACTTTGTCTGAAGGTTTATCTGTTTCAGAGAAATTTCTTAGATATGCTGCAAACCTTTGTGTGAAGCTGTGCACTTTTTCTTTTTTTTCCTTCTTCAATGCACACAGTCCTTTCATGAGGGCAGCGTGAGTTTTTTGGACGGCATACTTGATCCTGAACATTCTCTCGAAAGTATCCCAGCCTGGGATAGAATTAGTGGGAAATCCAAAATACGACGAAGCTGCAGATCCTTTGAGGGTGTGTGGGAAAAGTCTACAAACCACATCTTCATGCTCCCCTACCCTTAATCCTTCTATAGCCAAGTAAAAGCTCTGCAAGTGATTGTCTACCAATATCTTCTCATTAGGATCAAACTTAGGCAATAGCTTTTCGAAGGCTTGAGGTAGGTCGTGCAAAGGTGGGGTCAAATTTAGAGGTGATCTGGCCTTCCATGCGGGCAGTGGAGGATTAGGTGGGGGTTGATTGGCGTTAACACCGGCCATGAGTCGGGGTGGAGAATGCGGAGGTGAAACAACAGGGGTGGTAGGATGTGAACCAACAGGTGTGTGAACAGGAGAGCTGTAAGGAGTGTCTGGGCCTACTTGGTTCAAAGGCAATTCAATCTCTTGTAAGGCAGTCTCCACAAGCTCTTGCCAGTCTCCAACCAACACTGAATCTTCTATTATAGGACGGTCTTTATTCTTGTACTCTCTTCTAGGAAACTCGGGGATAATTGGTAAACCTCCTATCTTCTTTACATAAGCATGGGTATGTCTTCTTAGATCATTTACAATTTCGTTGCGAACAGGATATAGATGTTCTTTATTTTCTTCTTCTGGAATTGGATTTCGTGGTCCACTACTTTCAGAACTGTAACTAGTGGAATGATCTCTGTAAAACGGGTTTCCTCGGCCAGCCATGCACTGGCGGCCCTCCTTCTAGCGCCAAAACTGTTGAGGCCTGTAAATTTGCAGGAAGCAACAGTAAGGGATTCTCCCCAATCAGCGTTCCCAACTAGCCCGCTGACTGTTTGGTATAGGGAATCCATCCGGTTTGCGGTCCGGCTACCGTAGGTCAAAGTAAAAAACACAGGCTTTACCAGTTGCGTCCCAGCCCACCGAGTTTTTTGTATTTTGACTTAAATGAATGATATGCGCGTGCCTAACTAAATTTAGGCTGGTCTAAATGCAGGGAGCGGTCACAAAGTGATGCGCAGGTTCTTACCTCTCATCTTGTGCTCATAAGCAACCAAACCAGATACGAACAGAAATAACTAACTACCTAAACTATCCCTAGGGAGCGAGGTTATCATCTTGACTGAGAAATACATTATCACACACAGTAAGAAAAATCACAGATAGCTAATGCTTTTCTCACAGCACATGAAAGTTTACAAATATTCAAATAACCAGATAGCCGATCATTCTATAACAACATTTATTGCTCTTAGTGAAATTGCATCCCAGAAACTACTGAAAAATAGTTAACAAGAACGTAGGTTCAAAACATCAACTATTCTTACAGCAAATGAAATACAGCTGAAAACAAAATAGTTCATCTTCAACATTATTCATCGAATGCTCCGGTACATTCCACTTCTTTACTCTTTCCAGCAGACAAAATTGCAGTTCACTTTGAAAAACGAAATAATTCCTCTTACAAGCCAACGATTACAAAATTTTCTCAGGAAAAAGCCCCCCTTTTTTTTCTTCAGGCTTCCCGTTATTTAAACTACCAATCCTGTCTCCTGGGCTGCCGTCGGCGTGTGACCTTTCAGCGTCCCTCCATGATTGAGTTTCTTTTCTGGCCGTTTCGCCTTCCCCATCATTTCCACAGGCGTTTATTTTCTGACAGTAGCTGCTAAAAATGTCCCACCGGTGCCTCTGTCATTTGTTTATGTTGTCCTTTTTCTGCACGGCGCTTTGCTTCAGTGATTCATGGGATGATTTCTGCATACAAGCTTTGTGCATTATACACTAAATTAAGACATTAGGCATCAATAATTTTTAAATTATAATGATACATCCACAACGAGCTAGCCTGGTTCATCCGGGTGAGGGGAAATGCGTAGGCTCGGGACGGCAACAAATAGGTAAATCGGCAGTCGGGAAATACACGGATTGGATGGGAGAAGGCTTCTGCACTGGATGGGAGAAGGCTCCAGGAGCCGCAATGGTGGAGGAGCGTAAGAAATGGGCGAGTGGCAACGCAGGCGACCAAGGAAATCGGACGGTGGAGAGGAGTGGGTCGGCGGATAGAATGCTCCGTCACCCGCAACGGCGGACGGGCCGCAGGTCGGAGGCAGGCGACGAGGGAGAAGAAATCTCGGGTGACGGACGACTGGTTAGACGTCGGATGAAACTCGTGTCGGCGGCTGACTTTATCTCCCCAGCCGCAACGTCGGGTAGGAAGAAACTCGGGAGAAGCGATTTGAATAACCACGAATCGGGCGTCAGGTGACACTTCAATCGAGCGGAAACTTTGGTCTAGGAGCCGCAACGGCGGGTGAGATAGGAATCAATCTTCTTTTGAATGAGGCCCAATCCAAAGAGAAAACTAACTGTGCTGAGGCCCAATTACGGTCAAAAACGAATTCTTTCTTTAAGGCAAAAAAAATTCATACTCTACGGGTACCAGAACAGAACACGCGACTCAAGCTAAGCTGGACGAAGCAATCAAAAAGCGGGCAATCAACTTCAAACACAGAGATAAGCTTAAAGACACCGAGCTTTCAATAGTCAATCCAAACAAATAATGATAAGGAGGGGTCCCAGAGTTTAAGTGAAAAGTTTAAAATCGGGGAAAAGGTTGCGGCAGCAACAGAACCACGATGCGAGAAGTATGAATAATATCCATTCCCAAATCAACAACGATGCTAATGAAATAGAACACCCACATACCTTTCTGCTAGGCCATCACAATCACCTTCCTTCATGTCTAGCAGGAGCAGAGAGAAAGCAGCAATGCTATGAAATTCCAAACTATCGCTTGGTCCAATCCCTAAGCTTAATCGCCCCATCTCCCAAGGTTCCTTGATATCATCACCCTAGCCACCATTAATGCTCACCAGACCCATAATCATAAACCTTTCAACCATTTTTCAACATAAAGGCTTAAACCCATACATAGATCAAATAAATTAGGCTCTAAGCCCTAAGTCCATGGCATATGAAATATGGCATGGAAATGTTTAAGCCAAGGTTTTTGCAAATTATATTACCAACATTAAAACTATTTAAAAATCATATATAGTAAGAATATGATAGGGCATAATCAAGTCATAAGCATTTACACCATGATAAATAAGTGTCACATAAATAACAAGTCTTTGTCACGCAAGTAATAGGTGCGGTAGTGGCCCCATCACTATCATAAAGACCGTAAGTATAATAATAACAAATAGTGAATGTCACTAGGATAGAGCTGCAAATGCGAGTGCTAGTGACCAAAACAATCAACACTTCCCATTAATATTTATAAACAAGTTCTTTGTGACCAAGTGAACCTGCACATAAATGAGACAAGAATGCATTAGTTCGATAGAACTAAGTAAGCCCATTGTGACAAGTAGAAACTATTATCTCTGAGTTGGTTACAAGGGAAACTAGTCCTGCCACTCCACCCCTTTATCCATTAACAAAGTCAAGTTAGAATCGTGTATACAACAATAAGCACTTGTTAATAAACAATGAAGTATGTAAGCAAATAACTAACTTACACATCAATTATTAACCATAGTACAAACAGTAATCAACATCACAACAATGTAAGTAACATATTAATAATGACATTGAAAAATATGGAAGCAGGACGTAAGATTCGGTTTACGACAATACAACAGTACAATCAAAGTACGACACATTCCACAAAGTTCAATTAATGTCCAGCATAGGTAGTTTTGACTAGCCTAATAAAAAAAAAAATTCAATTTTTGGGGACATTACAAGTGGTATCAGAGCCCAGTTTCAACACTAAGAGACCTAATGGGCGTACCAAACATTCGTTGCAAGGAAAATAAAGTATGTTTAAATTTTGTTAACTAACATAATTTTTTCTTCTAATTAAAATTTGCAATTTTGAGGAATTTTTACATAACAGTTTAGATCATGAACACTGAAAAAGATAACAGCCGGTAAGGGAAATTGAATACCCCTATGCAGGAAGCATAACCGATGGTGAAACTGAATTCTGATATTATGAAAACCATACAAAGTCTTCAAGCAGACTTGCAAAGTGTCAGGGTCATGAAAGAAAGGAACATCAAGTGATCAATGAAGCGTTGGTATGAAATATGGCGGGAGGAATCCCACATGGGAAACCCACTCATTCCACAAACATGTTAAAGAAGGAACCTTATCATAAATAGGCCGATAGCCCAAGAGAAGAAGGAAAAGAGGAAGATACCGCTGAACCTCCAGAAGAAGAATATCACAGTCCTTCTAGTGAGGACTCTCTTTCTCCATGTAGAAAAAAACAAACAAGTGAAAACAATCTCCAGGGGGAGTTCAGAAAAATAAGAGCCCCAACCTATGAAGGAGGGGTGAACATGAGGGAGAGAGCTGAAGAATAGCTGTTGCGTATGAGAAAATATTTCCAAGTTCATAAATACTATAGCAAAATGAAGGATTGACTGGCCATTTATAATTTAAATGGAAAATCAACGAGATGGTGGAGAGACTTGAAACATACCAAGAAAGATGAGGTAAGAGAAATATGCTAGAATAAATTCCGCAAGATCTTCCAAGAAAAATATATGTCGGAAAGATTATTCGACAGAAAGGTGAAATATTTTCACGAGTTACGTATGGGATCCATGACTATGGATTCCTTTATTAACACATTTCTAGATCTGTTACATTATGTACCATACATCAAGGATGAAAAGGTAAAGATCCAGCAATTTTTAGGATGTCTTCCTCCCAACTTCTAGGAAAGGATTGAGTTCGACATTCCTAAAACCTTAGACACCACATTGCACAAATCTAGGATCTAATATGAGCATGGACAACTAAGACAAGAGAACATGAACATAAACAAAGACAAGTCTATGAACTTCTCTGACAACTGCAAACCAGGTTTTAACCCACCCCCGTATAGAAAATAGAAAAATAGTTTTCTAGTGAATAAGAACTTCAAAAAATTAGTTACAAATCCATATGTACCAGATCCAAATGCTAACAAGCTAGTAGCAGCTGGGGGAGCCAATTCTATCCCACTACAGATCAAATGCTAAAAATGCAGTGGGCCTCATTATGCTTGATATTGTAAGAACAAGACCAATGGGGTCTTGCACAACTTATAAGAAGATCCCACGATAGAGGACATAGATAGAACATCGCGGATTTATGCAGCCTTGGATGGCTAATAGGCAGACCATTAGGCTACCATGGTTGAGATAGAAGGTACGATCTTGAACACTTCTATTTCAATATTGATTGACCCCAGTGCTTGTCGGAGCTATACATCGCCTAAAATTGTTGATATATGTAAACTAAGGAAATAAAAACATGATAAAACTTGGTTGTTACAATTAGCCACGGGTACGAAATGGAAAGTTTTGAAAATAGTTAAATATTGTGAGGTAAATCTGAATGGTTTTCTTACAAAAGTAAACCTGAACATCCTACCTTTAGGATCATATGATATACTTGTCGGCATGGACTGGTTGGAACAACACCATGTCATGCTTGATTTATTACACAGGTCAATCTTGTGTATAGATAGCTAAGGGAATCAAGTGAATATTCAAGGCATGCCAAAGAAAGTTTCAGTAAGGAAGATATATGCCTTACAAGCAAAGAAGTGCATTAGAAAAGGCTGCAAGTTGTTTACAGTAAATATCTTATACATAGAGGCCAAGAGAGAACAATGCATAGAGTATTTCCCCATTTTTGTAGAATTCAAGGATGTATTCCCTGAGGAAATCCTTGGATTACATTCGAAGGGATAGCTAGACTTTTCCATAGAACTGACACCAAGATCAGTTCCGGCTTCAAAAGCCCCTTACCGTATAAGTGCACCAGACTTGGTGGAACTCAAACTATAGTTGCATGAGTTGATAGAAAAAGGATATATCCAACCAAGTGTCTTTCCTTGGGGAGCATCAATACTTTTCGTAAACAATAAGGATGGTATGATGCAGATGTGCATCGATTACCATCAGCTTAACAAAATGACTATTAAGAACCGATACCCACTCCCTAGGATCGATGACTTGTTCAATCAATTAGGAGGAGACAAGATATTTTCAAATATCAATTTGCAATCTGGGTACCATCAGGTATGGATTCGTGATGAGGATATTCACAAAATTTCCTTTCTTATAAGGTACGAGCACTATGAGTTTGTAGTAATGTCATTCAGGTTGACCAATGCACCCACAAACTTTATGTGTATGATGAATAGTATATTCAGTAAATATCTGGATAAATTTGTTTTGGTATTTATAAACTACATCCTAGTTTACTCTAATAATAAAGAGGGACACGAGGAACACTTCTGCATAGTGCTACAGGTGTTACGAGAATACCAGTGGTACACTAAATAGTAAATGTGTTTTTTACAAACCAGAGATACAGTACTTAGGTCACATTATCTCCGAGAAAGAGATAGTTGTGGACCCAGAAAATATTAGAGCCATAGAGGACTGGCCTACCCCTACTAATGTCACCGACATTAGGTCCTTTTGGGGATTAGCCAGAAATTATCGAAAGTTCATTGAGAACTTCTCGAGAATAGCTTGTCCCACGACCGCTTTGTAGAAGAAGGAAAATAAGTTCTTATGGACGACCACGTGTGAGGAAATTTTTCAAAAGCTTAAGCATATTTTGACAACCGGACCGATACTACAAATTATGGATCCCAATGGGGATTTCATTGTTTTCATGGATGCAAGCAAGGAATGACTCAGAGGAGTTCTCTTGTAGAACAATTATGCGATCTGTTATGAATCATGAAACTTAAATGAACATGAGAATAACTACCCCACACATGATATTGAGTTAGCTGCCATAATTCACGCATTCAAGATGTGGAGGCACTGCCTCATGGGAAAAAAATTCCTTCTGAAGACAGACAATATGAGTCTGAAGTATTTATTCAAGCAACCAGATCTAAATGCTAGGCAAGACAGATGGTTGGATTTCCATAGCGAGTACCATTTCGAGCTAAATCATATTAAAGAAAAAAAAATAGATTGTTGATGCTTTGATTCGATGAAATCATATGATATATGAGATAACTTTAAGTCAAACTGATTCACATTTGCACAAGAGGATTAGAACAGCCAACAGAGTTGACCCTTTCTATGTAGAAATTCTCAAGAAAGTCCATGGGGATAGGTTGTTTCAACAACAAAAAGAGTATAAGGTAGACGAAACATGACTGCTATGGTCCAAAGAGAGATTGTACGTTATAAAAGGAGGGGATATTCGGTTCAGCATCAACACAGAATTTCATCGGACACCCTACTCTGGGCATCCGAGATATCAAAATATGATATCCACCGTTAAGAGACACATTTTCTGGCCTAAGATAAAGGCCACCATTCCATTGTTTATCACAAAATGTCAGGAATGTAAACTAGTCAAAGTTGAGCATCAACATCCTTCGAGATTGCTACTGCCACTACCCATTCCGAAATGGAAGTGGGAGGTCATTAGTATGGATTTTATCACCGGTCTACCGAAAAGTAAGAAACATAATGATTCTATCTTTGTAGTAGTTGACAAATTGTCAAAAGAAACACACTTCATTCTAGTGAAGTCGATCTACAAGGAAGTACACATTGCTGATGTCTTCTTGAAGGAGATATTTAGATTGCATGGGACACCCAAGGAAATCATCTTAGATCAAGGTACACAGTTTACCAGAAAATTTTGGAGATCTTTAGTAGTTATTATCACCCAAAGACATAAGGGAAGACAGAAAGGGTAAAATAGATTATTGAGGACATGCTTAGGATGTATGTCACTAACAACCCCACCAAGTGGGAAGACTACCTGCATCTCGCAGAGTTTGCGTATAACAACAGTTACAAGACTTCTGCCAAGATGAGTCCCTTTGAGGTACTCTATGGATGGAAGTGTATAACACCAGTTACTTGGGAAAACCCAGTGGATCAGCTCATGTTAGGGCCTGATTTATTAAAGGACTTGGAACAATTGGTTACCAAGGTCTAGGTGAACCTTAAAGAAGCACAAGACCGCTAGAAAAGCTACGCGGATAAGAAAGAAAAGACAAATATTATTAAATAGGTGACCATTTCTACTTGAAAGTAAAAGAAAAATGGAGCTCGTTGAGCTTGGTAATGTGCGGTAAGTTAGAACCTAGGTTTTGTGGACCCTTTGAAATACTGGCCAAGAGAGGGCCAGTGGCATATGAAATAGAGTTACCCACGGACATAAGAGTCCATAATGTTTTCAATGCATCATTACTAAATAAATATGTTTATGATACTAAACATGTGATTGCTTGGTCCTTATTATAGGTGGAACTTGAAGGGGATTTTCCCCCTGAACCTATTCATATATTGGATAAGAGAGAGGTGTAGCTTAGGAAGTGCACCATAGTCCAGTTGAAAGTGCAATGGAAGCACTTCAAAGCCGATGAGGCTACTTGGGAGAATGAAGCCACCATGAGAAAGGCTAACCCCTCCTTATTTCAGGATTTCATTCTGAGCCCCTAGAACACCAAGGACGACATTTTTCTAACTGGGGAGGGATGTAATATCCTGAATTTTTGACCTAACACTTATGGGCATGAGCCCCAGTGATTAGGATGTTACCTTGATGTTTTATTTTGATATATTGGTTCAAAGACTACACTGCATATGAACATGATGATTTTTTTGATATACTGGGTGTAATCCAATTGCATATGATATACATATATGTCTGTGTGTGTTGGGCATGGACCCTAAAGCACATGATTGATGGGATGTTTTTGTTGATCAAGGGGCTCTGGAGCACATGGGTAAATTGATTTTTTGTGTTGAGCAAGAAGCTCTAGAGCACATGAGTACTTATATTTCTATTGACCGAGAAGCTCTGGAGCACATGAGTTTTGAGACATTTGTGTTGAGCGTGAAGCTCTGGAACACATGAAAAGATAATTTGAAAGTGTTGGGCATAATTCTTGCATCCTTCCATGTTAATGTTCAGCATAAGCTCTGGAACATTTGATCCTTGGACATTGTATCCCTAGGTGTATCCTACAAGTACATCCTAGCATTGAGTGTTGAACGAAGAGCTCTGGAATTGCACTAAGTTTGTAACTCCTTGTTTTTAGCGTTGAGTATGGGCTCTGGTAAGTGATAAGAGTTACTGAAAAGAATTAATGATTCCCGAGTGAAAACGACTCGAGAAAAAATATTGATCTCATCTCACTTATTTATAAGTGATTAAATGAAATTTCGAATTTATGTATTCTCATCAAGTACTGAAGAACTACCATGTTGTACGAGGGAGTCCAACATGCAAGGATGTTTAGATTTTCCTAGCCTAGTAGACCTAACCATCTACTTGATGACTTTACTCAAGAAAGTGTCATAAGTCTAGGGTTCACAATATGTGATACCCTAAGACAAATGTTAACAAATAATATATTTTATATATTTTATATAGAGCATGTATAAAGAGTACACATAGTAATAATATTAATAATGTAAGAAAGAAGGAAAAGTTCCATCTACTATTATTATTACTAAGATCAAATTAAATATTATAATACCTACAAAAGTTCAATTAGGAACTAGTTAAAAGTTCTTAAGTTTAAATATTAAAAGCACAAAAATTAAATAAAATGGGTTAAATCAAGAAATCAAATGATTCTTGATTTAACTGCCCCTTCGACTAAAAAATTACGGTCTTCTATATATTTAAAAAAACCCAAATTTTATGAACCATTATTGTGTGGTGGTGATGTCACTCACATAATGGCATTCACCCGAATGGATTAAAAAACCTATATACTATATATAGAGAGAGAAATACAAAAAAGTAATATGCAGCTACACTAACTAAATCAAAATTTACCCCAAAGAATGTCTATACCTTATCATAGCACTGAAATGCTCCAATTTCTGGGAATTTCCATGTTCCATTACTCTTAGGATAAGATGGATAACATAGCTCTCTTGCAGGTCCCATTCCCACTAGAATTTCATGTATTATCATGGACAAAGTACACCCATGTTAGACACTTTTTTTGTGCTAGGTTCAAATTATGGGCTTTGACACAACTAAAATCACACAACTCAAAGAAACTCTTAGATAGATAGAGAGCACGCATTAGGGCCAATGGTATTTTAATAAAAACAAGGCATTGTGATAAGAAAATGGACTAATATAGATGAGGGAGTTTGGACATAAAGATAAACTTTCGATATCTAAAATGTGTAGCATGCAAAATAGATACATGATAGTCTTGGCTCATTCGAACAAGTTGGACAAGGTTAAACATTTTCAACATAACTGTATTGCATTATGTAAATGAAAAGAGGGCAAGAACATTTTAAAATCCTTCATTTAAGATGGAAAATGGAGTAGACAGTTTGCATAGCAATATGAAGGATTTAACCCTATAACATAAATAGAGAACAATCAACATTGTTTTTTCAAGCTGGATAGATGCCTCGTGATATCTTCAGAGCTGGATATATCCAAAGTTGTTGGACCCAAATCTATATGGATATGTAGAAAATAAGCCCTCTTATCATAAAAGCTGGGGCCAAAACAAATTTTAGAAGTCTTAGCTTAATGATATGTCTTGTACAAAATTCATGAACACAAGTTTGGTCATGGTACTTGCTTAGAAGCCATCATACATGGCCAAATGGAAAAGAGGCCCTCTGATCATAAAAAATAGGGATACATATAAATAATTGGATCATCCAATCTTGATCCCAACATTGTGCACTAGCAATATGAAAAAAAATATGTATTTGGGAAAATTTAAAAGGGATAGTTTGGAGTTAAAATATCCAACACATTATAATGAGTACCATTAAAACAAAATAAATTCTCTAAACTAGTAAAAACCTAGTTTCTATAGAGAAATTGTGCTCAATGAGCATTTGTTTTATCTTGTAACTTCATTCTAAATAAAAAAGGACTATATAAGGGTTACAAGCCTCTCCCAAATATAGTGACTCTTGGAAATAAAACAAAAAAGCTTCATTGCATGTTTCATTTTTATCTTGGTATAATTGGGGGTGGAATTGAAGCATAATTAACTATATATCTAGGTATTTTAAGTCAAAACTATCCCTTTTAAACCTAGAGTTCCTAATTCACCTTAGGAAATATCTTTTCCTTATACATTTTAAGGAAATATTTTTCATAACAATAGTCACAAGACAGATTCCAAATGCTTTAAAAAAACAATGCACTTGAGGTGATAAGACTCAATGAGCCTTATTGAAGAAGCCATGAACCACCCCAGAAATAAGGAACCATTATCCAAGAATCCAAGAAAAAATGTAGAAATATGTATAACCATAGAGAAAAAAAAGACAAGAAGAAGAGACCTATAACATATTGCTTTATTATTCATCTATCCAAGAGGCCTTCTTATAGATTTACAAAAGGATAGAGTGAACATAGAATTGTAACTATCTAACTACTCACATGCATTCCAATGCAGAGTTATTAATATCCTAATAACTAATCATTATTCCTCGGAAGTGAGCCACCATTATTGGGAGGCATGGCCTCATGTTTCTTACCAGTTCCTACCATGTTGTACGAGGGAGTCCAACATGCAAGGATGTTTAGAGTTTCCTAGCCTAGTAGACCTAACCATCTGCTTGATGACTTTAATCAAGAAAGTGTCATAAGTCTAGGGTTCACAATATGTGATACCCTAAGACAAATGTTAACAAATAATATATTTTATATATTTTATATAGAGCATGTATAAAGAGTACACATAGTAATAATATTAATAATGTAAGAAAGAAGGAAAAGTTCCATCTACTATTATTATTACTAAGATCAAATTAAATATTATAATACCTACAAAAGTTCAATTAGGAACTAGTTAAAAGTTCTTAAGTTTAAATATTAAAAGCACAAAAATTAAATAAAATGGGTTAAATCAAGAAATCAAATGATTCTTGATTTAACTGCCCCTTCGACTAAAAATTCTATCTATAAATACCCAGGCCAAAGAGAGGCTTGGGGATCTCTTTCATCTTTTTGGAGTCATTATTCTACCTAATTACTCTCAAGAGGGTTCTTGGGGAAAATTTTCCTAAGAGGAAAAAGGAGAACTGATACAGACATGATATACGAGTTAGGTCAGCCTTACCTTAGGAGCTCTAAGCTACTTGCAAGTTGGAACTAGCTCAAGGGGATCCGGATTGAAACCAGGAATGGTTTTGGGTCATGGTTGGGTGGAATGTGGTGTTTCCCAAGTGATTTAGTCATCTATACAGAGGTCAGATATGATTATGAATTGTTAATGCTCGGTAATTGGGTGTGCGGGTTTCAACCATTAGAAGAGCTTCAATTTTGAGGTATGAGGTTCTTGACTGCCTATTTATTTTTTTAGAATAAGGGCTGGATATATTATGCAAGTATTTATATTATATTTTCTAACACTATCTACCTTTGTTTTCCTTTCAAATTATTTTAGGGTTTACATTTCAATTCTAAACCCTAGGCTTTAATTTAATTCATGTTCAACAATTTTTCGAGGGTTTTGTTCTTCCAATTTTAATTATGTATTGTCTTCTATAGCTTAAATCTTGTTTTCCTATAACTGAGGATTTATTTCTAATAAGTACCTATCTGTTCATTTATCTATGTACTCTACTAACAGATTTCATATTGTCAGCAGAGCTATATTTAGGAGTAGAAGACTAGTTCATAAGCCTCCATTAAAATCTAGATATAAACTTACCATTAACTAAATATAATAAATAGAACCCAATGTATATTATATATATATATATATTAATATTATTAGGTATAAAAAAATGTAATTATATCTTTGCAACCACTATAAACAAAGTTAAGATTACCTATAAATTCAAAGTATAAAAATCAACTAAGACCTGTGAGGGTCTGTATAAACAGCAAACATTCCTCATTAATCAAATATTATTATAAATCAAAGCTACAGACCAAGTATCGAGACCATATAATGGTTCACGATCTATTACTACCAACTACATTCACGATATCATAATACATTATACCAATTATCGATAGTAAAACATTTAAAAACAACCATAATATCAATTATAGAACAACTCAGAAACGAACGCAATACCATTTACAGTAATAAGTTAAAAACCAAATATCATTTACAGTATTCATTAAAACCAACATAAATGCATAGAATTCATAGGATCGATTCCTGTGGGAATTAAAGCCCCAAATCATATCCATATAGACTAAACCCTCATCACAGTAAATGACCCAGGATTGAATCATGTAGGGATTACTAATATTTTACAAAGCCGCGCTATTTTATTTATACACAGGCTACCAATAAAACATAAATTCTTTACACTGTGGTCAAAATACCGAAATAAAAGTATACACGCTATAATCTATGGCCTCATCCTTTTACATCTAACTCAATATAATAATACAACATTACCAAATATTAAAACCTTGTGAAAATTACCAGCAGCGACGACTAGTGGTCATGAGGATACAGTACAGACAACCCCCATTTCATATTACACAAACCAAATCTTAAACATTAAATACACTATCACAACTATGAGGGTGGGACACGCCAATGCCATATGTCATGGCCACAAGCCATAACTCTGCCACCCATTTTTTCATCCATACAATGAACACAAGCCACATATGCATTTTCACACACTCCACAAACAACAACGATTGAAATCAACATAGTATATATATAAAAACCGTCTTATATTACCATTAACGATTTTACATAGTCGTGTACTTTCGGCCTTTCACCATTGCAAGAAATGGTGCTTCTCATTGCCATTGTTTTAACACAAAACATTCATTTCAAAATACATAAAGCCTATCCATGGTTTACCGAGGCTCTCTTCGCTGCACAAAATCACTATTTAAATACATCCCATACATTTCATGGTTAGGCTCAACGGCAATAAAAAAAACCCAAGCCTGGTGAATTTACAAAATGCAGAGATCATGAAAGTTACAGTCAAACCCCCAACCCAAAATGAATCCATTGGAATGAGACTCAAGGAAATCCAACCAACGATGAGTGACAATTAAGTCACCAACACAATACCATAATAGGGGACAAGTAATTACTCGCACAACAGGATTACCAAAGGGTATGGATTTTCCCATGGCCTTTCCCACGAGCTATGACCCACACCTTTTATTTCAACCCTTACAAACCTACAACTACATATAGGAACCATTATGTGATAAGTATGAATAATATTCATTCCCAAATCAACAATGATACAAATGAAATAGGACACCCACATACCTATCTACTAAGCCATCATAGTTGCCTTGCTTCATGCCAAGCAGGAGTAGAGAGAAAACTGCAATGCTACAAAATACCAAACTATCGCTTGGTCCAAGTGTTAACACCCAAAAATGGTTAACTACCTCATCTACCCCATTTCATGGCTCATTCGTCCATTTACCTACCATATTTCCCTGAAAATCCCACTAAAAGCCTCCAAAAGGCCATAAAACCATCTAAAAAGACTCCAAAAGGCCCAAAAACCCCTTTTTTCCTCCAAAAATAACCAAAATTCCTCCAAAAATAGCAAAAATCCGCAAAAGGGAAGAAAAAGAATAAAAATAATGAGGAAAAAGGAGAAAAACCCTAAAAGGGCCAAAAACCCTAAACAAGCTGCCCTAAACCACATGGTTTCCA
>LPNX010498018.1:272066-305605 GCA_001517045.1 Pseudotsuga menziesii
ATGATCGATATCCTATGGCATCCTATCTCTTTCCCTTTGATTCCAACATATGAATGAATCCATAATAGAATTCATGGATTAGTAATTACAACCGAATAATTTGGACAAACGTTTGTTGCTTGTATCCATTTTATGAAGATGGTTATTTTTGTAGATCTCTGAGGCTTAAAGTATTTGATTTATTGTAATTGTCAAATACATACATGAATCTTTGGCAAGATCATGATAGTTACATCAAGCATTGATGATGTTCTTCAAAGATAGATATTGTACACCCTTGGTCTAATGTGACCTAGATTTACTATCTTAGGGGATGCTGCAACCTTTTATTTTTCTGTTGTAATTCAAATATTTCCATATAGTTGTAATAATTATATTTTACTTTAAAGGTTTCATTCATGTATTTTAAAGTTGCATCTAGTTCAATAAAATATGTTTTGGGTAGAAATTGTGGCGATAATGTTGTAATTTTTTATTTTTTATTATTATGTTGGTTACTCATGCATGCTTTTGAGATTGTGGTTTTATTATGATCCTATATTCAAATTTGTTATGCCAGTTTATGGTGATGATGGAAGGGTACACTTCCATTCCAGGGAGTTGAATTTTGATATTGTCTCGTTTTGTTAGATGGAATATTGAGCAAATACGTATGTACCATTCAAATTTTCTTTATGTTTTTCAATTTATTGAGTCTTATAATTCATGTTGATGATATGATGATCATCCATGCTTGGTGGGATTAACCATAATAGAGTCCTTCAGCTCAAATGGTTATTGTATTTATGTGTTACAGCTGATTTTACCACACATGGTGGATCACACCTTTATGGCCTCCCCTGTCCCTCTGCAGTCTCCTTAGACCCCATGGACCATTTTTGTACCTTTGATATTTTGAATATCATCCTTAAAAACATGAAAAAATTTCCATACACGACTTTTAAACCTTTTTACGTGTATATACGCGAGTTTGACCCCTAAAACCTTGTACATCAAGATGTGTGCAAAAGGCCAAATTCTTTTGGAGTTTTCCTTGATGTGGATCTGACTCACTTGTGTCCTGGCCTTCCATATGCCTTGAGATCACTCAGATTCAACCTTTCATTACCCTATTGAAGAGCTATATAAGGAACCCTTTGGATACATTGAAGGGATGAAGAATTGAGAGCAAGAGAACTATATTCAATTGTTGCTGGAGCTTATACTTGAGTCTGCATCCCTTTGTCCCTTGGAGCACTTTTGTGTTCTTCCCAAGATTGTCTTTTTCTTGTGAGATTTCTATCGAGAGATGGAGAATTGAAGTGGTGGAGGCCCTCAAGTGGGGCCCTCAATTTCTCCGATTCGCAGATGTGTCGATAGAGGTTGTCTCTATTGTAATCTCTATTTTATATTAATAGAAATATCTTTTCTTGTCCAATTTATCCATGGACGATTTCAAATGCTTATATGTTATTGATTATATATGCTAGAGTAGGTCTAACACAATTATATATAGCGTGCTTGTCTTGTTTATTGAATGTTGAGGAAGCAATTTATCAATTCAAGCTGGAGTTGGAAAGCTCAATAGGGATCTACATCAATCGTCTAGAATAAGGTACGGATTGAGATCCTTTAGTGTTAGATATTTGGTTTCTCTTTCATATAGGAAAGGATTGATTTCTGGAGTCAAGCTGTCTATTGTGGTACCCCAAGCCATAGGAATTTCTCTCCGTAATAGAATTGGTGACTCCGCTGGGGAAGTTCCTTGTTTTTCTTTGGGGTTTTGGGGTAGAATGTGCTTGATATTATTGACTTGCTCTTTGTTTCTCCTTGTTTTTGTGTTGCATTTTATAGTATGTTCATCTATTGAAACTCCCCTTTATTGGTTTGACCCTTGGCCTAATTTTTACCACTGTCTTCTCTATATACACAGGTTTTTGGCCAAAATTCGCGTACATACGCGGATTTTTTGCCAAAATTCACGTATACACACAGGTTTTTGGCCAAAATCTGCGTATACATGAAACTTTTTGGCCAAAAGTCACGTATATACGCAGCTGTTCTTTAAACTATTGCGTACATCCTCCCTTTTGGTGAGTTTGATGTTGTGGGAAGTTGTTGGGTGGGTTGTGAGTGTGGTTGGGTCTTCCTTGGGTTTGATGTTGTCTGTTAGAGGCTTATTTTATGACCAGAGACCACCTTTTCATTGATTTTTCTTTGAAAGTAGTTTTAGTCATTTCTCCTTTTTGTTTTTCCATTGGTGCATTACTCTTTTTTGTCTTGGTGTCTTGCTGGGGTTGTGTTTTATACTTGTTGTGGAGACTGAGAGTTTTAGATGAATTTTATTGCATTTTTCATTCTTTTATATTGAAAAATACAAAGTAGTTGCACTCTTAGTTGCATATTAGATATGGATTTGAGGAGGTACTTGCATTGGATTGCTTGGATGAGAGTTGTATTTAGGATTGGATTGACATTGAATGAATTATTTTTTATGCATCTCATGTAGTGGCATACCCTATTTTTCATTTGACAAAGATTGCACTTACAATTGTTTGCTATGGTGTGCATATTTATTTCACTGCTGAGTCATAATGTCATTAGTTGCACAAGCATTTCCATTTGAGTAATTACAGCCAATTAAAATCAACGCATAATAAAATGAACTACACTCTTTTCTTTTATAGGGTGCACCAACAAGACTAAGTTTTAGGGTCTTGGAATAGTTCACTGTGAGTAAATTCTCCAAGACCACTAAACGAAACATGTATGTGTCTGTCCAGGTGAGAGTGTCAAATTCCTTGGTATAATTAGTGTTTCTTAGGATCCTCCTCTTACAAGGGAGTTAAGCACGAGGAAGTGTGAGTGGTTAATGATGGGATGACTCCTGGTCATAACTGAGTAGCACCAGAGATACGTCCAGTAATGTATTCGTATTTGGGGGATATTTCGATAGTTTTGGGCTTTTATACCCAACCCATACGGTCAATCCCGTCTGCAACTGTCCACCTGAGCATTGATTATATTCAGGTGACCTTAGTTTCCTTACCTAGGTTATCAAGGGGGTACTTCGTAGGGGTTATTTTGTAGGTGTCCCAAACAGGTTGGGGTCATACAACACAGTCGCTATATGCGCTGAAGTTGAGGGCCACTATAATTGGTTACGTACCTTTGCTTGTAGTGTATGGGAGTTTCGAGCCTCTCCTAGGTGATACATACCTGCTACATTCGGGAGCTCAAATATCTTCCCCTTGGTTTGCCTACATTTTGGCTGTAGATTTTCTTAGGAGTACAGTACTCTTTGTGTGCTAGTTGGCCTTTCGGATCGTGGTTACTTGAGTATATTTATGCTCTCTTGAGTTTGGGTCCTTTAATTTTTGGCATGCCTAGTATCTTATATCCCATCCTTGGTCCTAAGTACGGACCCTGGTGTCAAACTTCGGGGCATCATAGCCCCTTGTCGTGCTCATAGATATGGGAATGGTCATATTCCATCCTATACTCCATTTGTGGACAATTTTTATTCCCTTCACTCGGTCTTTACACTAGTGGTCACCCTCACAGGGGTGGTAGTGGATACATGAACATTGGGTCTACACTTTACATTCCTCTTTATGACCCATCGTCCAACGCACTATTTCCTTTGAATTTATTTTTCATCATCATTCCTCCCTATTCCCTATAGTTTGGATTCTTTATTGACTATTTTGGGTTGTTTTGGATTAATATGGTTGTCATGTAATGTGCAATTTTTGTACACTCTCTCTGAGGTTTCGACCTATTCATTCCTATCACAGGTATTATGTCTGAACTGGCATATAGGTTACGATTTTAACTCCATTTGCATTTTGCATGACCTTATTACCATTTCATTATAACCTTTGGTACGAACCATTCTATCCTATCATGGAACCTTCTTGTTGTTTTAGAAGTGACATGATGTGAATGGTAGAGTTTGATCTTACATGGGTGGCCTAGTTAGCTCCTTGTTTGTATTTCACGCCCATGTCAACAGTTTTTCCATTAGGGTGTGGGAGTTTGTTGTATAGTACCGCCATGACTTTGAGCAAGAGCTTCATACTCCTCTTGACCTTTATGCTGGCCATTTACCTGGGACTCCCTTGTATAAGTCAAGTTGTAATTGCATTATCATGAGTTTTGCTTGCCTTATTGAGCCTTATGCCATCTTCCCTGACTTTGATTATCAGCCATATAGCTCGATCTTGTCTCATGTGTAAGCCACACAGAGCCATTTTGTATATCCTTTGCAACTTGATTCCCTATTTTTACTAGTAGGGGACTTCCCCCGAGTGTCGTTATCCTACATGTCTGTCCTTTCATTGAGCATAGGTATGTTATGCTGCTTGGAACTAGTTTTTTTGTCCCTTGACACTCGTCTCCTCCTAGTCTATAACTATAAAGCACTTTTATTCTTTTTCAACCTTTTCAAAATATTTGAAAATTTCCAAAAAAATCAAAAAACAAAAAAGCCGGACAAGAAAAGAGGTTATATTTGGTATTAATTGAGTCCTGTCTCCTTCGAACATAGCACTGTATATCACATCTGTTGGTTGGGTTAATAGTTTGACTTTAGGAGCTGTACTCATTTCTCTGATTTTTTATCCACCAACTGGTTAAGGCTCCAGTCCCTATGGAGACTCTATTGATGCGTCTTGTGTCACAGAGATGTCCCAGTTTTGTATATCAAGTCTATGTTGCCTACATTTAGTCATTATTCACCTTTATTCTCTTGTTCAAAGGAAGTTGAAACTTGAGCTGGCCATTCCTCAGTTATCTTGACTTTGCATGTCAGCCATTCCCAGTACGGTTATTGGTTCGTGCACATTATGATAGAGTCATTCCACATTATACATATTTGCTGAGTACCTTGTGTTTGATGATGGGGGATGCCTTAATTCCCTCCTTCCAGCGGATTTCATCCCATCGATTTCAGATCATTTATTTTGGGATAGGAATCTAGAGTCAGTTTTGAGTGCCTTGAGACTTGCAGTCATCAGTGGAAGGTTCTCTCTCCATCAATAGTTTTTTGGGAATACATGAATGTCCCCTGATCAATGGATTCTCTCAAGAGTTCAACCTCAACACATTTATTCACACTTGTTAGTTTGCACTCTAGTACCTTGATTCCCATTTTCATTAACGGTGGGTGATCTCGCGTCTATTAATGGTATACATCAATGACCGGTAATTAGACGATGGACTGTTATGTTCAACCTCGACACCTCTATTCACATAGTAGGACATGTACTCATAGCAGTTTGTGTAGAATACCTTCGAGGTTGGTGGCATCTCTTATATGCTACCTCCTTGATCGTGCTAGTGTTCATGAGATTTCAGCTCTCATGACTTGATTCTAGTATATGTCAGATATTTCTAGCCATTTTGGAGATCTTGATCCATTATATATCTTCAGCCTACATGGATATCATGATCCTGTGTATATCTTCATCATGGAGGTTCTAAGGTATCTATATTGTACGTGGCGATGACCACACATGTCATATTTTGTATCATGCCTATTCATGGCAATTGTACTCTTATGTATCCATGACTGCTATATCTACTTGCAGGTATCTACAGAGTTTGATCATTGTATTGTATTTATTGGATGGCTAGTTCTTTCACTGGGTTCTTCATCACTCCACTTTTGGGATGGACTTATAATGTATTTCGGCCATCGTATGACCCCTCTGACCTCACACATTAGGGGGCATCTGTTACAGCTGATTTTACTACACATGGTGGATCACACCTTTATGGCCTTCCCTGTCCCTCTGTAGAATCCTTAGACCCCATGGACCATTTTTGTACCTTTGATGTTTCCAATATTATCCCTAAAAACATGCAAAAATTGACATATGCAACTTTTAAACCCTTTCTCGCATATATACGTGGGTTTGACCCATAAAACCGCATACATCGGGATGTGTGCAAAAGGACAAACTCTTTTGGAGTTTTCCTTAATGTGGATCTAACTCGGTTGTCTCCTGGCCTTCCATATTCCTTAAGATCGCTTGGATTCGACCTTTCATTACCCCATTGAAGAGCTATATAAGAAACCCTTTGGATACATTGAAGGGATGAGGAATTGAGAGCAAGATAACTATAGTCCATTATTGCTGGAGCTTATACTTGAGTCTGCATCCCTTTTTTCCTTGGATCACTTTTGTGTTCTTCCCAACCTTTCCTTTCTCTTGTGAGCTTGCTATCGAGAGATGGATGATTGAAGTGGTGGAGGCCCAAGTGGGGGACTCAGTTTCTCCAATTCGAAGACATGCTGACAGAGGTTGTCTCTATTGTAATCTATGTTTTATATTAATATAAATATCTTTTCCTGTCCAATAATGTGTATTTGAATGAATTTTTTATCCATGGATGATTTCAAATGATTTTATGTTATTGATTATATATGCTAGAGTAGGTCTAACACAATTATATATAGCATGCTTGTCTTGTTTATTGAATGTTGAGGAAGCAATTTATCAATTCAAGCTGGAGTTAGAAAGCTCAACGGGGATCCACATCAACCGTTCAAAATAAGGCACGAATCAAGATCCTTTAGTGTTATATATTTGGTTTCTCTTGCATATAGGAAAGGATTGATTTCTAGAGTCAATATGTCTATTATGGTACCCCAAGCCATATAAATTTATCTCCGTAACATTATCAGTCCTAATTATGCTACTATCCAAAGCATGTTCTTGACTAGATCTGTATTTGATTTATTGAGTTTGCTTGAAGCATGAAAAATGCTAAAATACTTGAAAGGTATTTGGGGAATTTAATATGACAGATAAAGCATTCTGACAATCATTAAACTCAACCTTAACACTCCCCTTGAATGCTATCCTGTCTAGTATTCACAACTAAGGAACTATATTATTTCTATAACAATAGGTAGATTACCAACAATAGATGTTATAAATGAAAACACCTGAACCTCAGCATAATGTTTGATAGAGGTCCCAACAAAGTAAAATACACTTATAAGTCCATAGACAAACCAAAAAGTATGCCAACCTAGAATAGGGTATCATGGACAGTGGAAGAAATAAGAAATAAACATTACAGAAAAATCAGAAAACAATGGGAAAACAACAAACTTAAAAGCACTTTATCCATTTGACGACTAAGCCAAGGAAAAAAATCCGGTCATTCATTAAAAAACACCACCAATTCCCATGAAGTGAAAGAAGAGAAGTAATGTGCATACCTTGGAAGATTCAACTCATTTGTTATCTATGAATTTGAGATGGGGCATAGTTTGGCATGATTAAACATCATCTCTTATTTTGTCTGCAAGAAGTATATTATATACTCATGAATTTTAAGGACCTTCATGACCACACCCATCATTCTCATAAGCATAAACTTCCTACCCTCACTAGAACTGGGATAACAAACATAAGTGCTAGAACAAAGTGATTACTAGCGGGTGGTAGCCATTCTTTCGGATAGGAATCAAGTACTCCATCAAGATACCTATAGAAAGCGAGCACTAAAGTAATCAAAATTTTCAATTGTTGTTTTACATAAAAGAAATAAAACATACAAACAAAATAAAATTATAAGAATGTATGCTCTGAAGTAAAAATATTTTAGGAAGGGATCTGAAAAATATTACCATCCCAACCATGTCACAAAATCCAATGCAACAACAATAATAACAAGAACACTAGCAATCTGCAAGTAGAACACAACAACATGTTTAATGAAAAGACTACTTAATATTATTATGAATCTCAAAAATTGATTTCTTATTTACGAAGGACTTCTTATTATTCTCTACAAATGTTTGTGAAACATGAGGCCAATTTAGAAACACTATGTCTTGTGTTCAATATAATTGATGAGATATAACAAAGATATGTTTAACAAGAGCTTACATAATCAACAAACTTTTGATTTGGGGATTTATCCATTTGAGTTGTCTCAACCAAATGAACAATCTAAGATAAAGCAACATCTGAAACTACTTGTTTTCACTTGAATGTGAACATGCCCTTTTAAGTTCATAGTGTCTCCTATGATTTCCCCCCCCAACCTCCTTTGACATTGGTGCTGACCCACTAGTAGTCATTGTTGGTAGGGGTTTTGGGTAAGTGAGTTGTGTAGCATCACGGTAGCTGTGCTAGCTCACGTGACACCGTGCAAGGCCAGATCAATGCGATGGGTGCAAGAATAACCACTTTTGAATATTTAATGTATTAATTGAGCACTTTTTGTGCACATATGTCATTAGCGGTTAGAATTTAGTTAGAAGTGGACCTTTGATGTAAAGATGCAAGCCTATATATAGAGCTAGCTTTACAATTGTAAGATCATCATGATTAGTGTGATACAAGTCCAAGTCAATATCTGAGAGTGATCAATCTGTTGTGATATATTTTATTGTCTTGATGAGTCTTCTATTTTGAACAATCTGCAATCTGTCTATGTCAGATACTGAATTTTGGGATGTAATCAGTCTCCTGCTATGGAGAAGAATTATCTTTTTTGGATCTATTGCGTAGAATTAATATGACATGACGGTTGTTGCCTAAATGTTGTCTTCTATTTTCCTATTTTGTCTGTTGCAATATCAATGAGAAGTGTATTGGATTTGATTATGATTTACTGATGTTGCTGCAATGAACTGATGATGCAATCTATCCCAATTCTGTCGCAATTTTGATGAATGATGATGAATATTATTAAAGTTGTTTTAAGAATGATACTACTGTGATAAATGAGTGATGTGATTTGTTAGATCCGTAGTTGTGAAGATGAATTGTGATAACTGTCTTAGTTCGGTCGAGTGACTTGGAGTAATTTGATAGTTATGTGGTTGAAGCCATGGATGCCATATCTTCTCTTCTTATTGCTGAAAACTTGGTCGTAACAGCTCTCCCTTGAACATATCAGGTGAGACTTCATCTGATTTGCGGATGCTGCTGGGAAGGGTAGAACCTGTCTAGGCTGGTGCTTAGGGAGATCATGCTGGTTGGGCGTCGACAAAGTGAGAACCCCTGTCGGGGAGGATTTCTTGGTGGGTTTCACCAGCAAATTGTCTTGTTGAATGGACCAAGTTGTGATTTAAAGGAGATTCTGTTTTGGCATCGGACTCGACTAAAGATCGTCGAGTGGTTTGGTCTAAAACTACGAGAGTTTGCTGAAACAGAAAAACAGAATTCGAAGCTGTCGACGAAAAATTGGTTGGACAGATATATTCACAATGGTCGTCATGAATGGTTCTTCTTTGAGTTTCCTATCATCTTGTATGAGTGGTTGGAGAAGTTCACTTCTAAGAAGACAAACTTCCAAGGAGGAGAGCCGACATCTTGGACTCCAGAGTTGACCGAAGAATTACAAGAAACAAGCAATAAGGCATCGTGGTTTGTTGAGGTGTGGTTGGACAGTATTCTGGAGGAATACATTACCGAGTTTGTAGTTGATACCAATAAGTCATTTAGCGAAGTAGAAAGGGAGTTATTCAATCGACCACGAGGTAGATTTTTTCTATATCTACAGCTATCTATTAAATAGCTTGTCTACAAAAAAGGCATTCTGAAGGTGGACCAAGAGTAGTGGAACTCTTGTGTGTGGAGGCTATAGACATTGTGACGAAAGGGAGGAGATGCATGGAAAGGTAAGGGTATATGGGCATGAATTTTGGTAAGATTTTGAAGGTCACCGAGGAAAAAAGGGGTTGTATAAGAGGAGGAGAAAGGTTTCGAGAGAAAAGGAAGAGGATAGGAGAATGTCCTACTGCGATCGAGTGCAATACCGCAAAGAACAACCACACAAGACAAGGCGAACTTTCAGTGATGATGAGGATGACCACGCCCAGGATATACAAAGAATAACAGCAAGCTCGAACCCCAATAGTATGTGTCTACACCTCCATGCACTACTCCACCACCAGGAAGAAATGCACATTGTTCGTGGATTTTCCCGATGTGTTAGTGGTAGTCTAGTAGTAGAGTACCAGCTGAAGGAAGAAGGCCTAGAATGGAGGGCAATGAAATGAAGGTACCAATATTTCATGGAAATGGCACTGATGACCCAGAGCAATACTGGTTCTTATGTGAGGTGATATAGACCACTCGATAAACTAGAATGATGATGTCAACAAAAGCCATTTGGCATCCACCCTTAGGGATCGTGCGTTGGATTGGTACATAAGATTCATGCTGGTTTCTCAAGGAGGTACAATAAAAAAATTAGATGAGATCCATAAGGGGTTATTGAAAGAATTCAAGAAGCCAAAGTCCAAGGATCAGTACATTACCAAGTTGAAATAAATCAAGCAGTTCCCCAATGAAACAATTTAGGACTTTGATCAACGGTTTAAGACGTTCATGGCTCAAGCCAGCTTCTAGATGAGCGATGTTCAGCACAAGGAGTGGTTCATTGTCACGCTTGTCCCACATACCAATCAACCACTAATGCAACAAAATATTGTAATGTAGAGAGAGGTTCTAGAAATCACAATGAAATTAGAAGCATCGTCGATAGGAGAAACCACGATTGGGATGAACCAGATTCAAGAAAAGTTGGCCAATATGATGCTCCAACTGTAAGATATCAAGAAGGCTAAGAAATATCATGATGACCTTTGGTATACCCGGTGTCATGCGAATGGACACACCAAGGACATATGTTCGACATTCCAAAATTATTTTCTTTCAAAAGCCCTGAACCCATTGAGTTGCGTTGGTGTACCATGGTGTCCCATATATCAAGTCTATGGGCATTGACATGAGAACTGTGACTACATGCAAAAGATGGTTACCAATGAAGAGAGTCTATATTGTACCTTTTGTTCATCAGTAGGAAATGATGATAAAAATTGTCTAGCTTATGACTTGCTCCAGGAAAGGACATATGATTCATACTTTGTGAAAGATGAAGACCCCCATGCAATGCAAGTGTAGCCACAGATGGCACAACCAGCAGCACAGGTGTAGTATACACAACCTCCCCAGATGCAGTTTATCCCATCACAACTGTAGTAGCAGTTTACGTCATAGCCATAGTTTGTACCATAGCCGCAGTTCATAGCACAATAACAGTTTACACCACGAATACAGTATAATCAGGTATCACTCATTCATCCTCAACCACAATATGTTCAAGCTGTGCACTATTTCCAGTAGTAACCAAACCCCCCGTAAAAACAATTGGCCCAACCTTAGTTTTAACAAGGAGGAGTTCGAGGAGGATTCCGTTGAGGATTCAAGGGATGCGGAGGAGGACGAGGTCGAGGATCAATCTAGTGTTATACGTTTGGAGTATTTAAAAATACCAAAGGGAGTGTCCTCATGCACAGTGTACATGCTATGCCTCTAGTGAGGATAATGTTGAAAATTGCCCTCAGCTGCTTGGAAGGTGGTAGGCTAGAAACATTCATTAGTTGCAGAATGCGGAGACTCAGAACCAGCCAATGTTCCAAATGCAGAACTAGCTGACGATGTAGAATTAGATCCCTCCATAGACTCAGAATTAGCTAAAGAACTCACTACTGAATTAGAAACCACCATTGAATCAATCCCAGAACCTGAATCAAGGATCAACGGTTGCAAACATTCAAGATGAATTGTGAATGAAGGATGTCGACATTGGGGTTGTCACTCACACCGGTATGACAACTAGAGAAGATGGACCGCATCAGCAGGTTCAGTTCAGTGGAAAGAAAAAGGTATCATTTGATATTACGATGGAGAAAGACACCTTCTTCAAGGCCAAGCATGAAATCGGGTGAAATATGGGTAAGTTACCGACTATCGAAATCTCATCTGCTTTTGATCCATCTATAGAGGAAGGACCATCGCGGTAGCATGGTACCTTACAATAGTTCTTTGAGAGTTTTATGTTGCAAAAAAGGGATCCTGAAGCCCTTTTCAAGAATTAGAAGTTGGTGTACCACCAGAATAAGACATTGAAGGATTCCGCAGTGAACTCCTTACAAAAGAGGAAGACAAGAAAGGAGATGAGGATGAACATCCAGATCAGATACTATGAAGTTGAATCAGTTATTTAGGATCTTGGATCAGATGTAAACATTCTAACCAAGAAAACTTGGAAGTTGATGGGGAATCCAACATTGGGATGGTCATCAGTGCAGCTGCAACTAGAAAATCAGGAAAAGGTTCATCCCATTGGTTGCGTCTCAAACCTGGTTGTCGATATTGAAGGTATGAAAATGTATGCTATTTTGGATGTGATAGAATTGGTTGAAGATGGAGGTTCCTATCCTGCATTGCTAGGAATTGGGTGGGCTAATGATATCATGGTGGTTATGAAGTTTTAAAACTAGGATGTCAGGGTCATTGCTCCCATGGACCCTCAGGAAGGACACCTGTATATTGAACCTATGAGGGATGAAGCTGATAGATGTTGGGATCATGCCTATAATATCTCTGAAGACTATATCCACCCTACCATCGATGGTGAACTTGGATGGTGCAGCGATAGTTCTACATCCTCTAATTCTGATGATGCTTCGGAAAATTGGAAAAATAGGCTACATGAGGTATCATTCAGGAAATATGGGTTGATCACATAGTTTCTCCGTCACGTAGAAATTGAGACTTTCTAGTTTTCAATTTATGAAGGGATGCGAGATTTATCATAATTCTTTCGAGAATTTGAAGAGAAAGTGTTTGAACCACAAAGGGTATTTTCCCTAGATGTATCATTAAAGGCTACCCCAACCCGATGGTGGGAGATGCACAAGAAGACGATCCATGACTGCGGATAGTGTCATAGATTAATGATGGTGCACTTCGGCGCTTCGAAGGTCTATCATGTTTGGAGATACGATGGATGGATTGACCCTTCCAGGAACTTAAGGGAATGTCAGGCCTTATGGGAATCACGACCTAAAGATGAGTGGGTCCATGCTTTTGTTCATACTCTAGATGAGATGCCAAGATCCTGGTATGTAGCGGCAGAAATGCATAGAACTATAACCACTTGGGAGGAGTTGTTTGTTTTGTTTGTGCAGATGTTTAGTTTCCAGTATGCCAACCCAAAGGTACATAATGCATTGCAAATCATCCGTGATGTAGTGTTGAAGGTCTTCCCTGTTGCACTACTTCATGTAATCCATGATGACATGTTACAATCTATTTGGGGAACTTGAAGATGATGATGAGTTTCAGAATGTTAATATTATAGAGTCAGAAGGAAGCCACGATATTGCAATGGCACACATAGCAATGGATTCGATGATTCATCCATTGAAGATCAGGAAAGTAAACATTGGGTTGAAAGAGAACCAAAAATTTTCCAATATTGAGTACTATTGGGACGAGGAAACAATGGCCAAAATCACGGACCTTCTGCATGAATTCCAGGATATTTTTTCGACGCGGTTCTTAGAAATGAAGGGGATATTAGGGGGCCCGGGGGAGATGAAAATCCCATTGGACCCAGTTGAAAAACCTATGCAATAGAGGCCATATCGACTGGACCCATGATACAAGGACCGTGTGAAGGATGAGATTGACCGGATTCTAGATGCTGGGATCATCGAGGCTGTCGAAAAATCAGAGTGGATAATCCCTATGGTGGTTCAGGATAAAAAGACCGATGAAGTCCAAATTTGCATCAACCTAAGAAAGTTGAGTGATGCCTGCATGGATGATCCGTTCCTGACTCTGTTTATAGATGAGGTCCTTGAAGGAGTAGATTTTCAAGAGATGTATTCCTTTACCATTGGATTTTCGGGGTACCAGCAGATCCGGATTGCAAAGGAGGATCGCCATAAAACCACATTTGTCACTGAATGGGTTGTTTCAATATACAGTCATGCCCTTTGGGATGAAGAATGCGTCAACAATATTTTCTCCCGTAGTTTTCGCTATGTTTAAAGACTTTATTCAAAAGTTCCTGCAAGTATATATGGATGACTGAACAGTCTATGGGATAATTAGGGACCATCTCGACAACTTGTGATTGATGCTAGAAATGTGTTGATAGCATCATATTGCATTAAATTATAAGAAGTGCATTTTATGTGCGTTTTTTGGAATGCTACTCGAACACATAGTATGTAAGGAAGCTCTGTTGGGTCATCTAGTGAAGATCATGCTAATTCTTATTTTTCCACCACCAATGAATGTGAAGATGCTTCGGGAGACGCAAGGGCACATGGGGTATTATCCCAAGTTCATCAAAGGATACAATACGATGAATGCCCCTATGGATAAGAAATTAAAGAAGGATGTTGCCTTTGAGTAGATTCAGGAATGTCAAGGAAGTTTTGACACACTGAAGGCAAAGATGGCCTCTACACCCATACTAGCATTCCCTGATTGGAACAAGGAGTTCCATGTGCATGTTGACACCTCTTTTGTTGTGCTGGGGGTTGTGCTTACGCAACTAAGTGAGGGCGACTTGGATCACCTGATCACATATGCCAGTAGGAATTTGTCATTTGCTAAACAAAATTACACAAGGACTGAAAGAGAATGCTTGGTGATGGTTTATTCCTTGCAAAAGTTCAAGCACTATTTGTTTTTTAGTCACTTCAAGATGTTCACCAATCATTTTGTCTTGCAATATTTGGTCAATAAGCTTGTGTTGGTGGGGAAGATCTATTGGTGGTTCCTACTTTTTTAGGAATTTTGCAGGAATTTTACTTTGAAATAGTTGTGAAGATAGGACGGTTGAATGTTGGTGTTAATCACCTATCTCACATTGAGACCAGAGAAGAACCTACCGATATTGATGATGGATTGCTAGATGCGGAACTGTTCCATGTCGATATCATAGATGATCATTATGCCCCGATCATTTAGTTCTTGGACACTAGTTTTGTAGCTGAGAACCTATCAACCAGTTAGAAGAATCCGTTGGTAGTAAAGGCTTCATATTTCCATCTGATTCCTGGACAGTTATACAAGCTTGGAACAAATGAAATCTTGCGATGGTGTATCCTGCTGCATGAGCGGGGACCTATTCTAGAAGAATCATAAGCAGGAATCGCGAGAGGTCACTATGGAGGAATGGATACTGCATATAAGGTGTTGTGCACCGGGATATGGTGGCCTACATTGCATAATGATGCCGCATATTATGCACGGATTTGTGACATCTATGAGCGCTTCGGTAAACCATCGCGGCAGGATGAGATGTCACTTATGCTGCAGGTAACTCTACAACCTTTTGATAAATGGGTTGTGGATTTTGTGGGTCCAATTAATCCACCAGGGAAAATTACTTGTGCACGATACATCATTACCGCAACTAATTATATGACCAGGTGGGAAGAGGCCACACCACTTGTAGATTGTACCGCTGCGACAACAGTGAAGTTAATATTTGACAATATTGTAACATGATTTGGGTGTCCCAGGATATTGATGAGTGACCAGGGCAGTCATTTATCAACCACATTGTGAGAGCACTAATTGAGGAGTTGCAGGTGCAAGATAAGAAAAGCACACCATACTAATCGCAGGTCAATGGGATTGTTGAAGCTTTCAACAAAATTTTTGAAACAACGTTGATAAAGGTATTTAGTGCTAATCCCGATGACTGGGACTTGGAAATTCCAGCAGTGTTATGGGCCTATTGCACCACTTGTAAATGACTGATAGGGAATACACCATTTAAGCTGGTATATGGGAAAGAGGTAGTCATGCCCATGGACTATATTGTTCCTAGTTTACGCATCACTGCGGAGACCGACATGGATGATGCCGAAGCATTAGAAGAGTGCATTATGCAATTGATTCATCTTGAAGAGGACCACTTTATTGCATGCTTCCACCTACGCATTGCAAAGGATCAACATAAGGCATGGCATGATCGTCACATTAAGCATAAATAGTTTACGGAAGGATATTTGGTGCTGTTATATGACAAAAAGTTCATGAAGCATCCAGGTAAGTTATAGATTCACTGGTTAGGCTTGTATCTTGTTCATTCCATTACTTTAGGAGGTGCAGTTTAATTACAGCAATTAGATGGTGCAGTACTACTGACACTCATTAATGGGAGTCACTTAAAGCCCTATAGGACGATTTTAGAGCTGCGTGTAGCTTGAGGAACTGTAAAACAAAAAAAACAAAAAAAAAGCAGAATATTTTGTTAGATAGCAGCAAGGAGATCCTAGGGGAAGAGGGCATGCAAGGATAGAAGTTAGTAGTGATGGAAGGGAGACCACCTGCGACAGTCGCAAGGCTATGGGTTGGTCAAATAAGCAATAAATGTAGGTATTTAAAATAGATAGCTGGTGGTACTTGTTGAAGCGACGTGCATTAATGGCCAATCCAACCATTAGTAGGGTGATATTTTTAGTGGATTTGGTGTCATTACTGTTAGATTTGTTTGTGATGGGCATGGTGGATTTGGAAATGATTATTTTGAATTGGGAAGTGGCTATAAAAAGCGTAGGGGACACAAGAGGAAGGCATTGTTCAGAGTAGTTTAGTTGAGTGAGCAAATTATTGTGCCAAGTACAGTTGAAGAGTCTTGAGTGTGAGTTATGGAGTAGAGGTGCAGAGTTGTCGGGTGCATAGTAAGGTTTTGGGAGTACGGAATGTTGAGAGACCCCAACACAATTGATATTTCTAGCGAGCAGAAATTCCCCATTCGGCCCATGAAAATTGAGGAAGAATTCATGAGCATGCCAGTAGGATCTTCATCAATTAACAAAGGAATACAGAAGGATCAGAATCCCAGTTCCATGCCACTACAAAAGAGGCACACTCGCACTTCGGCTAGAGTGCAAGGAGAGGGGACTGCACAGACTGGGCTGTCAAGCTTGGGTGCTATAGAGTCTGCGGCACCCAGGGATGTCTCTATCAATTATATCTTGGGATATGTCACTCCAATGCATCTAGGAGTGAAGCCAAGGAAGCCCATGAAGATTCAGAAGTATCCACCCAAATTGTTACTGCTGCTGGAAGGGATGACTTGCTTGGTAGATATCATCCATGCCTTGATCAACCTGAATTTTGAAGACCATGATTTGTTGTTGCTCAAAGATGTCTGGGACGTGCCCTATGAATAATTTCTTATTGGACCTAGTGCACCGATTCAACGGATTTCTCAAGCATGGGCGAGCGGGTTGAATAAATCTCGATTGTTGGGCATCATTAATATGCCTCACTTTGGGTGACTAATTGAAGCTCATGCATGCGTCAAACAACTCCTTTCCTTCTTTCATGGTGGGAAAATCTGGTTGAATGAGCATATTCCTATCACATTCTACTTAATTACAAACATTACAGGCTTGTCGAAGGTCGAGGAAGATCTGACACAGTATATCCATGGGTGGGATACTGACAAGAAGATTTTCAAGTAGCTGAAGGAGAGATTTAGCTTGCAGCATGATGGTTGCGCCTATCGTATCAACAGCATTAATGCACAAGTGCTGCGTATCGACGAACACATTTTGGCGAGCAAGATTTTCCCGGGGAATTGACTACTCCAATGCAAATTGGGCATGGTCGCATGTGCACAAAAATGCGGAGATGGCATGCAAATGAATTGGTCCTTGTTTCTGCTCAACTAGTTTCTCGACAATGCTCTCACAACTCAAGTAAGCTGACCATTTTCCTATAGTTGGCTGTTAATTCCCATTGCACTTGTCGCATGGATTGAACTAGAAGATCATTAGCTGATGGCAGTCGATGCGGTGAAGGTGTGCCGAGGAAAATGCTATCAAAATTTTTGGTGGGCTGAGGAGCCAAGCTGACAGATAGACTGTGCGATCCATTTTTTGGGTATATTGGGAAGCATTACAAGTCATAGGTTTCAAAGTTCCCCACTTATCCAATTACACAGTAGCCAAGTATCAGCAACTCATTCAGTTTGTTATCGGGCCTCATTCCATTTATATCCAGGAAAGGCGGGAGCCCAAAAATCAGTGTCTACCTCTGTCCTACAAAGTGACTGATGAAGAATTGGATGCTCTCATTCGGGAGTGGACAGTTGAATGGTGCAACCTCATGATCCAGGAGGAACTCTCTAAGGAGCCACCAGTTGATGCCCCAAACGAGCCTATCCAGAAAGAGCTAAGTGTTCATGACTCCGACAATGAATCATCGACGGACCCTAATGCTGAAGCACAACTCATGCGAGAGAAAACTCGAACCAAATGGCACCTAGAATACAATGTGGGAAGCAATACCTGACCAGGGATGGAGGCCCAACTACAACGGCTCATCAAAGTAGTCAATGACTGAGTCTAAGGCTGCGACACAAGCGATACGAGAGTCGAACCAAGAAGGGTTTGATACGGTAAGAGATAAGTTGAATTCTAGTTATGATGTTGTTTCTAGGAATACACCCAAGAAATATGTGATGCAGGGATTCTCATCGATCAGCACCAAGCCGTGAGCTAGGAAAGTTCAAGTTCCCCCGACTACGATCAACACGAGGAGTGAAGAAGTGAACCTGTTAGTGCGGTCACTCCATAGAATTTCCTTAGATCTTAACAAGTTAGCCACTCAAGCTCTTATGGAGCTACAGAATGTTTCTTCCCAGGACTTGACAGATAGGTAGAAGGAGCTTAATGAGGGGTATGTGCAGTCGCAGAGCATAGCCAAGAAGCTGCAGAAAGAAGCTGAGGAGTTGCATCAGGTCAGGGTGCAGTTGGAGGATGATAATATATGAGAGATTGAGGCATTAAAGGAAGCATAGGTCGAGTTGCAATGCAAGGCTATCGAGGAAATCATCAAGCTTAAGAAGGCATAGCTGTGCGCAAGTTGTGGCATAGCCGAGCAAGTTGTTGATGAGGCCTGTCAACATATCTTTGAGAGAACGGTTGAGCTTACTGTAGTCCCTAAGGCCAAGTGACTAGGGGAAATTATTGTCCAGCTCCAGGACACCGATATTCTACTCAATTCCTTATGCCGGTGGAGTAGGTTACCAAACAGAAGGTTACGATTGAGGAGATAGCAGCCCAGTTTGAAACAATAGAGAAAGAAGAAAATACAATCATGGAGGCAACGATGTAGTTCTGGCACAGTGTTGTCCAAGATGAACAACTCGACCAGTTGACCAAGCATGCAAAAGAAGCTGAAGGACAGTTAATGACACTGAAGAATTCACTACGAGCACTGTCGCTCATGGTGCAGATCACATGGTTTGAGGAGTTGAAGGACCTACAACAAAGAGCTTCCTGGGCCCAAGAACACCAAAAAAACCATCATTCCTAGTTGGATGAGTTTCAAGAAGTTGGTGGGAAGCTCAAAGTAGTCACAATGTTGCAGGAGGTGTAAGCAATTCAACAGATGGTTGATGGAAAGGCTAAGGAAGTGCACCCCATGCAACAATATTTTCTCAACTGTCAAAGTGCTGACAAAAGAGTCCATATCTAGGTTCAAGATATCTCACAGCAGTTTGAATATTTCAAGGCCAATACCTTGGGATATACCTTGTCACCCTAACGTTGCTCGAGGATGAGCCACAAGACTTTGTTGGGGGCCTATTGGTAGGGTTTTTGGGTAAGTGAGTTGCATAGCATCGCAGAGTTGCACAAGCTCACACGACACGACACAAAGCCATATCAGTGTGATGGGCAGAAGAATAACTGCTTTTGAATACTTTTTGTATTAATTGACCACATTTTGTGGACATAGGTAATTAGTGGTTAGAAATTAGTCAGAATTGGACCTTTGATGTAAAGGCACAAGCCTATATATAGAGCTAGCTTTGCAATTGTAAGATCATCATGATCAGTACAATATAATTCCAAGTCAATATCTAAGAGTGATCAATCTATTGCGATTTATTTTATGGTCTTAATGAGTCTCCTGTTTTGAATAATCTGCAATCTGTCTGTGTCAGATACTGAATTTTGGGATGTAATCAGTCTCCTACTGTGGATAAGAATGATCTGTTGCAGAGAATTAATATGACATGACAATTCTTGCCTAAATTCGCTCTTCTGTTTTCCTCTCTTCTCTATTGCAATATCAATGAGAAGTGTATTGAATATGTTTATGATTTATTGATGTTGCTGCAATGAATTGATGATGCAATCTATCCCAATTCTGTCACAATTTTGATGAATGATGATGAAGCTTATTAAATTTGTTTTATGAATGATACTGTTACGATAAATGAGTGATGTGATCTATTAGATCCTTAGTTGTGAATATGAATTTTGATAATAGTCTTAGTTCTGTCAAGTTACTTTGAGTAATATGATAGTTATTTGGTCAAAGTCGCGGATGCCATATCTTCCCTTCTTACTGCCGAAAACTTGGTTCTGATAGCTCTCCCTTGAACATATTGGGTGAGACTTCATCTTCTCTACGGATGTTGTTGGGAAGGGTAAAACCTGTCTAGGCCAGCTCTCAGGGAGATCACGCTGGTTAGGCATCAACAGAGTGAGAACCCCTAGTGCTGAGGATTTGTTGGTGGGTTTGGCCAAAAATCATACTCTGATTGGAATGGCTAGAACCCCATACTACTATTCCATCAGCTTGGACCTTTGATCCTGGGTATACTTTGAGCATATCACTCCTTTGAATCAACTATGCATCAATTTATTTTTATCCCACATTTTTTCTATCTGCCATAGATAAAAAAACATGTATCACATCTATGAATTCAAATATAGTTATTTATGACTAACAATATAAATAGGATAGTCTAATATTTTTCCTTTAAGAAAGTTTCCATCCTTTGTCATAAAAGTGAGCTATGTTATGTCACAACTAGAAAATATCTCACTAAAATATTCAATAACAAAGAAAAGAAAATGTATACCATAAAATTTTTTCCCAAAAGATAACATAAGAAATAGATAAAACAATAAGAAAATTGAGGTGATCAATAAAAATATATTAACATTCAGAGACTCAAAATTCAACAACTTTTCATATTAGGGTATCCAACTAATCAGTGTTTCATGCACTTAACATATCAACATTATTAGAACGAGAGAGAGAGAGAGAGAGAGAGAGAGAGAGAGAGAGAGAGAGAGAGAGAGACCCAACCTGAATATGTGATTATCAACAAAGTAGTTGTTGGNATTCTTAGTGACATTAGATGTTTTTTCCTTTATCCACAACCTCCAACCTTCGGTATTGTTGGTGTGAGAATGATTTGTCTTATATGAGTCTTATATGATCTTATCTTAATCTTATGGGGGTTGTTTCCTACACATTCTTGGTTTGGTTAATCATTGGGCGCACCTAGTTCTCTTAAGATTTAAAGGTTTGGATCTATCTTGATTGGAAAAAATTATTTTCCATTCACATACAATGGAACATCGATTCATTCCTCGCCATTGATTCATTGGTTTTGTAGCTAGTGCTAGAGATAGGCATTCTTACAAACACATTGTAGTCATGTATGACGTGTAAATGGAGTTAAATTATGGTCATGTGTTCCAGAAGGATGGTGAACATGTGCTCCAGATTGATACTGACCCATTTGCAAAGAAGAATAGGAATTTAAGGAACCTTGAGTTCCAATTGTTTTCCTAAGAGAGACACTATGAATTATAGGAACCAAATTATTTCGTTATTGATTTTTTTCAAGTAAAACAACATCTGATACACAACAAAATATTCCACTTCACCTTGATTTTGTATCATTTCTTCCTCTATGGTCTAGCCAATATGTACCTGATCCGGCGGATCAATTCCTCTTTAACGATCCAAAATTGGTACATGGTTCAAAGAAATGGCGAAATGAAGAAAATCGGACACAAAGAAGCCGCGGAGATCGAAAGTCAAAAGAGCATCTTCTTCCGCAACAGCAGGCGGCAAAATGATTAGTCTGTCCGCAAAACAAATCGGACGTCGGAAGATTTTCCCTTCCACAACGACGGAAGCTTCCAAGATTTTCACCTTCTGCAAACATCGGGGATCGAAATACATTCACTTCCGCAACGATGGACGCAATATTGATCAGACGACGGAGCAAATCGGCAGCCGCAATGGCGGAAGCTTTAATGAATCAGAAGGAGGAACGCTTCCGGTAGCCGCAACGGTGGAAGCTTTAACAGATCGGAACTTGAAATATTTCCGGCAGCCACAACATCGGAGGTCGGAAGAATTTCCACTTCCGCAACTTCGGAGTGATTTTCCTTCCGTAATTGCGGGAACTTAAAGACGTTCGGAAGCCGGAGTGATTTCTCTTCCACAACGGCGTAGATAGAAGGATCAGAAGCGTAAAGGCTTCCAGGAGCTGCAACGACGAAATCAAAAAGGCTTCCGGCAGCCGCAACGAGGAAGCTCAGCAGACTTTCAGACGGATCGGAAGGCAGAGCAATTCGAGAGCTGCAACGGCGGAAGCTCAAATGACTAAACCTTTCGATTCAAGTACTCAGCAATGCATTCGCACGGGACATTTTGGAAATGGATTTGCAAAATCTTGTTGCCACGTGATTGTAATGCCAGGAGATGAACAACCTCTTGGGATTTGAGAAAAGAAGGTGAACAGTCTTGTGGCCGCATTGCATGGGATGTGAACAGTCGCGTTTTCTTGGACGTTTTGGCTCATTTGTAATGGCAAAGATGAGTATTAAAGGAGGAATCCATTCAGTGGAGGGGCAGTTCGGACGCAGTGGGAACGATTAGAGGATTTTTTGGAGAACGACAATGCAACATTTTCTCTGTGATGAGAAGCTTGGAGAGAGCATTTTGCTGTGGAAACTGTCCCTGTGATGTTCCTTTTTGGACGTCAACTATCCTCAATTATAAATTGGCTTCTTGGGTCTGTTGAAGTCTACTTTTGTAGCTTTCAGAGAGGATTCTTAAAGACTTTCTGTCTAGCTCTGTTTTACAGTTGCTGAAATTGTTTCCAGAACCATTTTGTACCATTTTAAGAGATTAATTGGATCGGTTCCTATTGGAGAGGGACCCAGAGACGTAGCCCAGTGGAGGGGTTGAACTTCGTTATCAATTTCTGTCTGTGACTTTGGGTTCTGTGTTTTCTGCTTGGCATTTGTTATCAGTCTTATTTTCATTCCTGTTCTAAGCATTTAATTTCTGCTAACACTGTCCGTAAATTAACCTGTTGCACGCATTCTTTTACAACAAACTTTTAAAGCACTAAGTTGAGGTCCTACAGATCATATTTGGTATCAGAGCTGGTTGACTGTTGTGCAAGTTTGTGAATGATTACCAGGTCTAGGTTAAAGCTTGGTGAAGGAGAATTAGTTGAAGGAGATCTTGAGATTAGCTCCAGGAGAACATTCTCAAGAACCATGTCTTCTCCACGAGGGGAAGAATAAGGACATACTGAACGGGAAAAACTTGTTATGTCTGAAACTGAGTTTCTAGAGGCTTTTACGAGCATGAAATCCATGATGGAACTTCTACTCGAAGAGCGAGCAGAAAGGAAGAAGAAAGAAGAAGGATCTCCATCCAGAGATGCAGAAGTGAAGCCAGAAGAAAAGGGTAAAGGAGTAGGAGGTGATGGTGATCCTACTGATACTAAACAAACTTTTTCTTCTTCTCATACTTCTCATAATCCAAGTCCTAATATGCCTTATTTCAAATTGGATGTAAAATTTGAATTACCTATTTATAATGGAGATGTAGATGCTGAAAAATTAGACAATTGGATCAAGCAGCTTGAAGTATATTGCAGGGTGCAGGGCATTAATGATGACCCTTCCAGAATCCAATTGGCCACTCTGAGAATGAGTGGAATGGCTCTTACTTGGTGGGAGAGCAAGATTGAGCAAGATATTCGAAAGAATGTTAAAATTATTTCAGTTTGGAATGAATTCATTGAAGTATTGATGAAGCAATTTTATCCTTTAGGTCACATGCAGCAATTAACCATGAATTGGCAAATGTTTAGACAAGCTAAAGGACAAATCATTCAAGATTATACTCATGAATTCAGAAAGAGGGCTATTGCATTGAATGTTTTGTTAGATACACATGAAACTCTTCTTAAGTACATTGGTGGCATGCATTCTTATTTGAAGCATACTTTGTTGATGTTTAATCCTAGTAATTTGGATGATGTATGTGTTCAAGCTACCCATTTAGAAGCCAAGGGTAAGCATGCTAATAAAACTTTTGTGAAGAAGTCATTTAAATTTGACAGCAAATCGAAAGGTAAAGATAAGGGGAAAAAGAAGATGGCTATTGTTAAGAAACAAGGTGAAAAGCCTACATGTTCGCATTGTCAGAAGGGACATCATGTCTCTAAGTGTTGGAAACTTCATCCAGAGTTAAGGCCAAAGAAGTACAGAGCAAACAAAGACAAAGGAAAAGCAAAAGCTACTGCAGCAGCTATTCAAAACTTGGGATCTGACTCAGGCAATGAAACAAAGGTTACAGCTGTCAGAATCCAAGGTAAGGATAAAAGTATCTCACTTCCCATTATGCACAATCTAGTTCTAGTGCAAGTAGAAGTCTTCCATCTACTTCTAAGCAAAATGATAAAGATAGAAGTGCATTGTTTCATGTTCGTGTCATTGCAAATCACACAAAGATTGATACATTGTTTGATATTGGTTCACAAGTAAATCTGATATCAGAAGAAGTGGTTAAGAGATTGCATTTAGTCACTGTGCCTCATGAAAAGCCCTATCCTCTAGGTTGGGTTACTAATGATACACGATTGCAAGTTACAAGGAAATGTGTATTAAAATTTGCAATTACTGAAAAGTTTAGGGATGAGGTAGAATTGGATGTAGTACCACTTGACATTTGTGGAATTGTACTTGGGAGTCCATATTTGTATGACCGAAAATAAGCCTTTTATAGAGAGCATAATAAGTATCATCTTTTTAAAGAAGGTATGGAATATATTTTATGAGCAGATAAGATAAAAACCAATCTAGAAATAGTCTCTGCAGTACAAATGAAGAGGTTGGTAAATGCTAGTAATAACTTTGTGTTGATGATGGTTAAGATGAAAAATGATGAAGTCTCTAAATATTTTGAAGAATGTGACCCTAAGCATAAATCTGAACTGATTGACATCATTTCTGAGTATGATGATTTGTTTCAAGATCCGAAGGGGCTACCACCGAAGAGAGAGATTCAGCATGAGATACATTTGCAGCAGGATGTGCCACTCCCGAACATAGCCATGTATCGGATGTCTGTAATGCAGAATGAGGAGATCAAGAAGCAGGTTCAGGAGCTGATTGAGAAGGGGGTCATCTGGCCCAACACTTCTCCTTGTGGCTCTCCCATAGTCTTGGTTACAAAGAAGGATGGGTCGTGGAGGATGTGTATCGACTACCGGGCCCTTAACAAAATCACCATTAAAAATAGGTATCCTCTTCCTCGTATTGATGATTTGCTTGATCAGTTGAAACATGCAACTTACTTTAAAAAATTGGATCTGCGTAGTGGGTATCATCAAATCTGAGTTGTTGAGCATGATGCTTGGAAAACAGCTTTTAAAACAAAACAGGGTTTGTATGAATGGCTTGTGATGCCTTTTGGGCTATGTAACGCTCCTACTACTTTCATGCAGGTCATGAATGATGTCTTTCCTTCATTCATTGATGATTTTGTAATTGTGTATCTAGATTATATCCTTGTGTTTAGCAACACCTGGGAAGAGCATGTTGTACATGTGAAAAAAATTTTAGATGTACTGAGAAAGGAAAAGCTTTATGTAAAAGTGTCTAAATGTGAATTTGCTAAAAATTCTTTAGTATATCTAGGCCATATCATTGGTGGAGGCCACCTGCGAGTGGACCCAGCCAAGGTTGCTGTCATTGTAAACTGGCCATGGCCTAACACCGTTACCGAAATCAGAAGTTTTTTGGGTGCGGTTCAATATTGGAGGAAATTCATTTCTGGGTTTTCTTCCATTGCTGCTCCTTTACATGCGTTGACAAGCATTAAAGAAATTTTCCAGTGGGGAGGCAAGCACCAGAGAGCCTTCGACACTTTGAAGGAAAAGATCAGCACAGCACCAGTTCTGACATTGCCAGATTTGTAGCAGCCATTTGAGATTGAAACCGATGCTAATGGGTTTTCCATGGGAGCAGTTTTGATGCAAGGAAGGAAGCCGGTCTGTTACCATTCAGAAACATTCTCTACTGCGGTAAGTAACTATCCGACCTATGACAAAGAATTGTATGCTTTAGTACAGAGTGTGAAGAAGTGGAAACATTATATCATGGGAAAAGAGACAGTCATACATACTGATCATCAGCCACTTCAATATTTACAATCTTAGACTAAAATAAAACAAAGTAGGCATTTAAGATGGATGGGATTCTTATAACAGTTTCATCTCGTAATCAAGTACAAAAAAGGAATTCATAATAAAGTAGCAGACATGTTATCAAGGCCACCTACAAATGCTTCAATCATTCTTCAGAACAGTTCATTAACACATGAAATTTATATTGAACAATATGCAGAAGATAAATATTTTAAGGAAGTATATGCATCACTAATACATGGTAAACAGGAAGAGAACTATTATGTGCATAATCAGCTCTTGTATCATCTTGGTAAACTTTGTATTCCAGAGAAAGAAAGAGTGCATGTGATCCGAGAGGCACATAGTTCATTGATTGCGGGACATTTTGGTGTCAGCAAAACGTTGTCTGTATTGCAGAATCATTGTTATTGGCCTCAAATGCAAGAAACTGTAGATAAATATATAAGGTGTTGTCTTATGTGTGCAACAAGTAAGCCTAGCAATAGGAAATTGGGTTTGTACACTCCTCTTCCTGTTTCTTCTCGTCCTTGGGAAAGCATTTCTATGGACTTTGTAGGGGGACTACCTATGTCTAGAAAAGGGCATGATTACCTATATGTGGTTGTGGATAGGTTTAGTAAAATGTGTATCTTGATGCCATGTACCGAGCAGATCACTGCTGAACAAATAGCTCTTTTATTCTTTCAAAATGTTTGGGTACATTTTGGGCTGCCCATGTCTATTATATCTGATCGAGATTCCCGGTTCTTGGGAAAATTCTGGTCAACTTTATGGGAGCTTATGGACACTAAACTGAAGAAAAGTACAGCTTTTCATCCACAGACCGATGGGAAAACAGAGGTAGTGAACAGAACAATGGTTCAGCTGCTCAGAGGATATTGTAGTAAGAATCCTAAAGTTTGGGATGAGTAGTTGCAATTTATACAGCATGCTTACAATCATGCAGTTCATTCTTCCACAAAAATATCTCCTTTTGAAACTTGTTTTGGTTATCTGCCAAAAACATCGATGGACTTCTCTTTTGGCAAAGATGCAATGGATGGACATCATGATGCAGATAAAGCTTTAAAGTTCATTCAGAGAATCCAAGCAGTGCAGCAGGCAATTCAAGAATAGTTGGAGAAGAGCCAGGCAAAGTACAAAGCCAGGCATGACAAGCATCAAATTGATCATCAATTTCAGGTAGGTGACAGAGTTTGGTTACACATCACCAAAGAAAGGATGAAAGGTAAAGGTAAGAAGCTTAAAGCTATCAGGTATGGTCCTTTTGAGATCTTGGAAAAGATCGGTACTAATGCTTTTCACTTGAATTTACCTCCATACATGCAAATTTATTCAGTTGTCAATGTTGAGAATATTAAATTGTATGAGCCTCCTATGATCATGGATGAGGAAATGAACATACAGATTCCTTCCATAGATGATTTGGCACCTGAATATATGAGAGATTTGCAAGATGATGTTATTCTTGATAGGAATGTAAGAACTTCATGAAGGGGGAATGCTGAATACCTTCGAGTGGGGCTAAAAGGCATACATCCTAGCAAAGCGAGATGGATGGAGATTGGTAAAGTGAGGGAACTTTACCCTCACTTACTTGCAGAATAATTCAGGCTTTTGGTGGTCCAAAATCTCTCCAATGGGGAGGATTGATCCAGCGGATCAATTCCTCTTTAACGATCCAAAATTGGTACATGGTTCAAAGAAACGACGAAATGAAGAAAATCAGACACAAAGAAGTCGTGGAGATCAGAAGTTGAAAGAGCATCTTCTTCCACAACGACGGGCAGCAAAATGATTAGTTTGTCCGCAAAACAGATCGGACGTCGGAAGCTTTTCCCTTCCACAAAGGCGGAAGCTTCCAATATTTTTTCCTTCCGCAAACATCGGGGATCGAAAGACATTTGCTTCCGCAACGACGGACGCAATCTTGATCAAACAATGGAGCGATTCGGCAGCCGCAACGACGGAAGCTTTAACGAATTGGAAGGCAAAACGCTTCTGGTAGCCGCAACGGTGGAAGCTTTAATAGATCAGAATTTGAAATATTTCCAGCAGCCACAACATCGGAGGTCGAAAGCATTTCCGCTTCTGCAATGACAGAGTGATTTTCCTTCCGTAATGGCGGGAACTTAAAGACATTCGGAAGATGGAGTGATTTCTCTTCCACAACGGCGTAGATAGAAGGATCAAAAGCATAAAGGCTTCCAGAAGCCGCAATGGTGGAAGCAAAAAGGCTTCCGGTAGCCGCAACGGGGAAACTTAGCGGACTTTCAGACGGATCGAAAGGCGGAGCAATTCGAGAGCCGCAACGGTGGAAGCTCAAATGAATAAACCTTCCAATTCAAGTACTCAGCAATGCATTCGCACGGGACATTTTTGAAATTGATTTGTAGAATCTTGATGCCACGTGATTGTAACGCCAGGAGATGAACAACCTGTTGGGATTTGAGAAAAGAAGGTGAACAGTCTTTTGGCCGCAGTGCATGGGATGTGAATAGTCACATTTTCTTGGACATTTTGGCTCATTTGTAATGGCAAAGATGAGTATTAAAGGAGGAATCTGTTCAGTGGAGGGGTAGTTCAGACGCAGTGGGAATGATTAGAGGAGTTTTTGGAGAATGGCAGTGCAGCGTTTTCTCTGTGATGAGAAGCTTGGAGAGAGCATTTTGCTGTGGAAACTGTCCATGTGATGTTCCTTTTTGGAAATCGAGTATCCTTAGTTATAAATTGGCTTCTTGTGTCTGTTGAATTCCAGTTTTGTAGCTTTTAGAGAGGAATATTAAAGACTTTATGTCTAGCTCTGTTTTACAGTTACTGAAATTGTCTCCAAAACCATTTTGTACCATTTTAAGAGATTAATTGGATTGGTTCCTATTGGAGAGGGACCCAGAGACGTATGTTAGTGGAGGGGGTGAACTGCGTTATCAATTTTTGTCTGTGACTTTGGTTTCTGTGTTTTTTGCTTGGCATTTTTTATCAGTCTTGTTTTCATTCCTATTCTGAGCATTTAATTTCTGCTAACACTGTCCATAAATTAACTTGTTGCACGCATTCTTTTACAACAAACTTTTAAAGCACTAAGTTGAGGTCCTACGGATCAGTACCACAGTCTACTTCTCTTTGACACTAACTTGAGTAGTACTAGCTTCATAAACATGTTACTTTGGAAATACATAAAAAAAATTTCATGGAGAAGCTGGAGAGGTTCGGGAATTATCAGATCCAATAACTTTACGTAAGGTGGTAGAAGTTAGAACATCATTTCCATGTGATGACTGAAATACCTAGGAGATAGATGAATCCACCATTGGATGCTTCCCTTTGAGCCTAACCTGATTGTTGCTAGTTTCCTCAACCTATTTCTTTGGGAACACAAGAATTTTTTTTCCAGAGGAAGGTAGAGAAGTAAGGACACTAGGAGAACCTATACCTTTACTTGAAGAGTTAGAAGTTTGAAAGGTTTCCATGTGATGAATGATGCACTTGAGAGATAGATGAATCCACCATTGGATGATTCTCTTTAATATTAATTTGATCAATACTAACTTCCTCTATGTGTAAGAAAACAAATTATTTTTCTGAAGAAGATGGCATGTGACAGACACTAACAGAACCCATATTTTTAATTGTAGATGAATAAGTTTGACCACAGTTTCCATGTGACGATAGATGTACTTGGGATATAGATGAATCCACCATTGGATGCTACTCCTTGATACTAACTTGATCATTATTGGCTCCCTCATCCTACTGCTTTGGGATCACAACATTTTTTTTTCTAAAGATGCTGGAGACGAACATACATTATTAGAACCCATACATTCAAATATAATTTGAACACAACTTCTAGTTGGTGACATATGGAGTTGGGAGATACATGAATTCACCACGGGATAATTCTCCTTGATATTAAATTGATCAATACTAGCCACCTGAGCCTACTACTTTGGGAACACAGAAAATGTTTTTCCTAAGGAATTTAGACAAGGATGGACACTATTAGAACCCAATGTGCCCAAAGAAATGATGTTACTCATGTAGTTAAATGGTTCTTAATTAATTGATCTTAGAAAAAGAAACACATGCAAAATGTTACATAAATAATTCCTCTTGGCATGTGGCGAAATAAAAAATCATGAATTTTAAGCATATGTATTTCATGTTTGATTTTAATATGCAGAACTAAAATGACAATTGTTTCTAGCTGCACAGAAACTTCTTTTGGGAGTTGAGACTCAGTTCCCTTTGTTTTCTAAGCTCCAAGAACCATAGGGTTGTCAAAGTGTTGCTTCCTTACCTATGGTGATGATCCACTCACTTGATGACACATCTTGTGGCCTTTTGGAAGAACAAGAGAAGATATATGTTTATTTTGCTGAGGAACTACCTCATGTCTCATATAATGAATCATTTCGTGAGGAATGGAAGAATAAGAATCAGAGGGCTGTTAAGGGGACTGAGAAACAACAGATGTACAAATAGACACCCTTTATTTCCCATGCACTGGGAGAATATTTGATTCCTCACCATCTAAATACAATTTCCATGCTACACTATTAGTCGATGAGGCACTATTACTTTTACCACCTAACAAGATTTAACTATTTATTGTGGCAGAGATAGAATTCATGTCAAAAGTATCGTTCCCGAAGCCAATACACGTTGAACCTATCAAGCACTTATCTTTACTTGAGGCATCATCAGGAGCATGCAATGTTGCTTTACTTCCATTATTTGTAGCATTGACTAACCTATCAGAACTCAAAATATCTAAATCCAATGAAGAGTAATGATACGGTGAGTTCTCATTTGGTGTTGAGGTGGCAAAATTTATAGTACCTACAGACATGCTACCCTAACTTGTATATGAAGCTGGGGAATATAATGTATATATAGTATATACATTTTTTTAAATGGGAAAGGTGAGGATGGAGGATACCTTGTAGGTGAGTAATCCCATCATCAACAATCCTAGCTTGGGAAGAAGATAACCAGCAAAATAGCATCATAAGGTAAGTTGGAAAGATAACCATTCAATGGTTGTTGATATTCCTAGATATGATGGATGGGGTCACTGGGATGGATGGTGTTGCTGGTCTTGTTGGGATCGATGGCTGGATGGACAGGATGGATGGGATCATTGTCTGAATTGTTGGCTAGGATGTATAATGAATAAGGGGGGAGGGGAGTGGCAGTGAGTCCTTCTCACCTAATATTCATATAATTTTAGGAGTATAATTGCTCCATGAAATCAGAAAGACACTGGACTAAATATATTGCACTATAAGGAAGAGTTCCAGCATTTTATGAATGGTAAACACAAAAATAAACTAGGCCCCACCCTCATAAACTCGAGCAAAGAATAGGGTTTTCTAATAGCTCACAAGTACCATACTCTAATGCTACTATCGGAATGACATAAAGGAAAGGCTATATATATACACATTATAAAATTACTCTCTTGGACTTCTTGGCCCACAAATACAATAGATCTATTTTTAAAAATATGCGTGAAAAGACTGGATTCTATAACTAACTAACTCATAAAAGTTAGAAGTTTCTTTTCCAAGTTATTCAATCATAGAAACAACTTGATAAATCAAACTAATTAAGTTAAGTTTTATATATCAGATAAAACAAAGTTACCCTGAATGTCTGGTAATCACCATCATCAACTAAATGTGCATGTGCGCACATGCATAAATACCCAATACATAGTTAAATCAAATAAAAGAAAACATAATTATACCTTGATTTTTGAAGATTTGCAATGTCTTCTTCTGCTTTACCTTTGAAAACATCATTCAACATACTTCAATTTTTTTTTTCTATTGCAATAATTTCATGTTAGGACCCATCAAATAAATATTTGTCTATTTATGATAATAACAAAACCAATCTAAATAAATGCAATACTATTATAATGTAAATTACAACACTATTCAACTATTCAAGTAAATTAATTGTTAATAATAGATCGCTTGATAAAATATGGAGAACCAAAAACACTATGTATATAAGGCCATCGATCATATCAAAATGCCATTTCTTGCCTCCTAACTATGAAAATGTTTCTCAATGCTATCTGCAACGATTTCCAATTGAGGAGTCAAATAGCAATAGTAAAATTTAAACACTACAATTATAGAAATAATTGCTTTTAATGTATTCTTCCTTACCATTCATTGAGCTCCTCTTTGTTTCAAAAATAATTTAATATTCTCTACTAAACAGGACCAACCACGTGAAGGTGGAAGCTCTTATGGATCCTCCCCCTCCTCACATCACTCTCAATTCCCCAATCCCAATGCATATACTTGCAAATAACTATTTATTGCAAATTATTTCACTCAATAGCTGAAAGAAGATTTCATTAAACCATTCAATAAACCATTCAATCATTTAATAGCTGAAAAAAACATTCATTAAACCATTCATTTAGTCAATAGCCGATAAAAAAATTCAGTAAACCATTCATTAAAGAATTCATTTAACCATTCATTCATGACATAGAGGAAAAAACCATGTAATTTTTTTTATTATAAACAAGAATTGCTCAAAATTTCTTTAGTCACTTCCTTTTTACTTTTCTTCTCTTTACATATTTTGGCAGAAGCGCATTTTTTGGAATCTGCTCATCGATCTCCCTACTAGGTTGCTCACAAGGTTGAACTTGCAGAGAGGGGCTATGAATTTATGCAATAATGTCAAAATGTTTCATTAATTTATTTTTATTTTTATAAATACAAGTAATTCATTCAAAAAGACATTACAAAGGTGTTTTTTTACCTGGCATGGGAAGATGATCATGTTCATCATTATCCTATACATGCTCAACCTGTTCAGTGTTATTTGCATCTAGATGCTCTGCATTTGAATTGTGGAGAATTAGAATTAATGTTCATCATCTGCAATTATCTATACAAAACAGTAGAATATTAGTAAATTCATTACCAGGAATCAAAGCCCGATCTTCGTTTGTTTGGTGTACATCTTCAACATTAACATGATCATTACTTTCTTGCTCAAAAAGGAATAAATAATTTATGTTCATTTTTTATAACGAATAAATTGTATGAGAAATAATAAATTATCATTAAACTATATAGTTTTTATATACCTGCGCACTAGATGGATCAGCAGAAGCTCCTGCAGTATGCCTGTTGCCACCTTTCACACACCTGGGTCATGTGCTAGAAATATTCAAGCCACTCGATGTATCCTTCGGGGCAAGTCTCGATTCAAGGCTGTCACCTTGTTCTTGACTCCTCCATTTAGGCTCAACTCCTAACGAAGCCAAGGGGGGTAGACCCTATTAAGTTACTGAGAAAAAATTATTTAGTATGGTGATGTTAAATTGAATGAGTTACTTAGGAGTTTGAAATTTAACCATAAACAACCATAGATGACAAGATACAAAATGAGCA